>JAHDVF020000149.1:0-600000 GCA_022606425.2 Lepidostoma basale | reverse complement strand
TGGGGTTCTATTCCCAATCCTAATGTATTGAATGGAAGCATGGAACTACCAGAAGAAAGATGAGAGTAGAATATATGCGGTGAAGATGAGGTCCCTAAGACGTATGTGTGGTAGAATCTCAAATGCTGATATAAGAAAGGAATGTAGAGCGGAAGAAGATATTATGAACAAAATTATGAAAGGATCGCAGCGTTCCCATGGATGGAGAAAGAATGGTTAAGAAAGTAAACGTTAACGATGTAAATGGAGTACGGAGTTGAGGCAGGCCGAGGAAAACATGGCATGACTAAATTAATCAAATTTTAAGGGTTGGTCATTTTAGAAGTCGGAAGAATCGACGTGCGTGCATGACACTATGTGTGAATGTTGAGGAAGCGAGAGAAGCATGTCAGGAAAGTAAAAGGTGGCGGCGTAATGGTTAGACAAGTTAAAACATGCTGTTTTTGTGTGGTGTTCATAATAAACTGTTTTCTTCTTTTGTCAAACGTATTATATGGTATTATATAAAATTTAAACTTAACGCCGAAATGCATAGAAATTCTCTGAAAATATACATTTCCAAGTAGATAATCTGTATGTAATGCAATGCATGTAGTAATTAAAATTCAGGTCACATTCGTTTGCGAAAGAATGCGCAGGTTAAAATGAATTTCATTCACCTGCAGGAATTTAAAGAATTAAAATTACAATTCTACTGCATAAACCAACGATTTTTTCGCATAGTTTTTGCAATTAATTTGCAAATCTCATATAAACGATTAACTAAATAAAATGACGTTTTTTTAATAACTATTACCAATTTTGCCTTTTTTCGACAGCGACCGCCTCGCTGTCGAAAAAAAGGCAAAAGAAGTTCTTAAAAACACCGTTTTATTTAATTATTATTAAAAAGGTTTTTAAGATAAGCTAGTTTATTTTATCAATAATTTTTTCTCATTTTACAAAATTTATCACCATCAGAATATTTTTAACCGTGTTATAAAGCCAGTGACCGGTTTCGCATAGCTCGCCTTGAAAATAAAGACAAAAGTGGACGTTGTTAAAAAACATCGTTTTAATTCAATATTATTGAAAAAGAACACCCATCAAGAGATTTAAGTAAAATTATTAGATTATCATTTTAACTAAAACTAACTAATTAACTAACCATCAAGCCATCTCTTCAAAGACGTAGACAAAGATAATGGAACGCCACACTGTTCTTTCCTGACATACTTATCTTGATTCCTCAACATTCATACATCTTGTCATATGTCGATTTCGACGATGTGGCCGACATTGAATATTTTATTTATTTGTTCGTGTCGCGTTTTCCTCGGACTCTCTTTATTTCTCGTTCCGTTTACATCGTTAACATATATTTTTTTTACCATTCTTTCCATGTGTCATAACTATCTAATTTATTCTTCTTCTTCTTCCCCTAATTGTAGATCTTGCAATCTGTTTATACATAATTAAAATTTCTTTCCGCGATAAAGACAACTAGCTTTCTCTCCTAACTAATTTATATTAACTCATTTATCTCTTATTAATTGTTTTATTAAAACACTGTTATATTATATGACAATTGATTTAATTTCTTATGAAATTTACGCAACAGCTGTTTCGTTGATTGTAACAACCGATGATGCTAACATTGGCTTGCGAAACAGCTGTCGCGACAATTTCATAAGAAATAACATCAATTGTAATAAATGTAATATGTTTAACAGTGTATAATTAAACAGTTAATAATGTTGAAATATCAAAGTGTTTCCGCCAAAACAATAGATTATATAATTTATCTCTACTAACTAATTATCTCTTATTAATTGTTTGATTAAAACATTGTTATATTATATCACAATTGATTTAATTTCTTATGAAATTGACGCGACAGCTGTTTCATTGATTGTAACACCTGATGATGCTAACATTGGTTAGCGTAACAGCTGTCGCGACAATTTCATAAGATAACATAACATTGTAGAAATTAAACAGTTAATAATGTTCAAATATCAAAGTGTTTTACGCCAAAACAATGGCTTATCTAATTTATTTCTCCTAACTAATTCATATTAACTAATTTGTCGGAAAATTATTTTTTTAAATACGTTTACAAGATGCAACTTATATTTAATGTACCTCTCAACCTTCTTTCTAAAGACTCACGGACGCTTATGATGTTTAGGATAAAAAGTTCCTACATTAAATGCTGCGCAAATAGTACCTAACTCGACAGCGTACTAAGAAAATATTCAAATTGGCAACCTTAAACTTAAATGAGATGTTTTAAGGAAAATTTTCCTCTCCTTTTTTGTGTATCCAATTACCGAGGACGTTTTTAGAAGGATATTATCATTACAGCGAAGAGAAATACTTTCTTTGAATACTGAAATCGGAATAACTTTATTTCTGAAGAGAGCTGGTATTGGAATTCGTTATGATCAAAATCAAAGAAAGGAATGAAACCAGACGAATTTCTACGATTTCATTTACCAAAACGTCGCTTTAAAAATTATCAATTTTGAGATTTTTTTTTTCGTTTTATTATACCACCCGGTTTCACTCCCGTCGGAGCTTTTTAGGGTTACAAAACAAACTATATAATAATAAATAAATAAAAGCTTTTATACATTTTCATGCAGAAACATACAAATCTCAAATTCGTACTTGACCAGTCTATCGATGCCAGCAAGCCTGGCGAACCGGTCGCTGCCGAAATAAGGACAAAAATAGAAGTAGTTAAAAAATGTCGTTTTATTTAATTATTATTTAAAACGAACCTTCATCGTGAGATTTCAGTAAAATCATTTGATTATCTTAATGAAACATATTAATTAACAAAAACTTCTATGCCCGCATTGCTAGGATCGCACGTTGGAGTCACGTCATGGAGAAATTATCATTTTTATCATTTTTATTTTTATTTTACGTATACAACAGGTCGCTTGAACCCAATTACAGTATACAATTTGTTTAAGCTGATATATTGATTCTCGTGACATGTGACAGGTAGCCAATCTATCGCCATTTTATTGTCACGAGAATACTACGCCAGACCAAAGACAGTGTGACAATCACACTGCCATCGCCGGGAATCGAACCCTGAACCTTCGGAATGAGAATCAGAGCTCTTACCACTCTGCCACGAAGGTCGTCTTGCCATCTTGCCATTGTGGTGGAAGGTGTGGCTGACTTGGAGACCGTGGACGGCAAAGAGAAGTGCAGGGCGACCGCAACTACGGTGGAAGAATGATCTGAACAGACACGTCGGAATAACCTGGATGCAGTCTCTACAAGACAGATTGACATGGAAGCGAATGGAGGAGGCCTTTGTCCAGGAGCGGACGGGAATAGGCTGAGGAAGAAGAAGACATTTGAACAAGTTTGAAATTTTGTTTAAATAAAATTGCAAAATATTTGCTGTTTATGAAAAATAAAATGAAAACAGTTTTTTTTTTGTAAATACACTGTCACTCACTATTGTAAACATTCTCCTCGAAATTAGCGGTCTACTGTAGTGGATAATTTCTGAAATAGACGGGACATTTTGAATTAATTATATTTATTGTGGTTTCAGAGTAACCGATAAGGGAACGGTATGTACCTAAGCGATAATCTCATTCACCATTTTTATTTTCGTATAAAGACTTCCGTTTCATTTGATTTGTCGTATTATTCCAAGGTATTCCATTTTGACTTCGAATTCCCAGAATTCCCGCGCTGTGACATTTTCATAACACAAATTTAAATTCGGTCCAACTGTTCCGTTTTCAAATGTCTGACACGACCGGCCGGTAAAAAGACAGGGTTCGATCACTTTTTCCGGTCGATAAAGCAGACCCCGCCGTACCGACGGAGAGGGCGCCATTGAATAATTGACATTCGCTAGAGAAAATGGCGGGGGATTTGTCATAAGCAGCCCACACATTCACGGAATGTGAATTTCACTCCATATCTTCATCCGTGTAATACCATATTATAAATGCGAACGTTTTCACGGAACCATTTTCAAGAGTAAACAAATGAATAAACCTTATATGTTAAAATTATTAAATGTACCTATAGGTAGTATAAAAAAAATATATCATTGTCAAACCACTTTATCTTAAAATATGTACGAGTAATTTTAATAACTGTTTTTTCCCCATCGTTATTATAATTATTTACAATATTGTGTGTAGTTTCTAACCCTCTTAATAATTTAGTATATTAACTATGGTATTTTTGATGTATCTTTAGCTGATTGTAAGACCTGACGATGCTACGACCTTCGTGGCAGTGTGGTAAGAGCTCTGATTCCCATTCCGAAGGTTCTGGGTTCGATTCCCGGCGATGGCAGTGTGATTGTCACACTTTCTTTTGTCTGGCGTAGAATTCTCGTGACAATAAAATGGCGATAGATTGGCTACCTGTCACATGTTACGAGAATCAATATATCAGCTTAACAAATTGTATACTGTATTTGGGTTCAAGCGACCTGTTGTATACGTAAAAATTTTTTTTTAAAACAATCGTATAATATCACAATTTATTTTTATTCACTGAGAGTGTCGCGTTAGCTTATGTTGGCATCATCAGGTGCTACAATAAACAGTTTATTGTAACACCTGATGATGCCAACATCGGTCGGCGAAACAGCTGTCGCGACACTCTCAGTGAATAAAAAGAAATTGTGATATTATAAAAGTGTTTTAAATTTTAACAGTAACAAAGTTTTTTTTATTTAAACAGTTCTTCTTTCTGTGTCCTGTCAGGTCTCCCTAACGTTGATGTATAATATCATGTTATCACCCCTGAGTAGGCCTCCCTGTCCTGGGCAGCTCGGAACAGCTTCTCCACGGTCCTCAGCCCTGTCCACTCTCGGATGTTCCTCAGCCAGGATACCCGCATTCTTCCAACACCTCGTCGACCCTCAATCTTACCCTTTAAGATCAGATGTAACAGTGCGTATTTTTCACCTCTTAGAACATGGCCCAAGTAGAACACCTTACGGACTTGATGTTGGTCAGCAATTCTCTGTCAACTCTGGCTCTATGGAGAACGTTTGTGTTGCTGACCATGTCAGTTTAGGAGATGCGTAACATCTTTCGGTGTATCCACATCTCAAAGGCCTCTAATCGGTTCATAATATTGAGTTTAAGGGTCTATTTAAACAGTTAATAATGTTGAAATATCAAAGTGTTTCCACCAAAACAATGGATTATCTAGATACAATATAGTTTTATATGGAAGAATAGCAAATTATTTTTTATCAAGGCTCTCGTGTATGGGACACTGTTTGAAAAGAAAATAATACTTGATCTGTCAAATGCTAGGACTTTTAACGAGACACGGGGCCCAGCAGGTCTCGCATTGATAAATACACTCAGAAACTTTCCAAATTCGTGAAAGGAAAAAAGGATTGATGGATTCGTTTGAATAATAAACATCAGGCAGCAAATTCGCCCGGGGAAGGGGCGTATTACAAAATGGGGAGTTTTTTTTAACATTTACACTGCAAGTTCACAATGGGGGCGGTACCGCCCCCCAGTGAATGCTAGAGCTTTCCGTGGGGGCGGTAAATGGGGGCGCTCCAGATGTAAATGGGAGCGTTCCAGAGGTAAATGGGGGCGTTCCAGATGTAAATTGGGGCGTTCCAGAGGTAAATGGTCGAATTGAATCGTTCATGTGGGTGGTTATGGCAAACGTATATTAATAAATAATAATGAAAAACATTGAAAATACTGTTTTCGTGAATAAAAAAAATTGGTAAACATATAAATATATCTGATACATTTAACAATATTTTTAATTTCAAATAATTTTTTTTTTTTTATAAAAAAATGATATATTTAATTTTAATTCCATTTAGGTTCATGGTTTCTACTGGTTTCGGCATCTCGTTGCAAACTTCTGGTCTGAAGCCAGAAGATCTAGAATTCTGGTCCGGATTCAGCAGCCGAAACATTTCGAAGCCATAAACCTAGGTGGAATCAAAATTCAATATATTAAATATTATAAATAAACATACGTGCGTGAATGACTCGCTGTATGAATGTGGAGGAATCTAGAGAGGTGTGCCAGAATAGAGTAGTGTGGCGGTCCATTCTCTCTGCCTACCCCTACGGAGAAACGGCGTGATGGTTTGTTGTTGTTGTTATAAATAAACGCATTGTGAATTTTTATTTAATTTTAATTGTTTACAATGAATTTCTACAAATGAATTACATTTTTATTTTTTGTTTTTAAAAGATAAAAAGAGAAGAAAAAAACACCACCGGTATATACAATAGATAATATATTACCATATTTTAATATTTGATATAACTGTTAGGTTGATAGGTTGATATTTAGTATAACTATGAACGAAGCTTGAAATAGAGGAAGGCCGAGGAAAACGTGGCACGATCAAATCAATATCATTCAAATATTAAATGTCGGTCACCTAAGAAGTCGGAGAAATTGCGTCATGCGCGTCATGACGCGATGTATGAATGTAGAGGAATCTAAAGGAGTATGTCAGGGCAGAACAATGTGGCACTTTATTCTTTCTGCCTACCCCTCCGGAGATACGGGGTTAGTTAATAACTATAACATTATGAGGAAAGGAGTGTTGGATTTTTTTTTCTTGAAAAGGGAGCTGTGCTCCAGAAAAGGTTGGGAATCTATAATTTACGTGGAATTAAAAGCTTATTCGATTTATCTGTAGTAAATGAAAACACTGAGATAGGTTTATCTTAATTGGTTTTAACTTTCTATTGTTAGAATGTTTATACGAGTACATCGGAGAACTGTTTGATCATTTGATATCATTAGCGCAACTAAATAGCGTCATTCTATTATTGGAAAGTATTGTTTTAAATTGTCATCTGGGAGTACTTATTATATGTTCCAGGATTTCTAAGAAAACTAAATCAGTATGTTTTATATAGCTACCGCCAACAATAATTCATATTTTATTTTATGCAGAGCATTACAGCAAGACACTGAGAGATCGCGTGAGGAACACCAGAATAAGAGAGATATGTGAGCTTGTGGATATTATAAGATGGAGCAGACACCGAAAAAGGGACTGGTACGGTCATGTTCAAAGAATGGACACCACCAGACTCCGCTATATCATTGCAGAATCAGCCTCATGGGATTCGTCCTCGTGGAAGACCTCCTAAAAAATGGAAAGACAGCTGGGAGTTTACTTCACAGGAGGAGCAACATTCTGGAGAACAGACCACATTGGTCTACAACAGTACAGAAACTCCAAGTGACCCAGCGGGCAATGGAGAGGAGGATGTTAAACATCAGTCTTCTAGACATGAAGCGGAATGAATGGATCAGAGCAAGGACCAAAGTTGCGGTCGTAGCGTGCAAAATAGCCTCTTTGAAGTGGAATTGGGCCGGCCATATAGCGAGGACAGCGGATGATTGGTGGACGAGACGCACACTGGAGTGGCAGACCACAAGTCAAATGGTCTGATGGTTGGCAGACCACAAGTCAAATGGTCTGATGGTTGGCAGACCACAAGTCAAATGGTCTGATGACAGGAAAGAGAGTGGCAGGAGATCAATAGCACAGAGCGGCGATAGATAGAGAGTTGTGGAAGTCGGGAAGGGAGCCCTATGTTTAGCACTGGACGACTAAAGGCTGATGATAATGATGATATCATCATCATCATCAAGAGGCATCTCATTACCCATTTATTTAGATTAATTAGGGGACATTTCGAGAACTCGGCCGTGCTAGAGGGTGTTGGTCTTTTTGTCACTTATAGATATCTCCAACAGCGACAGCACTGATTGTTTTACCTAGCGGCTGCCAGAATCAATCTGCCCATGGTGACATCGGTGGGAAGAGCAATTAGTCTGCTGAACGCGGAGACTTGGAGATCGACGTCTTTCATATTAGTGAAGATACGTTCAGGAGACATAAACTCTTGACGTTAGAAAGTATCTTGTCTTCCTAATAATGTCGAACCATCTCTAATGGGTTCCTGGTATTATGTTGTATTTTTATAATATTTTACCTGTATTTAATAGATGCCTTAAACATTTTGGTGTTTGTAATGTCTTTTGAGTAAATAAACTGATTTGATTGAATGAAAAAAAAAAACTATAATATAATCAGAATATTCATGTTGAATATTTAAAATTGAAATAGGTATTGTCACTAATTGAGTTTATTTTCTCGACATGTCTCCAAGTTTAATCACTTACATCATCGGGTTAAGTTTATAAACTTTTAGATGTTACTGAAGTTTATATTGTTATCCTGATGATGAAAGTATAAAACCTTCGAAACATGTCAAGAAAAGCGAAAAAGCCACAAAACACAATGATTAGTTTTAAAAAGCTCAGCTTAATATTTATCTGTTAGACTTATAGAAACCAATCCACCGTTCTCAGAACAGGAAATTTGAACGGAATATTGCTTTATTGCATTTTAGTTTTTCATATAAAATATAAGTCTTAAAATATCAAGGGTAGCCCGTGAAATCGCCGCTAACTTTTTAAGTTTGAAAATGAAAAAAAAAATAAACCAAGAATTGAAATCAATTGTATTAGAATCAACAATCTCTAATGTGAGCAGAAAATAGTGCATTAATTAATACGAATACAAACGTCTGTTTTCTAGAAGTTTTATTTTAGTTAAACATGTCATTCCCATTAACTATAATAAAAACGGATTATTATAACAATATTATTTTGTTGAATCGCTCTTTACATCATGACAGCATGAGCCAGATCGATGTAAAGGGTATTATAGCTATCACAGTGATTCTTGTGACATGTGATAGGTAGATAATGTATCGCCATTTTATTGTCAAGACCAAAGACAGTGTGCTCACACTGTCCTCGCTGGGAATCGAACCAGGAAGCTTCGGGGTGGCAGTCAATGCACTTACCACTTGGCCACGAAGGTCGTCATTCATATAGCTTACGTACGCAGCCAGTCACAGATGTCGCTTCATAATCGGATGTTCTCATTCGTATTAAATAATTCATATGGTGTTTCCCCATCATTCTTCAAGAAACAATAAATAAATAGCACATTATTACGAAAAAGGAATCGGGCTTGAACCCAAATCCTCTGAATCAGGAGGAAAAGTATTGTTAACCTCTAGGATTACATTTAAAAACAGAAGGATATTTTTTTAAAACAAATAAATTATTGACATATTGGTCAGTCGATTTTATTAACGGTTCCGAAACCGGTAATCATGAAAATATTTTAATATATTGGAGGAAGAAACTTACTAACTAACTAACCATCACGCCCCCGAAAGGGTAGGCAGAAAGAATGGTCTGTCACACTTTTACTGATGCGGCACTCCATCCTTCTCTTTTCGCCCCGCGGGAGACGCGGTGTGATGGGTTGCGAACCTCATCGCCACCAATTGGCATCTCCCGCGCACACTTCGATCATCCAACACCCACAAAATAAATCTAAAACAAATAATATAAAATGCAATGATATAAAATAAAATAACAAAATAAAAATAATTTAACACAAAATGTTCTTTTTAGATGGTGCACATATTCACTATTTAATTTGTGTTCGACGAATCCACGGTTTTTTTAATTTAGCACATAATGTTTTTTTTTCGATGTTGCACATGTTGACATGGACGATCCGGACTTTTTTTTGGGGGAAGAATATATTATAATAAATTGAAAGTCCATAGACAACATTCATACAATATAATTGTATAAATTTATTATCTATTTCAATATGTTGTATGTGTTCATTTCTCCATATATGGAACGCAAGCAGCCAGTCACAGATGCCGCTTCATAATAACATAAAATCGATTGTGATTATTTATTTTTTTATTTTAAAGATGCGAAAAAACTTATTCGCCACCTCTGACGCTAATAAGTCCCATCGCTCCTCGCGTGCCAACAGAAAGATGGAAAAACAAAATGGCGAAAAAATAATACAACAGTTCCCTGTAATGCCAACTTTACGACTTCAGCTTGAGGGAAATGGGCGCAGAGGAATAAATAATGAAACAGATATTTTTCTTCGAAAAATATCCAGAATTTCTGTTTACCTACTTCTAAAGTTTACCCACTGTTGCCATATTCCAATAGTTTTTGCTTTTTTTCCTTTATTCTTTGTGATTAACCTGAATGAGTTTGATTCAAATTTTTTGAATTGCTATTCTTTAAAGGATAAAACTAATGTAAATTTTCCAGATAATCGTTATTTTTTATTGGTTTGAGGTATGCTTTGAACCTTTTAAAACAAGGTGAAAGGTTTTTTTTACTTGAAATAATTTTATTCGTTGAAATTTAGAGCTCTGCCTCACTGCGGACTATTCTGAAAGGACTACGAAAATTCATCTGATAAGGTAAAGCCTTAATTTTGATTTTGTAACTTCTCTTATATGTACATTAATTTATGTCAATAAATATTTTTTCTTGTGCAGTTTGAAGTATTATCAAAATAGATATACATATATTAGTGTAGCGTTATTACATGTAAAAAAATGGTAAAAAAATATCGTTTGAAATGTATTCCCTGATCATATAAAACACTTGTTTTTTTCTTATTTAATTATTCTATTATACATTTGTGTTACTTTTTTTTTTTTTTTTTGTATAACTTTTAATTACCAATTTAATTATTGTACATTTGTATTGTTTAGAGTTACCATTTGTATTGTTTTACCGAGGACCGAGCGGAGTGGAAGAGGAGATGCGTCGCCTTACTGCAGAGCAATCATTAGATTGAGACCGGAAAAGGAAGACATTTGTACATTACAAATAATTTCGTTGTTTTTAATTCAATAATTTTTTTTTGTTAAACGCTTTATTATAAAAACAAAATATTTGAAATAATTTATGGGAATAATAATAATAATTAGGCTGCTTTGTATAGCGCCGTTTTCGTGAATAGCTCACTTCAAGGGCGCTTTGACAATGATTTAAGTCATAGGATCTGCATCTGACACCAACAATCATATGATAGTTGTTTATATAATATTTTATGTGACATTTTGAAATGGTGGGTTTTTAGGTAAGATTTAAAATCAGTTGGATTGTCAAAGCATTTAAGGCGTGCAGGAAGCATATGTGAAAGTTAAGGCGTTAACACTTTGGAATTTCGTTGTAATACACTTTAGAAATTGAAAAATAATGTTGTTTATTATCCACAAAAATATAAAATATCATGACATGTTTCGAAGGAGACCTCCATCTTCAGGTGTAAATATATAATTAAAAAAAAATGTTGTTATTTAATGAATTGTTTATCACAAAATATTCAATATGAATTTAAAACAATTATTTAAACACATGAAGGAAAAAAGCTTGTAGTTTTTCACATTTTTTTAATTGGATATATATTATGAGAACAAATTATGCCATCGAAACAAGAACTAGTTTTTTAAAACACATTTCGAACATTTATTATTTTCAGTTATACAGTTTAACATTAGTTAAACTGTATTATTTTCAGTAAGTTAGTAAGTTAACACGAGTTATGAATAAAACTATACGATTAAAATTATAATTAGTTATATTTCATAATTCACAAAAACTATGGCATTATAAATGTATCTATATAAATAACATTTTGAATGTATACAAATACTTGTACACAAATACTGAATTTTACCCATTGCGGGTTAATCATTTTTAAGGTTTAATTGTATCTCAATAGAGACGAAGATGTAAATTGTTTTTGGAAGCAGAATATGGTGGTCGAGGCGTTTACAGGACTTATAATCTGTCATTGGTTGGGTTAAGCGATCGCTGAATGTTAACAACATTCCCCATTCCGCCCTTCTTACGACCACCACGTCTGCCAAATTTTTGAAAGATGTATATATGCTACTATGTTGAGACACACTTCACATTTTTTAGTTCAATCTACACTAGCGTCATCTATTAACCCAACCAATGACAGGTCATAAATCCTGTAAACGCCTCGACCACCATATTCTGCTTCCAAAAACAATTTACATCTTCGTCTCTATTGAGATACAACTAATCTATATAAATAGTTTCTTTAGATAAATCTAGGGCCTCATGACATAATCATATCATTATTTCCAATATTAATAGGCCAATGAATAAACTAATTATCTATTTCTAGCGTACGCTATCTTAACCATAAAAATACGCAATTTATATCAATGACTTCATATTCAAATGTTAGGCAATAGATACCTATATGGAAATGGATCAATAAAATCGTAATTTATTTGCAAATGGAAAATTTAATGCAAGGTTATAATAAATTATAGATTAGATACCTCGTTCTCTAACATTATTAAACGAATTATGATTAGCTATAATATAAATCTCGTTTGGAACTTATAGAAAATTTGCTTGGTATTGAAATTATGATACTGATTTGTGGCTTTAAAATAACGCGTTCCTGAAAATTCATAAAATATTGGAATTACGTACAGAAATTGGAAATGTGATAAGTTTTCTCTGTCGGGTAATTTTGCCAAACCGCAAGAATAATGTATACAGTTTTCCACGGAAAAATAATACACGCTGGCAAAATCAGACGGTTTAATTGTTTAAAAAATTCTTCTAACAGTTTTTCTACTCTGATATGAAAGATTGATATGTGATTGATTGATATGATATGATAGATTAATATGATATCCACTATAATCCAGACTACGCTTTAGAAAGTATGTTGTCTTCCTAATGTCGAACCATCTCTAATGCGTTCCTGGTACTTTGTTGTATTTTTATAATATTTTACCTGTACTTAATATATGCCTTAAACGTTTTCATGTTTGTAATGTCTTTTGAGTTAATAAACTGATTTGATTTGATAATATCAAATTGATTTGATTTGATAATATCGAAAAATAAGAATTGGACTAAGCTGGGCAGCTTTCGGAAACATGAGTTACATACTTAAAAACCGGAAAATACCGATCAACCTGAAACGAAAAGTCTATGAAGCCTGCGTTCTGCCAGTTGATACTTATAGTCTTGAAACTGTTACATTGTCCAAACAAAGTGCCGAAAAACTACGAGTGAACCAAAGAGCCATGTTAAGAATAAGCCTAAGAGACAGAGTCAGAAACGATACGATGAGAGAAAAAACAAAGGTTACTGACATCATCTACCGGGTGGCGACTCTAAAATGGCAATGGGCAGGTCACGTAGCCTGAAGCTCAGATGAAAAGTGGACAAGAAGACTGCTGACTTGAAGACCGTGGTAGGCAAAGAGAAGTGCAGGGCGACCTCAACTACGGTGGAAGGATAATCTGAATAGACACGTCGGAATAACCTGGATGCAGTCTGCACTGGACAGAGTGACATGGAAACAAACGGAGGAGGCCTTTGTCTAGGAGTGGACGGGAATAGGCTGAGGAAGAAAAAGAAGAAGAAGATATAAGAGATTTATAGGTTTCATCTTGCATCTGAGAAGTATAATATGATGATATCTAACAATATCCAGACAGCCTCTCTGATGCAAACTGGTTGAAGACGATAAACCCATAGAACAGGTCATGAAGTTCAGATATCTGGGTGTGAAGATATCTAGTTGCAGCTATTAACAGGCTGAAAAGCACCAGTTATATCCAGATGCCTAAGGGACACTGTCTGAAACAATAAGCATATGCTAGTGGAAAGCAAAGCTAGAATTTATAAAACATGTATCAGGCCCATAATGAATTACGGAATCGAAGCAAGAGCATACACTGTCAGAACCAACTATCTCTTAAGAGAATCAGAAATTAGAACATTGCGACCTATTGTGGGGAGAACCCTTAGAGATAGGTTATCCAATGAAGAAATTCGCAAATCCTGTAAAATTGAGGACATAGTGAGATGGAGTAGGCAAAGAAGACGATTCTGGAGGGGCCACATCGAGAGAATGGATCCAGCAAGAATTCTTAAGATCGTGATGCACGAGAATCTAGAGGGCCGTCGACCACCAAAGAGATGAAGAGAAGGCTGGTCGTCTTCATCAAAGGAATAATGTTGATATCCTACATAAACAGATCGCAATTCATAACTACATAACTCACTAACTAACCATGACGCCTTCTCCCCGTAGGGGTAGCCAGAAAGAAAAGGCTACCACACAGTACATCGTGTCAACGTCGATTTCACCGACTCCCGACTGACATTTAATATTTGATTGATTTAATCCATCCATAAAACCATCTTAACTATGTATGTATAGTCTTTCAATTTGTTAATTTAGTTATTTGTAACACCTGATAATGCCAACTTCGGTTGGCGAAACAGCTGTCGACATTGGCGAAATTCTCAAAATTTCTATAATTTTTTTTTGATAGTGTTGTAAAATTAACAGTTAATAATGTTGAATGGCCATTTACTAAACTTTGAAGTCAATCAACCTCTAGTATTGAAATAAAAAAAAATTAAAAAACCTAAAAAGAGCTGTTTCGCCAACCGATGTTGACATCACCAGGTGTTACAAACAAGTAAATATACAAGACTGAAAGACTTACTATTTATAATCTTTAAATTTGTATCTATAGATATTTTTAACACCCCTGATGATGCCAACTTCGGTTCGCTAAACAGCTGACGCGATATTCTCAAAAGTGTATAATAAAAAAAAGTGATAATATAACAATGTTGTAAATTTAACAGTTAATTATCTTGAAATATCATAGTGTGTTTCGGCCAAAACAATGGATTATTTAATAAACTTTGATGTCAACCAATCGCTAGTATTGAAATATAAAAATAAAAAACAGTAAACATAAAATGAAATTTTTGCACCAAAATTAAAATATTTTTATTTTTTGTGAATGTATACTTATACTTGTATACAAATCCTGGATTTTCACCCATGGTGGGTGGTTAATTCAAATTTAATTGTATCTCAATAGAGACGAAGAAGCCAACTGGAAACTGAATATGGATGATCAAGGTGTTTACAGGACTTATGACCTGTCATTGGTTGGGTTAAGCGCACGCTTTATGTAATTACAACATTCCCCATTCCACCATTGTTATTATAATCATGCATGATAATTTTTGGAAGTTGTATATATACTCCAAATCCATGCCTATCTTCACGTGTCAGTTTTTAGTTGGCCCTCTATGTAGATTTGATTATACTAATCAACCTTTTAAGATTAACCTATATAATCCACCCACTAACGCCATCTATGGAGAATGATTTTTAGCATTTATTTTTAGCATTAGCATGATTTTTAGCATTCTCCATAGATGGCGTTAGTGGGTGGATTATATAGGTTAATCTTAAAAGATTGATTAGTATAATCAAATCTACATAGAGGGCCAACTAAAAACTGACACGTGAAGATAGGCATGGATTTGGAGTATACGAGTATATACAACTTCCAAAAATTATCATGCATGATTATAATAACAATGGTGGAATGGGGAATGTTGTTATTACATAAAGCGTGCGCTTAACCCAACCAATGACAGGTCATAAGTCCTGTAAACACCTTGATCATCCATATTCAGTTTCCAGTTTGCTTCTTCGTCTCTTTTGAGATACAATTAAATTTAAAATATTTTTGTTCGTATTTCTAACTCAACAGTTTCTTTTTTTGACCCTGCACGCCGCAATAACAATTTAAATTATTCAAATTATTTTCTACCGCTCTCATTCCAGAACGTAATGTGTTTTAAAAATTGCAATGTTTCCTTGTTGGGTCGCCCAGGTTTCATTTTCAGACCTCGTAGGTACACAATTAAACAATTTAACTCGCGAACATTATGCGAGAACGTAGGGGTGGAATAGCAATCAAAACTATGCATCAAAAATACAGACGAAATGTCTCAATTCAACCATTTTTTTAAATTTATTATATTGTTGAGCTAGCTAGGTAGCTCTTTGTGACCGAGTGGTAAGTGCTTTGACTGCCACACCGAAAGTCACGGGTTCGATTCCCGGTGATGGTAGGGTGAAGAATTCATGTGACAATATCACATATCACGAGAATCACTAATTGGGGGTCTCTGAAATGAAAATGAGGATGTCGGATGGTCCAGCAATTAATCTGCTGAACGCGGTCTCCTCGGAGATCGACGTCTTTAATATTAGTGAAAGTACGTTCAGAAGGCAAATCCCAAATAAGCTTTAAAAGGCTACCCCTTTTAAAGCTTATTTGGGAAAATCAGGCGGGAAAACGGGTCTTCACAAAATAGAAGAAATCAACAAGAGGTCTACGGGACATGAAAGTTTGGGAACCTCTGTCCTAGAAGCTTATCAGCTGTGTCGCGCTGTGTTACTTGAGCCAGGTCCTTTCTAAAGTAGGTTACTGTTAGTGGCTGTAAGTAATTTTAATAATACATGTATATTCAAATTGAATGTTGTGTCAAAATTTCAAAAACCGGTACATAACTTTCGGGGATCTTACATTCATCCAAAAAAACAAAATCATCACGCTGTTTTTTCGCAGGGGTAGGCAGAGAGAATGGACCGTCACACCACTCTATCCTGACACACATCTCTAGATTCCACCCCATTCATATAAGGAGTCATACACGCACGTCGATTCTTCCGACTACTAACATGACCAGCCTTGAACATTTGATTAATTTGGTCATGCCATGTTTTCCTCCGTCTCCCTCAACGCCGTACTATATTTACATCTTTAACGTTTTTTTTCTTAAATATATAAAATAAATATATAACTTTGTAGTAAACCACGGTATGGTTATTATAATAATTGATGCCAACTAGTTAAGAATGGACCCAAGCTTCATCAGGGCAGTATAACTACTTGCTTGCAACAGCAAACTTAGGCCCAAGCGAAACTAGTTGGCATCGATTATAATAACCATACCGTGGTCAAATATAAAGTTTTTTATTTAAACTAACTAACTAACTAACCATCACGCCGTCTCCCGAAAGGGTAGGCAGAAAGAATGGACTGCCACATTTTAACCGATACGGCACTCCATCCTTCTCTTTTCGCTCTGCGGGAGACGCGGTGTGATGGGTTGCGAACCTCATCGCCACCAATAGGCATCTCCCGCGCACACTTCGATCGTCCAACATCCTCAAAAAAAGAATATAAAATACAACAATATAAAATAAAATAACAAAATAAAAATAATTTAGCGCAAAATGTTATTTTTAGATGGTGCACAGATTGTCTTTGCTAAGATATTTTTAAACATACCTTAGCAAGGCGAAACATGTCATTCAAATATTACATTTCACAATCCCTTAGCAAAATTAAACATTTCATTCCCATAAAACTTCTAGAAAAAAGATTTTTTTGTTCATTTTAAGAAAAAATCACTTTACAATATTTTTTATATACTTTGTATACATCACTCACTTTTTTAACAAATTAAAATTAAATATCAAACATGTTTCGGACTACACAGCCCTTCCTCAGTGATATTATATAGATATTTAAAATATTATAAAATTGTTTTCAAATATGGTCATTTTTGACAGATGTTATAAAAAATATTTTTGGAACGTTTATTAGTTTTACATAATAAAATTTAATAATTGACTAATTTTTATTTATTTTATATATTTAAAATGTCTAACCACAAAGAGAGCGCTTCATATGAAAAATTATATTTTCTTAACCATTCTTTCTTCATCCAAGCGTTCATATGTCCGAACCAAAGCAACAATTCTTTTATAATAATTAAATAAAACGATGTTTTTTAACTACTTCCACTTTTGTCTTTATTTAGACAGCGACCGGTTTCGCCAGGCTCGCTGGCATCGATAGACTGGTAACACTATTGTAAACTTAGTCCTTTATATACATACAGATCAGGGGTAGTAAACATGATTCCATACAAAAATAATCTTCAAATATTTATGTAAAATTTTTCTGAATTTAACTATTGGTATTACAGGTATTCTTGGAGGTTCGTGTTTAATACAATGGGTTTTAATTTTTTTCAAAAATTATATATGAATATGTAAGAGATAATAAAAATTAAAACCCATTGTATTAAACACGAACCTCCAAGAATACCTGTAATACCAATAGTTAAATTCAGAAAAATTTTACATAAATATTTGAAGATTATTTTTGTATAGAATCATGTTTACCACCCCTGATCTGTATGTATATAAAGGACTAAGTTTACAATAGTGTTACCAGTCTGTCGATGCCAGCGAGCCTGGCGAAACCGGTCGCTGTCTAAATAAAGACAAAAGTGGAAGTAGTTAAAAAACATCGTTTTATTTAATTATTATTTAAAATGAACATCCATCAAGAGATTTCAGTAAAATCATTTGAATTCTTTTATAATTTTGTTCATAATACAATTAATTCATTGCTTAATCAATATATGTTTTCCTCTCGTTTAATTCATTCATTACTTTTTGCATGGCGTGTCGGACAAAGAAGAGGAAGGGGCGGATTCTGGATTCAAGTGCATTTTACACTGAAATAATTAATGCATTCCGCGCTGGAGTTGTAGCCGGGGGTTGAAATCATTTTCGAAATGAGGGGTGTAACTCTAAAGCCTGTTTTACGTGTTACGGGGCGCAGCGCCCCCCTCCGTTAGCTGTTAACGCCAACACAGTTGGCGCCCCGCAGTAATTGATACGTTTTCAGTACCAATTGTGTGCGAATTGCGGGGAAGTTTTGCGCAGTCGGCAACATGCGCGGAAATGTTGATGGTAATGCAGAGAGCGATTTTATCATGAACTCCGTAATGAACGTTTCATTAATATAAGTAGCATAATTTTATACTGGTGTAGTTAAGATAAAAGTCCTGTTTACAGCTTTTTATATCATGCTATTTATCTTGTTAATTTATATTTTGTATAATAATTAAATAAAACGATTTTTTTTTAAACTACTTCCACTTTTGTATTTATATTCCGATTTCGCCATGATCGCTGGCATCGACAGACTGGTCGTCGATGTTTAAAATATTATAAAATTGTTTACACCAGTCTGTCGATGCCAGCGAGCCTGGCAAAACCGGTCGCTGTCGAAATAAAGACAAAAGTGGAAGTAGTTAAAAAACATCGTTTTATTTAATTATTATTTAAAATGAAGTTCCATTAAGAGATTTCAGTAAAATAATTCGATTATATTTTGTGTTTTTTTCTTTCTTATCTTTCTTTTTTATAATCATCAGGTAGATTGTTTTATTGTTGCATTTTTAACTTTTGATTTTTATTTAAATGAACAATTTTTGGGATTCATACTTTAAGAATATTATTAATGATTAATATTATTTTTTAATTTAGAATGGAGTCCTTTTGTTTTCCATAGTAAAATTTTATATCTGAAAGCGTTTTTTAATTTGTTATTTAATGGCAATTGAATTTATTTAAAAGCACGACCATTTTGTATGATTTGAAACATTTACGTAATATTCAAATCAAAACGACAAAACTATAATTAATTGATGTTAATAAAAACTATATAAAACTCACTAACTAATTATATCGTATTCTGAAGGCGTTTTCAGAAAGAATATAACATTTCACTGTTTTTTCGTTTGCACATATATACGTTTCATGCACGTACCTACGTAGATTCCTCGGAAAAAAATATGTTTTTTTTTGTTGAAAATTTGTAAATTGTTCTTTACAAAAAACGTTTCATGACAATTGTCATTTTTTGTATTTTAACGCTTCATTAAAAAAAATTCTTGTGGGGTGAAATAACTGCCTATATGGAATTATATATTTTTCAAATATTGATACATTTTTATCTAAAAATATATCATTATTTTTAAATAAAATAATTCGTATGTGGGTAATAAAAATATGAGAGTTTCAACACACAAATCCACGATTAATGAATGTACAAGAATAATATGATATATGAAAGCAACGAATGTTTTAAAATAAAGTCTGTTGTTGTTTTGACATATCCTAGATTCGTATGCCAGAATAATTTCTCAAACTAAATAGAATTAACCACGACCCGGTCTACATTCATATTTAAAGTCATTAGAATATGAACTTCTGTCCAATTGGCATAAAATGAAAGAGCAGCGCTTGAAAATAATAATTGGGTCAAGCAATTAAACTACCCTCACCTGAACTGCTAACCTCCTCTAGCGGTTGGAACTGGAAGCTCGCCTTGAACCCCTGGCCTGGAGACTCGGAATTAGCTATAAATTCTATGCAGAGGTCCGAGCCGGTCGATAAAACCTCGATTTCTGAAAATTAATAGTTGAAACATTAAAATCACTATCAGTTTTGAGATCTCAGAGAATGATTAAAGATTTATTGTTTACTAGCTGACCCGGCAAACTTCGTACCGTCTCAGAATAAATAAATAAATCGTGTTAACTTATTAGTTAAATTAAATTCAGTTATTTTTTCAAGCTAAAATGAATACTCAAAATGTATTAGGTTCAATAAATGTCCAAAAATCAAAGTGAAAAGTATTTGAATTATATTGATATGGATGTGTTTCACGTGGTAGCAAGGGATTTGCTTTATTGAAGCGAATCGAAATGATTCGAAAAGCATTATTGCACTACTTTCTGTTAAACTTTGGGATGGACTCTGGTTGATTTTTTCCGATGTTTTAATAGTTAATCAAATGATTTTACTGAAATCTCTTTGACCAGTTTGTCGATGCCAGCGAGCCTAGCGAAACCGGTTGCTGTCTAAATAAAGACAAAAGTGGAAGTAGTTAAAAAACATCGTTTTATTAAATTATTATTTTAATAGTTATTCCGTTATTCGGGACGGAGACAAATATAACAAATCAAAGATCATCAATATCGGTCCACCCGATTTTTACCAGTCCACCCGAGTTACACAAACTATTGTCTAATTATTATTTAAAATGAACTTGCATAAAGATATTTCAGTGAAATCATTTGATTATTTAGTCAATGTAATTTTTATAAAGACGTACATGAGAAACTCCGACATTTTGATATACTAAAGCGTATAAAAACATATTGTTATAATGGGAGACGCCAGAAAATATTCTATTAATATCAAAAATATGTAATAAAAACATACCAGCTCCTTCATTACACAGGACCGTGATGGTGGGCGAGAGGTTATTCTCTCCGTCGAATACTTTGATGATGTCAGCCCTATTGAGGCAACTGAAAAAAGAAACACCGTTCAATTAATTCAACATGGCTGCTTTTTCATGTCGGAGCCAATATTCCCATATTAGCTACCGACATTCATGTATATGGAGCACGTGGAATCGATAATGCCAATGTTCACGAGAATAAATTGATTTGTTTCGCAGCGCAGAGTACAAGGGATATTTTTAATAATACATTTTACAGAGCATTCATTCAAGTTTTTAATATAGGTATTTTTCCTAACCCCGATGTTAGTCACGGAATAAAAAAAAGTTCTAGAGAACATACGAGTATATACATAATACTTCAATGGATTTATAATTTTTAATGAGAGAGACAGTGGATTTACATGTTTTTGAATTCTCATAAACATTTGTCTTTTTATTTTTTAAATACTTTGTATACAAAACTAACTTAAATTTTTTTTTTAAATTAACCTTCGTGGCAGAGTGGTAAGAGCTCTGATTTCCACACCTAAGGTTTCGGGTTCGATTCCCGGCGATGGCGGTGTGATTGTCACACTGTCATTGGTCTGGTGTAGAATTCTCGTGACAATAAAATGGCGATAGATTGGATACCTATCACATGTCATACGAATCAATATAATAGCTCAAAAAAATGTATACAGTAATTGGGTCCAAACAACCTGTTGTATACAAGGAAAAAAAATCATTTAAATCATTTAAATATCAGACATGTTTTAGACAACCCGGTCCTTGAGAGTAAGAGGGTTCCAACTAACAAAATTTCACATTTGGCTTTTTTTCGTGAAAAGGGTTCTTACTAACCTTATCTATACGTACAATAAAAAAAACATGTAATAGTATCCTCATTTTGATGTTACGAAAATAATCAAGTTCCATCTGATCATTCAAAACACACGATTCACTGAAGAAGGATTCATTTAAACTTAGAACTTTTTAGAATAAAATTTACACGTTTTTCGGTAAAAGAATCTCTGGAAATTGGAATAAAACCCATTTATTCCAAGATACACACCAGAAACCAACAAAACTTAGACTTCATTTTTCTCAGCTTTTTACTTTTGTCAGTTGGAACCTTCTTACTCTCAGGTGACGAGATGTTATAAAGATTTATTTTAATAAATCATCTACTACACAAAGCATGGCGAACATAAAAGAAATTCTCATAAATGTATATTTTTAAATTAATTAAAACACTTTTTTCCACTTTTGGGTTATTTTTTGGATAGTTTCGAAGGTTTTACACTTTCGTAATCAAGAGAACAATACAAACTGATACGACTCCTGATGATAAAGGTAACGAAACATGCCGACCAAAAATAACTAAATTGGAAAAGACAGTGTATTCATTAAAAAAAACATCTCATAAATTAATCAAATATTGAATGTCAGCCACGTGAGGAGTCGGAGAAATCGAGGTACGTGCGTGATACGATGTATGAATGTTTAGTTTATCTGTTGATATAACAAACATATTTATAGCTTAAGGCACATATTTGAGAAAGGGTTAAAGCACCAGGAATGCATGAGAGATGGTTCAACTTTCGGAAGACATGATATTCTCCTAAGCTAAGAGTATTTTTCTTCTGAACGCACATTCACTAATATGAAAGAAGTCGATCTCCGAGGTAATCTTGTTCAGTAGACTGTCACAAAAAAGTGCCAACAAGCTAAGAGTCACTCAGAGAGCAATGGAGAGAGCCATGTTGGGTATCAGTTTACGGGACAGACTCAGAAATGAGGACATAAGAGTCAGGACAAACGTTTCCGATGTTGTCAAGATGGCCACAACCCTCAAGTGGCGATGGGCGGGACATGTCGCTCGCGATCCAGAAGAAAAGTGGACAAGGCGACTGCTGTGCTGGTGGCCAAGGACGGCAAAGCGTGGAGTTGGGCGCCCACAGTTGCGTTGGCGCGACGATATCCGGAGAAGTGCGGGAAGTGCCTGGATGCGGATCGCTCAGAATAGAAGAGAATGGAAAATGCGAGAGGAGGCCTACTTTCAGGAGTGGACGGTCAATACGGGATGAAGAAGAAGAAGAAGAAGAAGACTGATTGCAATTCCTACCGGCATCATTAGAGGCAGTTTGGTTCTTGCGGCCAGCAGAAAGAACAATCTATGCTGGCGCTGCCGAGGAAGCGAGAGAAGTATGTCAGGAAATAAAAGTGTGGCAGTTCATTTTTCTTCTTACCCCTATGGAGAGACAGCGTGATGGTTAGTCAGTATAGTATACAGCGTGTTGTATACATAAAATCATCGGAAAATGGTTTTAAAAGGATAACGCTTTTTGCTCGTAAGTTACACATATTTTCGCTCTACATTTGAGTGAAAGCAAACACTTATTTATGAACATATGATCATACTCGCACACAATATGAAATCCCCCCAGGGAGCCAGGTATCCCTGCTGCGAGTCTAGTTTGTTAATGTTTGTATAAGTATTGTGATACATAAGCCCCAAAGATGTAATGTTTAACTTTACGTTAGTGAAATTTCGCTACTGACAAGGTTTGCCTCTGAAAATAGCTCTGCAAAGGCGGTCTTGTGTGAAAATTTAATGATTCACAAAGCACAGAGTAACTAAGCAGGTGCTATTCACAGTACCCACTGCGCCGGTACTGGAGTATCGGCTGAGTTATTATTATAATGCGATTTTGGATTATCCCGCCTTCGCTTTCTCGGTGTAACAAGCAAAAAATCAGGTGCTGATAGGCTCAGTAATAATCAGGAGATATATGTTTAGATTACAATAATATTTCTATTTTCCCGGAGTTTTTTTCGGTTTACATCGACTCTCTACTCCATTCACATCGTATACTCTCTGAACCATTATTCTCTCCACCCATGTGTTCTATACGTTCAAACCAACGCAGTGATCCTTTAATAATTTTGTTTATAATACTTTTTCTGCTATACATTCCTTCCTGATATTAGCATTTGCAATTCTGTAACGTTTTAAAATAAATCTTCTTGTCTAAATAAAATCATGATTAAATTGTAAATAAAACACTTGTTTTTCACCACTTGAGTATTATATTTTACACGACTAGTTTCGGAAGCTACAGATGCTTCCATCTACAGGTTTAAATATAAACTGTTTATATTTAAACCTGTAGATGGAAGCATCTGTAGCTGTAGTTTCCGTAGCTGTAGCTGTAGCCGTAGCTGTAGCTTCCGAAACTAGTCGTGTAAAATATAATACTCAAGTGGTGAAAAACAAGTGTTTTATTTACAATTTCATCATGTCCTACCACAAAGTGAATGCCGAAACAATAAATAACATAAAACCATGATATATAAAAAAAAAACTGTGTTTTATTTCACAAATAACTCTGTGGGCTCCCGTGAATTTGGAGAAATTACGTGTATAAGTGAATTGTTTTGATCAATTTGATTGTTGCCGCACTTTTTAATAGTTAATTGTGAGACGTAATACGTTTGCACTGTTTTGATGTCAAAATTATACAAGTTTTTTCGTTTATATAAAGAAATTTGACAGGAGTAAAAATAAATTTTTCATTTGTTCCAATGACAATTTGAATAATTTCTTCAATATTCTTTTAAAGTTCTTGCTGGTGTTGGTTGGTTTTAAGTGCCTAATTACGGCCAAATAAAAAAAAGTGGATACGTGGAACATTAATTAAATTATATAACAGCTAATTAAAAAACGGTGGATACGTGTAACATAAATTAAATAAACACAAAAGTCCGGATCGTCCATGTCAACATGTGCAACATCGGAAAAAACATTATGTGTTATTACATTATGTGCTAAATTTAAAAAAACGATGGATTCGTGGAACATAAATAAAATAGACAAATGTGCACCATCTAAAATAACATTTTGTATTAAATTATTTTTATTTTGTTATTTTATTTTATATCATTGTATTTTATATTATTTGTTTTAGATTTATTTTGTGGATGTTGGAAGATCGAAGTGTGCTCGGGAGATGCCTATTGGTGGCGATGAGGTTCGCAACCCATCACACCGCGTCTCCCGCGGGGCGAAAAGAGAAGGATGGAGTGTCGCATCGGTTAAAGTGTGACAGTCCATTCTTTCTGCCTACCCTTTCGGGGAGACGGCGTGATGGTTAGTTAGTTAGTTAGTTAATAACTCTGCTAGTTCCCTCTGATTTCGGTAGCTATCGGCTTGTATCCACCATACGAGTATATCCTTATTTTTATTTTTACTAATGCATTTTTATATTTTTTTTCCGGACAATCATAAAAGTAACTAACTAACTAAGTAACTCCCGAAGGGGTAGGCAGAAAGGAGGGCCACCATACTGTTCTTTCCTGAGTACTTACTTCAAGTCTATTTCTTTTTCTAATAAAATTCTGCCATAGGCTTTCCCAATGACACTTAAAAACCTTATAGCTCTGTGGATTCCACATTCCATACGCGACCCTTTTCCTTTGTACAGAGGCATGATCATCGAAGTAATTACTATAAATACTATCAAAGAGTGCTGATCAGATCTTAATCAGTTTCGCACAGTTTATGGTATGGTTTATCTTCTGAATAATATTCTGATATGTTAATACTTAAATTAAAAAAGAAAATATGTAAAACAAAATATCGTAGTTTTACATATTGGGCCATTTATGTTTCATTACATTATAAACATAAATCAACAGCTATATCAGCAATAGTAATACAAATCGTATCAATCGAATGGCATATAAATAATATGTAATTGCGAGTAATTGTTGATTTTCAAATAAAAGAAAATAGCTGGAAAATGCTTAGTTACAAGGGTCGAAATAAAATAGATCCTTAAAGGAAGGTAAAAGAAACAAAAGTCAATCAAGCGAAAGATTGGAACTAAAAGAATCCATGTATTGGAGCCGTTGAGAACTAAGGCACTTAGTGATATGGGTACCCGGGTACTCGCCCACTCCCCAAATTGTTCTTTTATTAAATGAAAAACTTTTTCCTTCCATTACTTAGATCCATCAGCGGAATTTCCAACTGTATTTATTATCATAATATTTTCCGGAACACTGGACTGTACCTGCTGAAAATTCACGGAAAATCGACGAAAGTTTACCCGGAATTGTGTTTTTCTTGCCACTTATTCGGTTCGCTGTTCGACCGTAAATAGAAATTAACCCTTTCTGAACATGGTTTTAAAAATGGTATTTTATTTGTTTGAGATAAATTGGTATGTTGTTAAAATAACACATGATGACCTTCGGGGCAGAGTGCAAGAGCTACGAATGCAGCATCGTAGGTCCCGGGCTCGATTCTCGGCTATGGCTGTGCGATTATCACACTGTTTTAGTCTGGTGTACAATTCGCGTGACAATAAAATGGCGATAAATTTGCTACCTATATTATGTCACGAAAATGATAACTGTACTCTTTACAACGATTTGGCATGCGTTGAAATGATGTAAAGAGCGATTCCCGCTGAAGCAAAGCATGACAGTAAAATGTAAATATATTAGTTGCTTTAGGGGGTTTGAATAGATGGTTAGGGCCGTGGGGGATATGCAGTGATGAAATATATGTGTACCAGTAAATGCCATGAAACGCCATAGTTGCATAACATCAGGTAGTAAGCCTAGTCCAACTGTCTGGCGTCCACGTGTGATCTTTATGATCCCGCAGATCCTGGGTGTGACATATCACGAATATGAAAGACATCGATCTCCGAAGCGACCATGTTCAGCAGTTTGATTGCTCTTCCCACCAGCATCACCAGAGGCAGGTTGGTTCTGCATGCTGGGAGATAAAACAGTCAGTGCTGACGCTGTCGAAGATAACCATCCGGAACATAAAGTTGGATAGCCTCCAAGATGACGTAATTCTCAAAGAATCCCATGATAAGTCTAAAGAATTGAGTAAGTCTGCACCCATCCCTCCTTATCTCTGAACGATTGGTCCCCAGCATGCCCAAGAGGAATGCAGTGGGATAAAGCCACGGATAGCTACCAAATCCCATCTCAGAAATCTTTTTTGCATTTCTGCAAAACATTGTTACATCTAGGAAAAAGGAGAAACTTTTGTAATAAGAAGGAAATTATTATTTTTTAAATGTCAATACATTGCAGTTGGGAATTGTTAAAATGCATTAATGTTTATAAAATTTCCGATAAAAAACGAAGTACAGAAGTTATAAGTGTATTATCAAAAGGGTTAAGTGTTATATTTTTAAGCAAAATACAACTTCGAAATCGCCTAGTAAGTTCACTATAATATTAATAATACGTACGAGTATATCGAAACTGAACTGGTAGCTACTTATCGGTTGCTGAAATTACCCGGATTTTACTCAATTGAGTAGGTACGTAAGATAAAGTGCTTTACTTTTGGTTACTATCATAAAATATAATATATTTGAACGGCAAACGAATAGAATATAAGTTACATAGATAATGATATGTATACTTATCTTTCAGGTAGGTAAGAATTTAAGAACATTTTTTCTTTAGATTGGTTGATTTTTTACCAAACAACAAGAGTGAAAATATAATGTTTCATCGATAATTAGGATATTTAACATTAGGTTTAAATATATGTTGTTACTTATTTCCATATATTAAATATTATAATAATATTATACTCAAATTAAATTCTAATGTATGTATGTACATATGTATCATATCAATACTTGGAAAAATCTTTATATTTTTTGTTTTTAAAACATTTTATTTTTCTTTGAGTAAAGGTTTTAGTACAAATAAATTCAAATTATTAACGAGGTCAAAGCTGCAGGCCTCACTTAGGATGACGTTAGTAGAAGAAAAAGGAGAAGTAGAAGGAGAAGAAGAAGAAGAAGAAGAAGAAGAAGAAGAAGAAGAAGAAGAAGAAGAAGAAGAAGAATAAGGAGAAGAAGAAGGAGAAGGAGAAGGAGAAGAAGAAGAAAAAGAAGAAGAAGAAGAAAAATAAGAGTAAGAAGAAGAAGAAGAAGGAGAAGGAGAAGGAGAAGGAGAAGGAGAAGGAGAAGGAGAAGGAGAAGAAGAAGAAAAAGAAGAAGAAGAAAAAATAACAATAAAAAGAAGAAGAAGAAGAAGAAGGAGAAGAAGAAGGAGAAGAAGAAGAAGAAGAAGAAGAAAAAGAAGAAGAAGAAGAAGAAGAAGAAAATAAGAATAAAAAGAAGAAGAAGAAGAAGAAGATGAAGAAGAATATCTTGTATACAAAAGGGCAACTGTGGTCTAAAACGTGGGTGTGAAAAGAGCAAAAAAGTGATGTGAAAATACAATGCTTTAAACAATTGATCAAAATACTCACCTTGTATTTAATTAAAGATTCCGTCTCGTTTCGTTTATTGATTTAAGACGGTTTGATTTCGTTTATTCATGCAACAAACAATAGACTCAGAATCCTGGATTCGGGATACAAATACATTAGTGGGCTACAGCACATCAAACCGGCTTTGCTTAAATATTTAAATCCTTCATTTCAACCGAAGCCGTTTGTAGTCGGGCGTTTTCGCTTTTTCGGGAAAATTCAGAGCTTTCCTTTAGTCACACGGAGCAACAAAAAGCTTGTTTATCGTGGGTAAGAATAACATTATTAAAATATTCTTTTTAAATATTGATATAGGAATTACATTTAACTTTATATCATATTACATATTATGTTTCTTAAATTGTGTTTTCAATAGAATTTGACATAGATTGTTACAAATGTCTATTTTAATGATTTTTCCCTTGTACAGAGTAAAATACAAAACTCTACCAATTAAAATAAAGGGTATATTTCGCACGCTTAATAGAAAACTGGCTTAACTAAAAAAAGCAAGTTTTGCTCAATCTGACATGAGTCGGTGTTTTAACAAAAACAGTCGAAAAACACGCACGAATGGATAGCTTTAACATTGTGAACGATTATCGTACTACGAATGGATAGCGTTCACATTGTGAAAAATAGATGGATAGCGTTAACACAAGCCTCTGTCTAATGTTAACTCAATTATGACCTAAACCATAATCGGTCAGTTTACTATTAAGCGTGCGATTTGTGTTTTGATAGACCCTTAATCATCTCATTTCTACTGCATTTATTCTACTATCATCCTTCTTTTGCCAGTTCCATGCTTCACTTCCATATATAAGGCTCGGCACTAGAACAACATTGTGCACTGCCATCTTAGATTTTTTGGATAGACTTTTGTTTGCGATGACAACTTTAAGTGCACCATTTACTCTGTTGCCTGCCCCAACCCTTCTTTTATTATCATTCTCCACTCTCCAATCCTTTTATTATTATTATTATTATTTTGTTGAATCGCTCTTTACATCATGACAGCATGTGCCAAATCGATGTAAAGGGTATTATTATAGTTATCATAGTGATTCTCGTGACATGTGATAGGTAGCTAATCTATCGCCATTTTATTGTCACGTGAATTCTACACCAGACCATAGACAGTGTGACAATCATACTGCCCTCGCCGGGAATCGAACCCGGAACCTTCGGGGTGGTAGTCAATGAACTTACCACTCGGCCACGAAGGTCGTCACCTTTGTAAACATACTTCCTAAATAAACAAATTCATAGATTTGTTCCAGATTTTCACCGTACACACAGTGGCGTGCCTAGGGTCAGACAGTAAGGCAAGCCAAGGAATTATAAATAAATATTCGTAAATAAATTACATAATCGTTCTTTTCATAACATTTCTGCACATAACGTAAATGACAGATAACATTCTGACAATAGAAATGACGTTCGTGACACATCGAAGTAGCATACTTCAGAGTGATAAAGCCCAGCTTCAAATCCATACAAAAAATTGTAAATATCTTCTGGTATATATGCACCTAGCTATATGATTACAAGCCAAAAATACGTAAGTGCGACAAGGACACTTTTAAATTTTGCAAGCCCAATATGAAGCCCGTCGAAAACACGAAACAAAACACGTGGACGTAGGCCATTTCGCGGGCATCTTAACTACGGTACGTATGAGCGAAATAAAATACGGCGCGTATGAGTAGAACAAAACATACGCGTAGGTCATTTCAACGCATGTCAGCGGAGTCATTTGCAACGCAACGAATTAAATGGCTTTAACTCGCGCGAAAATTCAAAATATTATTTTATTCGTAGACGGCTCAAACGCGCAATAAACGTCGTTTTACTATAGATTTTTTAAGGCAAGCCCGGCTTTTCGGCATGTATGGAAGTACCGCCACTGCGTACACAATAATGTTACAGACTGTTTTGGTTCATACACTTCACTATTTAGGTATAAGGGTGTTTTTCAAAAAGTTTGCTCGTTGCGTAATAATTCCACTACGTCACATTTGGCGTTCCACTAATACATCACGTCGCGTAGTGGATGTGACGTATGATGCCAGTATTGAAACAAACTCCAAAATGCAGGTTTATGAATATGATTTTACTAAATATTACATTGAATTCAGATTCTAGATGTCGGTCATTTTTACCCATGAAAAGCTGTAAGTCAAACAATCAATACTTACATTATAGAATCACGTTCGTAGTGGAAAATAAAAACAGCACGTCGTGACGCCCGACCACTATTTCACATAACATAATGCGACTGGTGTCAATTTACGAACATGGCGACCGTTGACGAGCTATAAAATGTTGCCATCAATCAAATATATACTTAGTTTATAGTAAATTTTTCGTTTAAATCAGTATATCGACGTAGCGTATACGGAATTTTCCACCAACGTCGTTTTGAGTGACTAAATAAAAACAGTATTTTATATTATTTTGAACTCTAATACGCTGTTATCTAGGAATATTATTGAATCTGGATCATATAATCCTTCCAAATAACATAAAACCCTTGGACAAGAAGTAGCTTATCAATGAATATTTTTCGTTTATAAAGTGCAAAAGGAGCGTGGGACACTAGAAAAATCACCACTTTTCTAGCGTATATTCCCAATAATTAAGCAAAATAATCAGATATAAGTACTTTTGGATATGTGAATAATCAATTTGTGAGTTATTCTGTTGTTTTGAGATATAAAAAAAACAGTTTTAAAATCAATAGCCTGCAGAATTACCTCGAAAGTCATAGGACATGTAATTTTCGAGTAAACATTTTATTTGAAAAACACCCATAAACAAAAAATAATACAGATGGTTCATGGAAATTTTTAGTTTAAAATATGTATTGGTTGATAATTACTAAAGTTTCTGCTTGTTACAACCAAGGGTAAATAAGACCCATTAGACGTGTGGCCTATAAGCGCATCCAGCGCTTTGAAACTGATACACGCCTCTGCAGTGCAGATGTGAACAATCATTACGGCGTGCGGTGCACAGCACGCGTCTACCAGATCTCGGAAGATAAAATTAAATAGCTATTCTGCACTACATGGAGTGACTTCTGTCTTAATTGAGAGAAATAAATGCGACAGAATGCATGTTTATAGCTTATGGTTTAAGCATTTGAAATATCTATTTTTCGAACAAATATGAATTAAAGAATACGAATATACATGTATATAATACAAAGGTGCCCTTTTTTATTAAATATTCTAGTATCTAATAAAGTGAAATATATCAAATCTTTATATCTAATCCTACAGCCCGACAGCCAGCCTGGCGAAATCGGTCGCTCCAAAAATAAAGACAAAAGTGGAATTAGTCAATAAAAAAAAATCGTTTTATAATTAATACGAATGAAAACGTCAGTTTTCTAGATGTTTTATTATATTCTATGGGAATGTATGTTTCGCCCTTCTAAGGCATTATCAAATGTAATAAACATCGTTTTATTTAATTATTATAAATTTATTAGGTAAGAATATATTATTGAAAGCGAAAATGACCGTTCACAATGGAATTCTGGTCCCAACCATTATGTATGGAAGCGAAGCATGGAACTGGCAGAAGAAAGATGAGAGTAGAATAAATGCGGTAGATATGAGGTCCCTAAGACGTATGTGTGGTAGAACGATGTACGACAGAATCTCAAATGCTGATATTAAAAAGGAATGTAGAGCGAAAGAAGGTATTATGAACAAATTATGAAAGGATCGCTGCGTTGGTTCGGACATATGGAGCGCATGGGTGAAGAAAGAATGATTAATAAAGTATATGTTAACGATCTAAATGGAGTGCGGAGTCGAGGTGGACAGAGGAAAACATGGCATGACCAAATTAATCAAATATTAAAAGTTGGTCATGTCAGAAGCCGGAAGAATCGACGTGCGTGTATGACTCGCTGTATAAATGTGGAGGAAGCTAGAGAGGTATGTCAAGATAGAGTAGTGTGGCGGTCCATTCTCTCTGCCTACCCTTGTCAGGAAACGGCGTGATGGTTTCTTGTTTTTGTTGTTATTAGGTAACACACATTGAAGCTTGCAAATAATACAATGACTTCTATTTAATTTTTTTTAATCGCAAATATTTCTGATGTATTTTTGACTTTATTTTTTATTTATAATAAAAAAAAGTTATAACGATATTTATCTTTTGTTTCTAGAATAACGATTAAAAATATTTATAAGGTATATAAGGTTCCCACCACCATCCGAGACTGTAATAGGACACAGCGACGCCCTTTCGTCAGTCTCGCTGCACTATCTAGGCCTGTTCCTTGTCCATCCGGGACTTACGAGTACGTTAATTTAATTTAGCCTTTTCTTGTCATCAATCAAAAGGGTGACAGACCACATTTAATCTATTCTTTTAACCTTATATATCTCCCGCGCGGCCTCACATCTCTTTATTATTAAATAAAATCAGAAGTAAATATTAAATAAAGCACACCTTAAATTAGTAAAAAACACATTAAAATTTTATAAAACACAATACACAATAGGACAAATATATAACAAACTAAATTTTAAAACAGGAAGAAGATAGTGTATGAGGGATAGTGTAACGATTTAAAAGAGAATGGTGTCTTTTGACTTGCTTTATTTTAAAATAGCAAGACGAATCATGTCATTCTCATATAAATACTCTTCTTTAAAAAACAGCCGTTTTCATTCAAATTCATTAATTAATATCTCGTTGCACTGAACACAGATTTTAGCCTGTTATGTAGGAGTGTATGAAGTCTATATGAAGGTGAGACTAAAGTTAGATTGCGAATTTAAACTTTACGAGTCTAGACTACTTCCGTAATGAATAACGACCCCTTTGAGTGGGAATTAAAATGAAACACCTAGTATCCAAATTATTCCGGCAGAATGTATGAATGAATGATATGATAGTTTAAGAATAAGTCAATTATATTATATTTATCTTTTTCGGGTTTCAATCCTAGAGATTAGTTTTAACAAAATCTCAAAATTTAATTGAAGCATTTTTTATGAAATGTATAAACATTGTTTTTTCTACTTTTCAAAAGTGAATAATAAAACAGCATTTTAATTATTATAAAAATTTTAATTATGCATTTCATAAAAATGCTTCAATAAAAAATATGTAATACTGTAAGTAGTTAAAAAAATCTGAATATTATTTTAACTAACTAACTAACTAACTAACCATCACGTCGTCTCCCCGAAGGGGTCGGCAGAAAGAATGGACTGCCACACCTTTCTTTCCTGACATATTTCTCTCGCTTCCTCAACATTCATACATCGTGTCATGCACGCGCGTCGATTTCTCTGACTCCTCACATGGCCGACATACAATATTTGATTTATTTGATCGTGCCACGTTTTCCTCGGTCTTCCTCTATTTCTGGTTCCATTTACATCATTAACATATAATTTTTTTACCATTCTTTCTTCATTCATTCTTTCCATATGTCCAAACCATCTTAATGATCCTTTCATTATTTTGTTCATGACACCATCATTGGCACCGCATTTACTTCTTATATTTTCATTCGGCACTCTATCATACACAGAGTATCCACACATTCTTCTAAGAGATCTCATTTCAACTGCATTTATTCTACTTTCATCCTTATTTTGCCAGTTCCATATTTCGCTTCCATACATAAGGGTCGGTAGGAGTGCACTGCCATTCTAGCTTATTTTAAACATTTTAGCTTAGTTTAAAGATTATTTTAAAGTATTATATAATAATTTTAGATGAACTTAGGCGTTAACACTGTAAAATTCCATAATGACGAATTTTTATGAATTAAAACACTGTTTTTTCTACTTTTAAGTTTATTTTTCTTGACATGTTTTGAAGGTTTCATCATCGGGAGAACGATATATGGTAAACGATATAAACGATATAAACGTTCATATTGTTCTCCCGATGATGAAGGTCTTCTAAAAAACAGTGTTTTAATTCATAAAAATTCGTCATTATATGAGTATATTAATGAAAATTGTATTAGATAGTTTTACAAAAGTGTCAAAACAACAAAATTTCTAAAATTTATACTTTGAATAAAAACACGTTAAACTATATATAAATGTAATGATATTTAAGCTTACCTTAAATCTCCTTTTTGTAATGTAACTTCTTCGAAAACAATCCTGATTCTCTCCTTTAACCTGAAAAAAATAATTATTTTAGAAAGCCCATATTTATAGTAAACACATGATACGGATATCAAAATTTAGCGTACAAATCTATATATTTATTAGATTAATGGACATGTTCCATATGGAATACCGACTGGTTAGAACGTAGATATTTAGGATGCTTGTCCGAAATCAGTTAGTGTGAAATGCGAGGCACAAAGCAAACTGCATATTAAGTGGAGAATATGCTAGTCAGGCCAGTCAATACTGCCGTGGATATGCAGTGTGCAACAAGACGGAACATCTTAAACGGATTTGATGCATTGCTAGATTAGTTATGCAACTCAAACATATACGTGTCAGTACTAGCAGATACTACTAGCAGTAAGCACGGGGCAACTACCGAAGCTCTTGATATGGAATATACTCCTATGTTAACCTTTCCCTTACGGTGCTAAAATAAAAACGTGCGTTCCGGTGTAGGGTAGTCAGTATGCGTTAAATAATTAGCGATTTTAAATCGGAAAAATAGGCACAATCATTGCTAATCTGGTGAATCTCTCACAAAAATGGCGGTATATAAATCATAATCCCCTTATATAATTATAATTGAAGTCAAAAATTATAATAATTGAGATTTAATTGCTAAAAACATTAATAAAACCATCTGGCAACGCTCACGGAACAGGCATAGACCCGCTCTGGTTGGAAGCCCGAAAGCGACTGCCGGCGGCGGCGGGACGGCCGAGAGTGAGAATATTGAGCTAGAACATATACAAGAGTGAGATGCGAATATAGTGTCGCGTACTCAGCGCTACGAATTTTGTTTCCGATGTTCACAAAATACCTCCGATGTATCCGATGAATTCTGATTATTATTAATATTATTTTTTTAATTAATGCGTAAATATATTATGGAAGAAGATCCTAAAATCCTAAAATCTTAACCTTGTATAAATTAAATATATGAGATATTGATGGTTATTAGAAGCAACGTGTAGAAGATACCCATCACAGGGAAGGGAGGGTTAAAAATACAATTTTTATTTTTGTATCAAGTCATCCCTAACTATTTAACTAACCATCACGCTTTTTCCGCGTCATAAATAAAATTTTGGATGGTTCACTAAGATGGTTTGGACATATGGAACGAATGGATGAGGGAAGAATGGCTAAAAAGATACATACAAGTAGTGTGAATGGTAAAATAAGTCGGAAAAGGCCAAGAATGACATGCTATGAGCAAATTAATCAATTACTGAATGGGGGCAACATTATTTTTTTATATATACTCGTACATACGAGTAGATTACTAATATGTTTTGACGCCCGATACATCCTAGCACGCCACGGTGCTTGATATTTTCAAAACATAATTTTTATGAAGAATTTTGGACTTCTGCATTGAAATTTTTTTTTTAATGTAAACATGGAATTCCAATTTTTTTTTCACAATTTTATACATTTTAATTTATAAACTAACTAACTAACTAACCATCACGCCATCTCCCCGAAGGGGTAGGCAGAAATAATGGACTGCAACACTTTTCTTTCCTGACATATTTCTCTCGCTTCCTCAACATTCATACATCGTGTCATGCACGCGCATCGACTCCTCACATGGCCGATATTCAATATTTGATTTATTTGAGCGTGTCACATTTTCCTCGATCTTCCTCTATTTCTAGTTCCATTTACATCGTTACTATATAAGTTTTTTACCGTTCTTTCTTAATTTATTCTTTCCATATGTCCAAACCATCTTAATGATCCATTCATTGTTTTGTTCATGACACCATCATTCGCACCGCATTCACTTCTAATATTTTCATTCGACACAATCATACACAGAGTATCCACACATTCGTGTACCGAAAATTTTAATTTAATAAAGTTAAAAAACTCATAATTTCTCCATAGCGAAAGTTTTAAAATTATATCTTAGTATCAGGATAAGATAATGAATAAAGAGATATGTGGTTAGTTTGAAGTATGAAATCCCAAATGCTATTTATCTTGCTCATCACTCTCATACGCAAGAAAGAAACGAAGAGAATTTTCGGTAGTTTTTATGAAAAATAACTAATTAGTTTTAACGTCTGATATCTCCTAGTACGCCATTTACTCCTGGTGCTTGATATTTTTAATACATAATTTTGTATGGAAAATTTGGGATATTTTGCATTGAAAAATAATATTTCAACGCATACATCGAATTCCAAAATTTTGGTTTTTTACGATTTCAAAAAATTTAATTTAATAAAGTTGAAAAACGCACAATCTCTATACCAAAAGTTGAATCTTATGAAATCTTAATAATAATAAATGAAATCTTAGTATCAGGATAGCAGAATGACCAAAGAGATATGTGGGTAGTTTGAAGTATGATATCCCAAATGCTATTTATCTTGCTCACTCTCATACGCAAGAAAGAAACGAAAAAATCGTCGGTATTTTTTATGTAAAATAACTTATATGTTTTAACGTCTGATATCTCAAAGCACGCCATGAACTCCTGGTGCTTGATATTTTCAAAACATAATTTTTTATGGATAATTTGGGATAATTTGCATTAAAAAAATATTTTAAGGCATACATCGAATTTCGAAATTTGGTTTTCACGATTTTATAAATGTTAATTTGATAAATGATTTTATAAATATAATTGGCAATAATTTTGAAAGGTTGAAAAACGCACAATTTCTCAATCCAAAAAGTTAAAAAATGAAATCTATGTATCAGGATAGCAGAATGACCAAGAAGAAATATGGGTAGTTTTAAGCGTGAATTTTTCGGTTCTTAAAACCGTCCTTACTGTTTGAAGGGTGAATTTTTCGGTTCTTAAAAGCGTCCTTACTGTATAATGTGTATTGCACTGACCATTAAATTGTTACAGAAACAATATAATTGGCAATATGCTATCCTGGTGCTTAATAATTTTATTGCTAAGATAAGTGGGTAAATTGTTGTTTGGTAGTGAATTGGTGTGAGTGAATTTTTGTTTGGTAAGAAGTTGAATGGAAAATTTGCAACCAATTCAATATTTTTAATTGAACGATTTTCTTTTATATGATAAGAACGAACGCAAGTTTGTTTCTGTTATTTAAATAAGAAATAAATAAATGTTTAATTAAAATTAACAGTTTTTTCTTTTTAATTTTTAAAACAGACAGACAGTCAAACATTAATTTTTATATGTAAAGATACGGACTGTTGCAACTTTATTGAATGTTCTTATATTTAACTTATTGAACGCCAAGGCATTAACACTGTGGAATTCCATAGTAACATACTTAGGAAAATGAAAATAACTTTGTTTAATCCACTCATTATTAAAATATATTAAAATACTTGTTTTTAAATATTTTTTTAATAAGTAGTGGATTAAACAAAGTTATTTTTAATTTCCTAAGTTTACCACAGTGTTAATGCCTTAGCGTTCAATAAGTCAATTTCCTAAGTATACAACCTAAAGATCGCGGTATCCTCCGAAACATGTCGTGTTTTTTTAATTTTAAAAAAAATAATCCACATTAAACAAAGTTATTTTCAATTTCCTAAGTATGTTCTAATATTTAATTAAATAACAATTGAATACTCGTATGAAGAGCACGTGAAAAAGCACAAATACACCTCGGAGAAATCAAAAATCTGCAACACAGCGTCGCGTGAGCGGTTTTTCGAAACTGCCAAAAAATAACCAGCTTTTTAGGTAACACGTGTAACGAAACTTATTCTTTCAAACATTAAGTCCCCTATTAACAGTGAGAGAAAAGGTTTTTTCACAAAGTCCTTGCCACCAATTTGGCGAAAATTGTGCCCAGTGGAACGCCAAGACCCGAAACTTGTCTAGAATTGTGGGAAACTATTTTTATATTCAAGTGTACCCAAACACGTGACGATATAAGGGTGTTTTTTTTCCTTTGATGGCTGTGGTTTTAATTTGGTAAAACTCCATTATTAAAAGAGTATGTACATATTAATAACGCGATTAGTTTTTGGTTTTACATTGATTTTTTTATTATTTATGTAAAAAAAATACACATAAATATTTTATGTATTCTTTATATAATATATAAATAATAATAAAAAATGTGTAAAACCAAAAAAGCGCGTTTTTATGTACTCGTTTTTTTTTTGTTTCTGTTTAACGGAAATAATATTTTTTGTTTTTATACATATATGAATAATAATTATTTACATTATACATATATGTATTATACATATACAATATGTATGTATGTAGACGTATAATATAATATTTATTTATATTGTACATATACACATAAGAATAATAATTATTTAAATATATGAATAACCATTATTTAAAGAAAATTGTCAAAGGTATTTGTATTAATTTATTTATTTTAAAACAATGATGTTAAACTCTATATTAAATAATTATTCTTCTTCTTCTTCCCTTTTGGTAGACTCAGGAGTCTGTTATTTCAGGCGGGTCCTCTTGAGATGCTGAACTCCAGCTTTCTCTCCACCGTTTCGGGGGTCTTCCTGGTCGGCGTTGTCCGTTTGGCGTTCCATGGAGAGCTATGTGTGGTATTCTATTAATATGATAAATTATTTTATAACAGTGTCACTAGTCTGTCAAAGCCAGCGAACCTGGCGAAACCGGTCGCTGCCGAAATGAAGAGAATAGTGGAAGTTTTGATAATAATTTTCAATAACAATGAAATAAAAATATGTTTTGAACTTCGATTTATTTAAGTATTATTTAAAATAAACTTCCATCACGTGAATGCAGTAAAATTATTCGATTAACTTTTATTCGATTAATATTTTTTTTCCTCACATACAAGTATCAAAATAAATCCTTCGTCCTCAAAGCATGGTCCTTCGTATTTTCAAAATCGTTTAGTTCTTTGTAAAATTCATTCCGATAGCTCTACCATGTGCAAACAATGACGAGTTTGTACTGGAAAACTTTGCGGGACTCGACTGGAGAACCGGCGATAAACACACAGCATTTGTCAATGCCTCAGTTTGTCGAACGGCAAGTTGTTTATTTCCTCCACGACACTGTTTTATCGTCCCACTGATGTGAAAGATTAAAGGGAGAGAGAGCGAAAGAAGTAGTACAAAAACAATTGAATAGCTAAGAAAACAAAAGTAATTCGAAAAACTGGCCGAGCAATTTAAAAGTTTTATATTTTTTTTCGTATGGAAAAAAATATCCATTATTTTATAGGGTTATAGTTGAGTCTATAACTTAGAATCGAACACTTTTAAAACTATTATTGTACGTGTTTTTATTACATCATCTAGAAAGTAAAAAAACGGAATAGCTTATTTAATTGGTCATATAATTAAATTTTATTAAATGCGTCAAATAATAAATATTTTTTATTGAATTTTCTTGGTAGAAGTTCATTTTAAATAATAAAACGAAAGAAAAAATAAACAAAATTTCTTTATTATTATATATTAAGTGTGCTTCCACTTGCGTTTAACGTCGACCAGTTTCAGATCAGAAGATGGCATCAAGCTGCCGAAACCGGTCGACGTTAAACACAAGTGGAAGCACACTAAATATATAATAATAAAGCAATTTTGCATATTTTTTTTGTTTTTATTATTTTATCTAACTAACTAACCATCACGCCGTCTCCCCGGAGGGGTAGGCAAAACTGACATACTTCTCTCGATTCCTCTACATTCATACATCTTGTCATGCACACATGTCGATTTTTCTGACTCCTCACGTGACCGACATTCAATATTTGATTGATTTGAACGTGCCACATTTTCCTCGCCCTTCCTCTATTTCTAGCTCCGTTCACGCCGTTTGCATATACCTTCTTTACCATTCTATCTTCACTCATTCTTTCCATGTGTCCAAACCATCTTAATGACCCTTTCATTATTTTGTTCATAGCACTTTCATTTGCACCACATACTTGCATTTGACACTCTATCATATACAGATTTGCCACACATTCGTCTAAGAGATCTCATTTCTACTGCATTTATTCTACTTTCATCCTTCTTTTGCCAGTTTCGTGCTTCACTTCCAAACATAACGGTCGGTGCAAGAACACCATTATGCACTGCCATCTTAGCTATTTTAAATGCTGAATTTTGAAACACTGTTATAATTTGTTTCACAATTTATTTTTAAGAGATAGCCACGACAGCTGTTTCACCAACCCATGTCGGCATTATGAAAAGTTACAAACAACTTGTAGTAGTAGTTTAGCTAATTTACATAAAAAAACAGTTAAGTAAAATTTTCAAAAAAATATAATATAAAGATTTTTTTCCCTCTGCTAGTGTTTTATAAAATGTTCTCACAGGGTAAACCATAACCCTTGTAGAATATAAATAAAAATCTAGAAAACGTACGTTTTAAACATTCTTCTTCCTGTGCCAGAACAGGTTTCTCCGAAATTGGCAATCAGTTCTTCAAAGATTTATCTGTTTGTTGTATGCAATTCTTGCACTTACCTAACTAATTAACTAACTAACCATCACGCCGTCTCTCCGAAGGGGTAGGCAGAAATAATGGACTACCACACTTTTTTTCCTGACATATTTTTCTCGCTTCCTCAATATTCATACATCGTCTCATGCACGCGCGTCGATTTCTCTGATTCCTCACATGGCCGACATTCAATATTTGATTTATTTGATCGTGCCACGTTTTCCTCGGTCTTCCTCTATTTCTGATTCCATTTACATCATTAACATATAATTTTGCACTTTCCTTATTTCAGTATAGTCTCTTAATTTGGTCACATAAGCCCATTTGGACATTTCTAGGCCCATATTGATTTCCAATCTTGCCCATTGTCATAAATCGGAGGACCTTATATTTATCTCTATTTGTCATTAACAATAAATACTCAATTCGAAGTTTTACATCGTCGTTGAGGAACGTAAAATAAATAATTATTTTTATCTTATTTTTAAAAATTGCAAAGAAAAAATAGAATGGAAGGATGATAATGGAGCAAAAAATATAGGAATATCGAAGAAAAGGTTGCACGATCAAATCAATCAAATGTTAAATGTCGGCCACGTAAGAACTTGGGGAAATCGACGTTCATTCAAGGCACGACGTATAAATGTTGATGAATTAAGAGGGGCATCTATGTCAGGAATAAACAGTGTGGCGTTCAAATTTACTTGATACCTATTCGGAGAAACGGCGTAAAGGTCGTTATGCTGGAGAGAGTTCAGAAAAAAATTCTGACGTATCTCTCCATGAGGGAATATGGTAGCTATCCGTGGCTCTATCCCACGGTATTTCTTTTGGGAATGCTTGGAACCAACTCTCTGCAGCTTCGTAGATATGGGCATCTCATAACCAATTTCTTTAGATTACTTAGGGGATATTTCGAGAACACAGCTGGGCTGGAAGGTGTTCGGCTTTTGGTCCCTGATAGATTTCTGCGACAGCGACAGCATAATATTGTTTTACCTACCGGCTCCCAGAACCAACGCCTCTGGTGACACCGGTGGGAAGAGTAATTAATCTGCTGAACGCGGTCTCCGAGATCGACGTCTTTCATATTAGTGAAAGTACGTTCAGAAGGCAAATACTCTTAATTCTGGAGAGTATCCTGTCTTCCTAATGTCGAACCATCTCTCATGCTTTTCTGGTAGTATACTATACACGATATACGAGTATTATTTTACCTGTTCTCAATAGATGCCTTAAAATTAATTTTGTAAGGTCTATTGATGAAATAAACTGATTTGATTTGATTAGCTAGATAAGATGTCATCGCTTGGGACTACTTGCTATTATATTTTGCTCCAAAGCAGCAAACATGTATTTTCTGTATTGCAGAAGTTGTATTTTTGTTCTATATATTGATGATAAAAGGTGATGTGTAAACTTTGTGAGATGTTTTAGTTTTTAAGTCTGTGTTTTCTAAGTGTGTGATTTGATGTTTCCTTAATGTTGTTGTAATTTTGAAACTTTTGTAAGATGCTTTAATTTTTATGTTTGTGTGTTGATATTTCCTAAATGATTTTGTAATTTTGTAATCTTCGTAATATGTTTTAGTTCTATATGTGTGTTTTGATTTTTCCTTAATGTTTCCATAATTATGTAAACTTTGTAATATGCTTACGTTTATATGTCTTTGATATTTCCTGAATGCTTTTGTAATTTTGTATTTTTGAAAGATGTTTTTATTTTCTAAGTCTGTGTTTCGATATTTCCATTTACAATTGTTGTATATTTATATGTAATTAAGTATGCAAATTGTCCTTTTGTCCCAGAATGATTAGTGTACTCATGAGAATACAGTATAACCACTGTATTTTTATAATAAAAATAAATAAATAATATGATTTGATTTATAAGTAAGTAAAATCCTGAGAAATTTAGGCGTGGGAAATGATTTTTCAATTTAAGCTTATGTTTTTAATTTATCAATGAAAGCAAAAATGGCCGTTCACAATGGAGTTCTGGTTCCAACCCTTATGTATGGAAGCGAAGCATGAAACTGGCAGAAGAAAGATGAGAGCAGAATAAATGCGGTAGAGATGAGGTCCCTAAGACGTATGTGTGGTAGAACGATGTACGACAGAATCTCAAATGCTGATATTAGGAAGGAGTGTAGAGCGAAAGAAGGTATTATGAACAAAATTATGAAAGGTTCGCTTCGTTGGTTCGGACAAATGGAGCGCATGGGTGAAGAAAGAATGGTTAAAAAAGTATACGTTAACAATGTAAATGGAGTAAGGAGTCGAGGTAGACCGAGGAAAACATAGCATGACCAAATTAATCAAATATTAAAAGTTGGTCATGTCAGAAGCCGGAAGAATCGACGTGCGTGTATGACTCGATGTATGAATGTGGAGGAAGCTAGAGAGGTGTGCCAGGATAGAGTAGTGTGGCGGTCCATTCTCTCTGCCTACCCCTGCGGAGAAACGGCGTGATGGTTCGTTGTTGTTGTTTGTTGTTGTTTTTGCTCAAACTTTCTCTTACTGCGCGATAAACAACGAGTGCAAAGTATTATACTATGGAATAACAATACACTTCGAAGTGAGATTTCGTAGTCAGAAGTGTGAAGTAGTAGAATACATATAATATTGAATTTAAATAAAGCAGCTAAAAAAATCCACGAGCTATAGATGCTTATGACAAGCGTCTAAGACCGACTGACATCATATTAGAATTGACCTAACAAGAAAATAATTTGTCTCTCGCGCGCTCGCGCATATATAAATAGCAAGAGTGAGCCGTATAAAGAAGGCGTGTGAGACAGACGTGAATTTTGTACTTGTTTCAATTTTATAATTTAAAAAATGGATAGTTTTTCTTACCTCGCCCTAAACCTGTAAGAGCATTTTATATTCCTAGGGTAGCAGGATGGATATCGCGGGCTGTAGAAGCGGCCATGTGTCTTGGAGCTGTCAGCCGATAGGAAGTCGTAGTCACACATTGTTCCTGTCTCTTTCTCTCCATCGGTCTGGAACAATTCTGAAATCAAATGAAATATTTTCTTAAATATCCATTTAATAATATTTTATATGTTATTACGTCTGTAAATCAGAAACATATTAATGAAACGAGTTCATATACGTATCTGTAGAAAAAAATTTAAGAAATAAAAATGTTTTAAAAAAAAACTGAATTTTGAAATAATAATATATTCTTGTATATAATTGGTCGAAATATCTGTAAAAATCGTAATTTTTTTGTTATGAATATATATATTTTTAAATCTTACTGTGTTATCTAGACATTTCTTAAAACATGGTTAAGAAAATATACTGACGCCACTGATATAAAAATTGTGATACATTAAGAGTTTTATAATTAAACACTGAATAATGGTTAAGTATCAAAGAGCCATAATGGAGGGTATGATCGAGGGGACAAACTCTAGGGGACGCCCACACCGAGAGTACCTGGAGGACCTGTTGGTGGACGTACGCTGCTCATCATATGCAGATCTCAAAAGAGCCGCACAAGACAGGGAAAAATGGAAGAGAATAATGGAGGAAATTGCTGCAAACCAATCCCAGGATTGAAACCAGAGAAGAGAGAAGGATCAAAGTGTTTCCGCCAAAAACAATGGAATATCTAAAATATTTTGTGTTTACAAGTAATGAATTTAATTTGAATACGCTACGATATAGTATATAACAAAACAATACTTGCTTATAATATGTAAACCACAACGTAAATCAATATTCTATAAGTGTCGTCATACCTATGTATATAATTATTATTGTTAGCTAGATACTTATTGTGATAGCTCCACCATTATCCTACAATAGGAGTCTAACAACCATTAGTCGCACACAGAACAACACTATTAACTTAATTCCTAAGGGTTATTACGTAATCAATACCTTATTTGGCCCTTTTCCTATCGCCCGGGAACCTTTCCTTTGACCTTCTCTAATGCAAAGCTTGTAGGCTATTTAAATAGAATTCGGATCGCCTTCCGTTTCTAGAGGAAATCTTAATGCCTTTCAAGGCAGAGATTACGGTCAACTTAACACAATTTATCTCATATCACTCATTATCATGGAAACCAGCCATTTAATAATAGCTTTTTCTGTATTCGCCTTCACTTTGTTATTATTATTCTTAACTAACTAACCAAAAATGATCTGATGATGAATGTTAATAAGTCTAAGGTAATGATTTTTGAAAAGGAAGAAACCATGACAGTTTGCAACTTTAGCGTGAATGGGGAAAATTTGGAGCAAGTAGTTGAGTTCGTGTATTTAGGTAGTATGTTTACAAGAGATGGGCGAGTTGAGAGGGATATTGAAAGAAGGGTTGGGGCGGGCAACAAAGTGAATGGTGCACTTAAAGTTGTCATCGCAAACAAAAACCTATCCAAAAAAGCTAGAATGGCAGTGCACAATGGTGTTCTTCTACCGACCCTTAAGTATGGAAGCGAAGCATGGAACTGGCAAAAGAAGGATGAAAGTAGAATAAATGCAGTAGAAATGAGATCTCTTAGATGAATGTGTAGATACTCTGTGTATGATAGAGTGTCGAATGAAAATATAAGAAGTGAATGCGGTGCGAATGATGGTGTCATGAACAAAATAATGAAAGGATCATTAAGATGGTTTGGACATATGGAAAGAATGAATGAAGAAAGAATGGTAAAAAAATTATATGTTAATGATGTAAATGCAACCAGAAATAGAGAAAGACCGAGGAAAACGTGGCACGGTCAAATAAATAAAATATTGAATTTCGGCCATGTGAGGAGTCAGAGAAATCGACGCGCGTGCATGACACGATGTATGAATGTTGAGGAAGCGAGAGAAATATGTCAGGAAAGAAAAGTGTGGCAGTCCATTCTTTCTGCCTACCCCTTCGGGGAGACGGCGTGATGGTTAGTTAGTTAGTTAGTTAACTAACTAACTAACTAACCATCACGTCGTCTCCTCGTAGGGGTAGGCAGAAAGAATGTGAAAGAATCCGATAGGAGAGGAACAACAACAACAATAAGAAAACCATTGTGGTCCTTTTTTGCACACTGTCTTAGCCGGGAATCAAATCAAATCAGTTTATTATATCAAACAAACAATATACATGATAAGACATCTATTGAGTACAGGTAAAATATAATAAGTACAATAAAATAACAGGATCGCATGAGAGATGGTTCGACATTAGGAATGACACACTTTTCATTCCTGACATACTTCTCCAGCTTTCTCAACATTAATAACAATAATGCAAACACGTCAATTTCTCTGACTCTGATGATGATGTACGACCACAAAAACGCAAATGAAATAATAAATAATGTTTAACGTTTTAAAATGGTCCATTGTTTTGGCCGAAACACTATGATACTTTAACATTATAAACTATTAAATTATAATTTTTTTTTTTTATATATCACAATTGTAATTTTTATTTTTCGAGACGGCTGTTTCGTCAACCTATGTAGACATCATCAGGTATAACACTAATATAATTTTATTATTTAACAGTTTATAACGTTTTTTTATATTTTACATTTTTATTTAGGCATTGTTTTGAGTTTGCGTTTTTGTTTGAGTTTTCCTAGGGATTGTGTTGAGTTTCTTGAACAATGATGTAAAACTCCACATTAAATAATTATTATAATACGAATGAAAACATCAGTTTTCTAGAAGTTTTATTTTATTTTATGGGAATGACATGTTTCGCCCTTCTAAGGCATTATCAAATGTTTTTTTCATATTCATGTTTTTTCATTATGGCATTATCAAATTTTCAAACATTTGATAATGCCTTAGAAGGGCGAAACATGTCCTTCCCATAAAATATAATAAAACTTCTATAAAACTGATGTTTTCATACGTATTAATTATCAAATCAGTTTATTATCTCAACAGACCATTACAAACAATATACATGTTTAAGGCATATATTGAGTTCAAGTAAAATATAATCTTCTTCTCTGGTTTCAATCCTGGGATTGGTTTGCAGCAATTTCCTCCATTATTCTCTTCCACTTTTCCCTGTCTTGTGCGGCTCTTTTGAGATCTGCATATGATGAGCAGCGCACGTCCACCAACAGGTCCTCCAGGTACTCTCGGCGTGGGCGTCCCCTAGAGTTTGTCCCCTCGATCATACCCTCCATTATGGCATGCAAGAGACCTTCTTGACGTATTACATGGCCGATCCATCTTGCACGCCTTTCGGACAAGGTCCTGAGCAGGTGCCTTCCTCCTTCGATTCCTTGAAGAACTTCCTCATTCGTGATGTGGTCTCTCCAGGAAATTCCAAAGAGTCTTCTATAGGACCACATCTCAAAAGCCTCTAGTCTCCGCTTATCCCTTTCGGATAGGCACCATGTCTCGCAGCCGTACATCAAGACACTCCATACATAGGTCTTGATGAGGAGTATTCTCAGTTTTAGGTCTATATTATTTGATTCTATTATTTTCGACCTTTTGTTAAATGCTAGCCTAGCCTGATGTATACGGCTGTCGACCTCGCTCTTAGACCGACCGTCCCATGTTATTTTGCTCCCGAGGTAGACAAACTCCTTGGTGTTCTTTAGTGGAACTCCTGACATCACTACTCTCATCTGATGTTGCGTTCGGCCTACAGTCAGCAGCTTTGTTTTGTCCTTATTTATCTTCATGTTGTAGCTATCTTGAAGAATGTCTTGCAAAGTATCTAAGGCCTCCTGCAGTTCCTCCTCACTTTCAGCAACCATAGCAATATCGTCAGCAAACCTTATCATGTCTATCTTTTGCCCGTGTATCCTTACACCTTCTCTGTGACTCATTCTCTCTCTCAAGTCGTCAATCGCATTCTGTATGTAAACGTTAAAAAGAGCAGGTGACAGAGAGCATCCCTGTCTTACCCCTTGTCTTATACTGGCTTCCTTTGTGCCCTCGTCACATCTGATTATGGCGGCCTCATTCTTGTATAGTGCCTGGATTATTTGTCTATCTCTATATTTAATATCAGTTTTTTTCAAAATCTCGAAGAGCTTCCTCCATTCCACCCTGTCGAAAGCCTTTTCCAGGTCTATGAATGCGATGTATGTGTTTTGGTTTTTTCTTACTCTCTTTTCTAGTAGCATTCGCAGTGACAGTATTGCTTCTCTGGTTCCTACACCTCTTCTGAAGCCATACTGGTCACTGGAAAGGATGTTCTCTACTTTTGGTTCTATTCTTTTTAGAATAATATTAGTTAATATTTTTGAGGCATGGGATATTAGGCTTATAGTTCTATGTTGCTCGCATTTCGTCGTACCTGCCTTCTTTGGTAGTGTGACAATTAGGCATTTCTCGAAGTCCTCTGGTATCTTCCCGGTATTATACATTGTCTGTATCATTTTAAACAGGGCATCTGTGGTTCCTTTTCCTGCTGACTTAATTAGTTCGGCCGGGACGTTATCGATTCCGGGTGCTTTCCCGTTTTTGAGGTTTTTCAGTGCAAGGTCAAACTCTTCTCTAATGATTGGATCTCCCAAATCATCCGCGTCTACCTCATTGTCTCTTTCTATCAGTGTTTCGCTGTCAATATTTCCCTTTCCATTGTACAGCATTTCGAGATATCTTTTCCATCTTTCTCCTATTTGGTCATTTTCGAAAAGTATTTTGCCGTCTTCTCCTTCTACTGCATTACCCTTTCCAATTCTCATCCCAAAGAAGTCCTTCACCGCAGCGTGAGCTCTTTCTACATTTCCTCTCTTGAGGTCGTCATTTATCTCATTGCATTTATTCTGATAGTAAGTTTCTTTGGCTATTCTTGACTCTCTATTTATTTTATTTCTTAGCACTTTGTATTTCTTTTGTGATTCAGCTCTTTTATCATTTTTGAGCTCTCTTCTATCCTTTATCATACTTAGGATTTCATTGGTTATCCATTCCTTCCTTGCTTGGGGTCTTTCCTTGCCTATAGTTTCCTCTGCCGTAGTTTTAATCTTTGTCTTTATCTCTTTCCAGGTCACATTCACGTTCTCTTCCTCCATTAGGTTGCACTCTTGCGTCTTTTCCTTAAAACTGTCACTGACCTCTTTTATCTTTAATACTTTTGTATCCCATTTGAAATTATTTCTCTTTTTTAATTTTTTCAGTTTAAGGAGACTTTTGGCCATTACCATATTATGGTCACTATCTATATCTGGACCGGAATAACTTCTGCAGTCTTTTATTTGGTTTTTAAATCTATATCTAACTATTATATAATCTATTTGCAGTCTTTGTCGGTCTCCAGGGGATTTCCAGGTGTATCGCTGTCTTGGGTGGTGTTGAAAACAAGTGTTTGCTATCACTAATTTGTGTTTTTCGCAGAATTCTGTCAATCTGTTTCCTCTGTCATTTCTTGCACCTAGCCCAAAGGGCCCAACACAAGTTCCTTCACGTCCTTCTCCTACAACAGCATTCCAATCTCCTAGGAGAATCAGATTTTCACCTGCCTTTATCTCTAATATAAGTTTATCCAGCGCACTGTATACCTCCTCCACCTCTTCGTCACTATGACTAGATGTTGGCATGTATACTTGGATAATAACAGTGTCTACGGGCTTAGTTTCTATTTTGACTAGGATAATTCTTCCACTATATTGCACGTATCCCTTAACCCGTTTTCCCCACTCCTTGCACAGCACAACGCCTACTCCTCCTTGACCAGGTTTATCCTTTATGCATCCTGTGTGGATGATTCTGTAGTCGCCACTCCAGAAATCTCCACAATTGGGCCATCTCATCTCTGCTATACCTAGAGCATTCAAATTAACGTTTTGCATTTCGGCTTTCAGATTATCCAGTTTGCTGTTTTGTAGTAATGTGCGGACATTCCACGTTGCCCATCTCGCTATTTGATTCTTTGTATTTGGCTTTGGTTTCACTATTAACTTTGTGTTTCTAGCATCTCGAGCAGTCCCCACCCGGAGATCCGAACGGGGGACTATTTTACCTCCGGAAAATTTTACTTGAGATTGAATCATGTTTTGCTGATTCTTGGGATGCCACTTGGGCCTTTAATGTGGTAGTTTCCCGTTTCTTTCCACATCATCACATAAAATATAATATATACAATATAATACCAGGAACGCATGAGAGATGGTTCGATATTAGGAAGGCAAGATACTCTCTAAAGTCAAGAGTATCTACTACTAGCTACTCTTCCAGGGTGGCCGTAAGTTTTTTTATTATGCAGGAAAAAAAACAACTGAGGAAAGCAAGCACATAAAGAATATTTTCTGATCTATTTAACTTATAACTTCGGTTACCAGATAAGCACCACTCTTATTTTTAATAGGGCGTAGTTTAATCCTTTGATTACTGGTAGGAAACATCCCGCAGCTAAACGAGGAAGCGGGAAAGTTTTCACAGTAAAGTGGGGTTATTTATGTTTTTTGCTTCGCCAGTCGCGAACGAAACGAGTAATGGAGTATACGGAACTGTTTAAACTCATCGCACTAGTTTTAATTAGCGACTCGGAGACTTATTAGAGCAGCGGAATAATTGTTATGGAATACCCTGTACAGGAAGTTTTATATGATCACAAAATGCAATTTTTATTTTATTGGCAACTCTTTTAAAGTCTAAATGAAACTTTTGAAGAATATGCGGGAAAACGCTGTATGATAGAATACCGAACGATGAAATAATATAGAAATTAAGGGCAGATGACTGCATCATGGATAAAATTAAAAAAGGATCCCTGAGATGGTTTGGACATATGGAAAGGATGGATGAGAGTAGAATGGTTAAAAAGTTGTACACAAGCAGCGTGAGTAGAAAAATAAGCCGAGGACGACCGAGGAAAACATGGCACGACCAAATTAATCAATTACTAAAAGGCGGCCACATTCGAAGTCGGAATAATCGACGTGCGTGCATGGTACGATGTATCAATGTAGAGGAAGCCCGAGAGGTATGCCAGGACCGAGCATTTATAATAATAATATTGGCAATCCATCCTCTCTGTCTATCCTTCGTTAGTTAGTTAGTTAGTTAGTTAGTTATGAAACTTATCTTCTTTTAATAGATCTGACGATCTGTGACACAGAAAATATGCCTCGTGGGATGATGAGGGCCAGCTGTCCCTCCATCTTTTAGGTGGTCTTCCAGGTGGACGGGGTCCGGAGGGGATTTCGTAAGCGGTTGTAGGTATATGCGAGTCTGTCACAATCCATTCTGGCTACATGGTCCCTCCGGTATCTTCTTCTGGATCTATTCCACCGACGATATTCTCTATTTCGCAAGTTTTTCTTATGTCTGTTTCATGGACACAATTTCGGAGAGTTTTTCTTAGGACCATCATCTCTGATGTTCTTGGCCGATCCTTGGTTCGTACAATGATAATTAAAAAATATACGTATATAAAAGTGGCATGATCAAATCAATCAAATATTAAATCAAAAATCAAATATTAATTATATTGCAAGTTCCATGGTTCACTTCCATTCACAAGGGTCGGTACAAGAACACCATTGTACACTGCCACTTTAGGTTTTTGGATAGATTTTTGTTTGCAAACTTTAAATACACCATTCACTTTGTTGCCTGCCCCAAATTTTCTTTCTATATCCCTCTCCACCCGCCCATCCTTTCTCAACATACTTATACCTTAATATACTAACCTGGAACCTTATACCTAAATATAAAAGCTAGAATGGCAGTGCACAATGGTGTTCTTCTACCGACCCTTATGCATGGAAGCGAAGCATGGAACTGGCAAAAGAAGGATGAAAGTAGAATAAATGCAGTTGAAATGAGATCTTTTAGACGAATTTGTGGAAACTCTGTGTATGATAGATGGTGTTATGAACAAAATAATGAAAGGATCATTAAGATGGTTTGGAAAGAATGGTAAAAAAATTATATGTTAACGATGTAAATGGAACCAGAAATAGAGGAAGACCGAGGAAAACATGGCACGATCAAATAAATCAAATATTGAATGTCGGCCATGTGAGGAGTCAGAGAAATCGACGCGCGTGCATGACACGATGTATGAATGTTGAGGAATCGAGAGAAATATGTCAGGAAAGAAAATTGTAGCAGTCCATTCTTTCTGTCTACCCCTTCAGTGAGACGGCGTGATGGTTAGTTAGTTAGGTTTGGAATTATGTTATGTTATATTAAAACTACTGCTTATATTTATTACGTATACTATCGCAGTACAATTAATCGGTAATTGATTAAAATATTATCCATTTCTCCACTGGGGAATCCACTAAAGTAATTTAATTTATTGCTTTGCTACCAATTACTAATCACTAATCAATCTAAATAGGTCGACAGTAAAGGTAATCAGCGGTTTTAACAACGTAATATATTTAATGAATTAGATTACCATAAAATAAAAATAACTAGCTAACTAACCATGACGCAGTTTCCCCGAAGGGATACGCACAGAAGATGGACCGTCACATTGCTCTATCCTGACGTACCTCTCGAGCTTCCTATATATTCGTTCATCGTTTTTTGTTGATTATTACGACTTTGAATGTGGCCTCCTTTTAGTAATTGAATAATTTGGTCATTTCTTGATTATCTCGGTCGTCCTCGGTTTCCTTTTCCTTTCACACTGTGTTTGTACATAATTTTATAACCATTCTTTTCTCATCTGGTATTTCTTTTTTATTTTAATTATTTTCAATCATCTGCCATATATTGTTTCCTTATCTCGTTTTTCAGAATTCCATCATTCATATTTCTAATTGATCTAATTTCTATCAAATTCATCCTACTTTCATATTTCTCCTGCCAACTCTAAGCTTCACATCCATACATAAGGGTCGGCACTAGATTGAATTATATTATTATTACAACATTCTTGAATTATATTATTATTAAAATGGAACTTGAAATAGAGGAAGTTCAAGGAAAACGTGTCATGATTAAATAAATCGAATATTGAATCTCGGCCACTTGAGAAGTCGGAGAAATCGAGGTGCGTGAATGACACGATGTATGAATGTCGAGAGAAATATGTCAGGAAAGAAAAGTGTGGCAGTCCATTATTTCTGCCTACCCCTTTGGAGAGATGACGTGGTAGTTAGTTAGAAGTTAGTTAGAAGTCAGAAGAATCGACGTGCGTGTATGGCTTGCCGTATGAATGTGCAAGAAAATAGAGAGGTATGTCAGTCCATAGCGATCCTTTCAACATTCCTTTCTTATATCAGCATTTGAAATTCTGTAGTACATCGTTCTACCACATATACGTCATAGGGACCTCATCTCTACTGCATTTATTCCGCTCTCATCCTTCTTCTGTTAGCTCCATGCTTCGCTTCCATATATTAGGGATGGGAACAGAACTCCACTCTGTACTTTTATTATTATATGGCCGAGCCATAGAGGGTTCCCTCTGCTTACCCGAAGCTGTTATAGGCGCAGCGGCGCCATTCGTCAACTTCACTAGTGCACTCCCTAGGCCCATCCCCCGACCACGTGGGACTTACGTTAATAAATAATAATAATAAATACTAACTAACTAACTAACCATCACGCCGTCTCCCCAAAAGGGTAGGCAGAAAGAATGGACTGTCACACTTTTACTGATGCGGCACTCCATCCTTCTCTTTTCGCTCCGCGGGAGACGCGGTGTGATGGGTTGCGAACCTCATCGCCACCAATAGGCATCTCCCGCGCACACTTCGTCCAACACCCACAAAAGAAATCTAAAACAAATAATATAAAATACAATGATATAAAATAAAACAACAAAACAAAGATAATTTAACACAAAATGTTATTTTTAGATGGTGCAAATATATGTATATTTGCAACCAAGGGGGACCCAGACTACGTTTAAGCTACGCTACTCTCTCTCGATGTCCCGCCGTACACACATAGCAATACAACAATTGTGAACTCCATTGGTTGATAGAATAACATATATAAAAGATACAAAACCTAGCGTCCGATAATGGTTAACGTTATCCATTTTCTTGAACAAAGCCAACACTCAATTCACCTTTTCTGTTTTGTTCTTTTCTTATTTTCAGCGTTTCAAATCAAAAGAGTTATAATTTGTTCTGAAGCGTTCAACATTAAAACTTTATTGTATCGTAAAGGTTTGCGGTGAAAGGTGATAGTTCTCATTGAGGGTGGTCCCGGAGACTTAATTCCGCTGTTGGAGGTGTCAGGGTAGAGGGAAAAACTCAATTTCGGCACGAGACAAAAGCTTCGGGGCAATTGCTGTGGATAAAACCGTGAACTAAATGGCAGGACGGTTTCAAACAACGAAATTAAGTTCTGCTCTAGAACGGTTTAACGTGAAAGTGAAGCGAGCTGGGTGCTTTTATGGGCATTTCACGACCAACACACCGTTTACAACTAACTAACTAACTAACCATCACGCCGTCTCCCCGAAGGGGTAGGCAGAAAGAATGGACTGCCACACCTTTCTTTCCTGACATATTTCTCTCGCTTCCTCAACATTCATACATCGTGTCATGCACGCGCGTCGATTTCTCTGACTCCTCACATGGCCGACATTCAATATTTGATTTATTTGATCGTGCCACGTTTTCCTTAGTCTTCCTCTATTTCTGGTACCATTTACATCATTAACATATAATTTTTTTACCATTCTTTCTTCATTCATTCTTTCCATATGTCAAACCATCTTAATGATCCTTTCATTATTTTGTTCATGACACCATCATTCGCACCGCATTCACTTCTTATATTTTCATTCGACACTCTATCATACACAGAATATCCACACATTCGTCTAAGAGATCTCATTTCTACTGCATTTATTCTACTTTCATCCTTCCTTTGCCAGTTCCATGCTTCGTTTCCATACATAAGGGTCGGTAGAAGAACACCATTACATTGAAAAATTTACAAAGTTTCATTATTTACATTTACATCACCGTTTACATAGTTTTTAATTACACCGTTTACATAGTTTCATAATTACATTGTTACACAATAAAACTATGTTTTAATATTGAATTTTTAGTCCATTGTTTTGACCGAAAAACTATGATTATTTAACGTGAAAAACTGTTAAATTACAAAACTTTGTTTTATGTATCACAATTGTATTTTTATTTTACGCGACAGCTGTTTCGTCAAACTATGTTGACATCATCAGGTGTTACAATAATATATCAAATGTCAAATTTTCGTGATTTTTCTAACCTTTATGTTTATTTGTTCCCATGTCAATTTGAATAATTTTGAAGTTCTTGCTGGAGTTGAGTTGGTACCTGATTATTTAAATTAAAATAACGTTTTGTTGCTATTTATAGGAGAAAATATTAAAGGTGAAAAATATAATAATAATAACAATCATAATAATAAAAAAAACATTAATTAGAAGGAACAATTACACATAATATAGAGTAAAAAAAGATGAAATATTAGGTCCTTACATATGAAATTGGCCTTTTGTATGGGAGGAACATAAAGTTGATTTTTTTTTAAATATAATATATTTATTTAATCAAAGTATGATCCATTGCTATCTATGCACTTTTGCCATCTCATAGGTAGTTCATCGATCCCTTTACTAAAAAAACCACTCGGACGGGAATCAATGAAATCTTTGAAGTCGGTTTGGACTGCCCTATCGGAGTTGAATTTTTCCCTTGCAAGAAGTTATCCAAATTTCGAAAAAAATAGTAATCTGTCGGGGCAAGGTCCGGAGAGTACGGTGGATGTCTTAGACATTCCAATTGAAGCTCTTCTAATTTGGTAGCCGTCTGTTGTGCAGTGTGTGGTCTAGCGTTATCATGAAGCAGCAGTTGCCTAGAGCGATTAACCAGCCTCGGTTGTTTAGCAGCTAGCTTTTCCATCATGGTTTGCAGTTGCTGACAATAGACATCTGCCGTAATCGTCTGGCCAGATTTAAGAAAGCTGTAGTGAACAACATCAGCACTAGTCCGCCAAACGCTCACAAGTAACTTTCTTGGAGTCAATTTTCGCTTGGGGCATGGTTTGGCTGGTTCGGCAGGGTTCAGCCATTGCGATGAGCGCTTCCGATTATCATACAGGATCCACTTTTCATCACAGGTAATGATTTGATTCAAAATCCCTTCATTATTGTGCCGGTTGAGTAATGCAACGCAGCAGTCAACGCGCGTTTGTTGATTTACTTCACTCAATTCGTGAGGTACCCACCTTTCAAGCTTTTTCACCTTCCCAATTTGCTTCAACTGGATTAAAACAGTTTTATCACTAACACCGCAGCCTGCAGCTAACTCGGACGTGGTTTGCGATGGATCCGCTTCCACAATAGCCTTCAATTCTTCATTATCAACTTTGGTCTGCGGCCGTCCACGGGGCTTGTTCTGCAGGTCGAAATTTCCAGAACGAAAACGTTGGAACCGAAAACGCACCGTGTTTTCTTTTGCGGCATCGTCGCCATACACATCATTAATCCTTCGAGCCGTTTCTGTAGCACTGGTGCCACGGTGGAACTCGTACTCGTAAATAACGCGATATTTCAAGTTTTCCATTTTGTAAACTGAGTGACGCAAAGAAAAAAAATAATTGAGGAAAAAATAAATGAATTATAATTTTCAAAACACAAATACTTGAGTAAATAGCTGTATAAATTTGAATTTGGAATTCCTAACCAAAGAGAAGATATTTGAGATCAAAGTTGCCAGTACGGCAAAACGCCAATTTCATATGTAAGGACGTAATATAATAAACTTAATACCATAAACGATAAAAGGAAGTCGATTGCATTAATAAGAAAAGGTGATAAAAGTTGTTTGCAATGTTTTGATTTCATTCATGAACAACATTTTCAATGTAATGTATTTTTCTTTTTTTTTCTTGAACTCAATATGAAACAAAGAAAAGTATTATTATTTTTATTAAATAAAACAATTATAATATTTGACTACAAAATACAATTCATTTGATATTTTAATGTATTTTGTATGAAGAGTAATTTGATTGTTTACAAGAGCGTTCCGATGTTGAAAATTCTCGCCGGGCTGAGAAGGCGATTCGCGAAAATCTAAGCCGGCCTTTAATCCTCCCTTTCCTGTGATGGATATCTCCAAATGTTACTTCTATTAAAAATCAATATCTTTATAAATATAATAAATGCAAGGTTAAGATTTTAGGTATTCCTCCATAATATATTTACGCATTGATTAAAAAAATAATATTAATAATAATCAAAATTTATCAGGTACATCCGAGATATTTTGCGAAATCGGAAACGAAATTCGTAGCGCTGAGTGCGCGACACTATATTCGCATCTCTTGCATACTTCACTGTGGCAGCGCGAAGAGCTCAATGTTCTCACTGCCGCCGGCAGTAGCTCTCGGGCTTGCAACCAGAGTGGACCTATGCCGCGATGTTTTTTTTTATGTTTTTAGCAAAAAAATCTCAATTATTATGATTTTTGACTTCAATTATAATTAATTAAGGGGATTAGCTTTGAATGTTCTTATTTTTCTGATTTAAAATCGCAAATTTTTTATTGGGTACTGACTACCCAACACAAGAACGCGCGTTTTTATTTTAGCACCGTAAGGGTTAAATATTTGTCGAAAATGGAAATAAATGCAACAAGTTGAAGTAGTTAATCATAAACGTAGTCTTATTTAATTAATATGATAGAACGTGTATTAAAATAACTGTTGGTTCTTTACAGACCTTATAAAATATAAATAATCTTCTAATAGAGACTTCAAACTTGGAAATAAATTAGTTACTCCCTCCCGTAGTATCCTTCATCCATAGTTTCAAACAATGAAAAATAGAAGGAGGGCGCCTCACCTCCAGCGAAATGAAAGCTATTTGAGCAGGGTAAGTGCGGTGGGTGTATAAAAATGTTAAAATAATTTATGGGAATCTCGCATAGATGTCGTCATAGTGCCGCCTGTTCATATCGGAGATTTTATAAAGGTCCATTCATTTCACTATCCGATTCAGAGTCAGGTGCTGTAAAATTAATAATACTCTGAATAAGACCATTGTGAGGTATTATAAAGGGAAAGACGCGTGTGATGATTTTAGTGAGTGTTTGAAAATAATAGAATGTTTATCTAAAACATGTTCGTTCATTTCATAACCTAATCAATTTACTTTGTGTTGTGGATTCACATTCGAATAAATGGAATGTTTATTACTTTCGTATGAAGCATTTAATTTGTGATGACTTCTTCTTCTTCTTCTTTTTGTCGTGTCACAACTCCGTGGTGCATAGGGCCTCAAGGAATCTTCTCCACCCGACTCTATCGCATGCCTGATGCCTAACATCATCCCAAGTGAGGCCTGCTGCCTTAACCTCGTCCTGCAGGGTTCTTCTCCAGGTGGCTCTAGGTCTGCCTCGCTTTCTTTTTCCCCCCATAGGGCACCAGTCTAGTGCACCCTGAGCGATGCAGGCTGGGTTCCGTCTCGGAGTGTGACCGATCCATTGCCATTTACATCTAGCGACTTGTTATCTAATTGGCTTTTCACCTGCCATGGTCCAGAGAACGGCATTTGACATTGTTTAGGGCCAATTCATTTTGAATATTGAGCGAAGACACCTATTTATAAACACCTGGAGTTTACCAATAACGTCCGCGGTAGACTTCAAGTCTCACATCCGTACAGCGGTACGTTTTTAACGCTACTGCTGAATACTTGTGAATACTGAATTTGTGATGTAGCATTATTAAATATAATATAAATAAATAATTAATTGTTCTAGACCAGTGCTCCGCAACCGGTGTGCCGCGATACACTGGTGTGCCGTGAACGGGATGCCGGTGTGCCGCAGCCAAATACATACTGAAAAAAAAATCAGTTTGTTTGATTTTCCCGAATGAGCTAAAAAAAAGGTAGCCGCAGATTTTTACTGGTAGGAAGTCGCAGGTAAGCTAAAAAAGGAAAGGTCACCAACGTCTCCTGAGCTGATTGACGCCCACGTCCTAACCGATTTTTAGCTTTTGGTGTGCCGTGGAATTCTAGGAAGAACTTATGTGTGCCGTAGACGAGAAAAGATTGCGGAGCACTGTTCTGGACGAAACACTATGATACTTATTTACTCTTAATTTTACAACACTGCTATAATATCATAACATTTTATCATACACTTTTTGAGAATGTTGCGACAGGTGATTCGTAAGCCGATGTTGGCATCACCAGGTGTGATAACAGATGTTTGTAACACCTAAATCGGTTGGCGAAACAACTGTCACGATATTCTCAAACAGTGTATAGTAAAACATATAATATTCCATTCTACTTTTAAAGCTCCGTTCACTTTTTTTTCTCAAAAGACATTACAAACATTTTTTATACTCGTATAATAGTTTAAGGCATCTATTGAGAACAGGTAAAACATAATAAATATATAATACCAGGAACGCATGAGAGATGGTAGGTACGCAGGAACGCAGTGTAGTAAATTTAACAGTTAATGATGTTGAAGTATCATAGTGTTTCGGCCAAAACAATTGACTATTTAATAAACTTTGATATCAACCAATGGCTAGTTTTGAAATGAATAAAAAAAACAGTAAATATAAAAGTAAAATATGAAATATTGTAACCCGGACGCAGGTCCGGTGAGAGCGAAACCGGTTGGTTGTACGAGTAGGTACATAAATAAAGCGGTGTAAAAACAAAAGTGTATTAATATTATAGTTAGGAATGTTTGTTTATTAGATAATCCATTATTTAATGTTTAAATAAAAAAAATCACTAAATTTTAATACAACTATAACAACACCATCACGCCCTTACCCCCATATAAAAGCCGACCGTTAAAATTTGATTAATTTGGTTATGCTAAGTTAATGCACTTTTTTCATTTTAGAAATGACTACAAGGAAGACCACCGAACCGCTGGTCCGATCAAATCAAGGGGCTGACTGGTCTCTCATTAGCTGAAGCTTGGAGACTGACGTGTAACAGGAGTGCATGGCGTGCCATGGTCGATGGTTTACAGGATGGGCACAACCCTCAATTATAAGGAATTTGACTGAGAAAAAGAAGAACATTTTAAAAATAATTTTCAAATTTAAATTAATGTTTTTTAGGATATTACAATAATAAAAATACAGTCCATTTTTTTGGCCGAAACACATGATACTTTAATATTATAAACTGTTAAATTAAAAAAAAATGTTTCACGTAATGTTTCATTGTATTTTTATTTTACGCGACAGCTATTTCGTCAACCAATGTTGACATCATCAGGTGTTACAAGAATTATCAAATGTCAAATTTTTGTGATTTTTCGAACCTTGTGTGTATTTGTTCCTATGTCAATTTGAATAGTTGCTTTGATAGTATGATTGTATAGAATGATGATGTCAACATAGGTTGACGAAATAGCTGTAGCGTAAAATAAAAATACAGTGTATAATTTTTTTTTAACAAAATCAAGAAAAGAAGAAAAAACGTGTATAAAAAATCAAATATAATAAAAAATAATGAATAGGATTGTAATATATATATTTTCATATTTGGAATCAGATTTAAACGTATTTTTTGAATCCTTATTATGGCATCCATGTTATACTTCATTAAAATATTTCTCCCCATGAATATATTAAGTTCAGTGAATATGTCCCATTACACGAAATAATTCTGCCTTTAAAATACATTAGATTTTTTTATGCTGGATCCTTTTTATACAGAGATGGGAGAGGTATTGTAGCATGCAAGATAAATGGAAAAATAAATTTCGGGGTCTTATTCGCATAAGCCTACGATTCTAAAATAGTTGTCCAAAGAAAAAAAACCAAAATTTATTACAATTAACAATAATAAAACTTTTGTTATTCCGAGACGGAATTTTTCCTGGTAATGACAAGAAAAAAACAACTTGAGTTTTATGAGACATTTTCATTACGCAGAAGGAAATACTTTTGTTATTTACGATATCGCTTGTGCTATAGCTATAGTTTAAAATTCTACGAAAGAAATTAATTTATAAGTAATATGGGTTAATGTATATTTTGTTCCCTGTTTTTATTTGTTATAATTTATTGATCAAATCAATGGGGGTTCAAAAAGGTAGTAGGGCTACGATGGGATATGTTTTGCTGGAAAATATACCTCTACAAAATGTCGTAAAACGCCATGTTGAATTTACAACAGCAAAACTACTATCAAGTCCAACTCTCTAGCGTTCACGAGAGGTCTTTTTAAAGACCCCGCGAACCCCGGGCAATGTGCCACATATTACTTAGTGCCATAGCAGATAGAGAGAGGACGAATGGCGAGCTTCCAGCGCCATAAAACTGGATACACCCAGCTAAGGGAAGGTAACCCCGACAGAAAATCCTCCGGAGAAGGCAAGGGGATACCACTCTGGATATTTTTCCCCAGGTCATCACCATGAGGCCTACTCAAGGGTGATAGTCAACGTTAGGGAGACCTGACAAGACACAGGAAGAAGAAGAAGATCAAATCAATCTCGTATTAAATGTGGGCCACTTGAGTCGGAAAAGTCAACGTGCGTTTATGTCACGATGTATGAATGTTGAGGAACGAGATAAGAATGTCAGGAAATAACAGTGTGATGATCCATTATTTTTGCATATCCTTTCCGGGAGATGGCGTGATGGTTAGTTAGTTAGTTAGTTATAAAGGATCCATGGGATGGTTTTGAAATATGAAACGAAAGAAGCGAGAGAAGAATGGTTAAATTGTTGTATACAAGCAGTGTGAAAGATAACCAAGGAAAGCATTCCATGACCAAAGTAATAAAACACACAAAGGCGGAGACATTCGAAGTCGGAAAAATAGAAGAGTGTGCATGTAACGATGTGTGAATGTAGATGAAGCTAGAAAGGTACGCCAGGACAGAGCATTATGGCGGTCGATCCTTTCTGCCTACCCTTCCGAAGAAATATCGTGATGGTTAGTTGTTTTGTTAGTTATATATGTATGATATTTAAAATGCCTCTCAAGAAATAAAATAGCAAAATGATTATTCAATCTGACAAAAATATCCAGTTTGAATCAAAAACCACATTCGAACCAGCAAATTTAAGACACTCATAAGCATTACTTAATAAGCGTCACTCATAAGGACATTAAATTGGGATCCTGAACATTCTTGGGTGAATAATGTTCAGGATCCCATAGACAGACAGAGTGACGAACACAGAATTCCTGAATCGTGAAGGAGTAAATAGAGAGCTGCTGACATTGATCAAAGTCCGCAAGAGTTCATATCTGGGTCACGTTCTATCTAATTTTGAAGGGTAAAATAGAGGGCCGCAGGAGGGCAGGGAGAAGGGGAAAATCTCTTGGCTGCGATGTGAGGGAATGGACGGTAATCGGAACTGTGGAGGAGCTGTTCCGCACAGCGCAGGATAGTGAAGAGTTTACCAGAGTGATCGCCAACGTCGGGGGGACCTGACAGGGCACTTTAAGAAGAAGGAAGATAAGCATTACTGGCAAAACATTTCGTGACAGAATACAAATTGCAGATATTTATGCAAAGTCAAGGATATTGTAAGATGGTTGAAGAATAATAAATGTATTATATCACTTTCGTAAAGTATGCATTCCCATTAATTTGAAAATAAATAAAAAAGTTTGAGAATTTTCGTAAAATATGAATGCGAGTATTTCTAGTAGGGTTTTTAACAATGCGTTAAATAAGGTCGTATAAACATTCGAAAAAGGACCTCAAGAATTTCCACAAAATTTATTGCGTTTTTAAATATGCGTAATGAAAAGAACATTTGAATAAACAGAAGCTTTCAAATTAAACAGAAACTGGTATTTTAATTGAGTTTTTTCATCTCTTTACAGAGACCTGTTTCGTGTAAATACTTAATTTTCTTTAAAATTTGAATGTACATAAAAGTCTGCGTGATATATGAAAAAAAAAATAATCTTGTGAATTTATTTTTATAATAAAATTTTTGAATCCCTATTTTAATTTTCGTGTTATAAAATAATTTCATTTAAGAAAATATAAAATTTTACAAAAAAATGCTAGTCACCATTTTCCAGACAATGGGGCTATTTTTTTTTAAATTTACTTTTCAAACAGCTTAAATAGTATATAAATATTCTTCAGTATTAAAACAATGATAATATAATCTAAATTAATAATAATTCTATTTATTTTATATATATACAACACAAACTTACATTAAAAAAAAATTAACATATTGGGAGTATGCATTCATTCGTGCGTTTTTTTAGAAAATTAAGGCTTTATTGTGAAAAAATGGTTATACATTCAATGTTCAAAGTATTGTACATGGAAAGCTACGACATTTGCCCATCTTTCTGGCAGTTTGTGGATTCTATCCCAAAAGAACTTCTCCGGCTTGGCGGCCAAGAACGAATCGAGCCAATTTTTGATACCCTATTCTGAAGTGAAGCGTATTCCGGTGAGGGCATTCTTCATTGATCTGAACAAGCAGTAATCAGAAGGGGCCATGTCTGGGCTATAAAGCGGGTGAAGTAGAACTTCCCACCCACAGTTTTCTAATTAGTTTTTAACCAGTCTTGCAACATGTGGCCGAGCGTTGTCATGATGGAGAATTATGGATTCGTGTCTAGTCGCATATTCGGGGCGTTTTTCCGCGATCGCTCTCTTCAAACGAATCAATTGTGTTTGGTAGAGGTCCCTTTTGATCGTCTGACCCGATTTCAACAGCTCATAATACAACACACCCTTGTGATCCCACCAAATACAGAGCATTACCTTGGCGCCATGGATATTCGGCTTTGCCGTGGATGTTTATGGTTGGCCGGGCTTCGCATACGATTTCTTGCGCTTGAATCCATAATGAATCCATAATGAATCCATTTTTCATCACCAGTGACAATCCGATACAAAAATGACTTCTTTTTGTGGCGTTCAAGCAACATTTCCGACATGCAGAATCGGCGTTCGGTGTCTCTTGGCTTCAATTCATACGGCACTCAATTTCCAAGCTTTTGGATGAATGCTTTTAAACGTCTGAAAATGGTTGCTTGATCAGCTTTCAATGATTTTGCATGTTCTTCTTGCGTTTGGCACGCGTCTTCATCGAGCAATGCCTCCAATTCTTCATCTTCAAACTTTTCGACTGTCCGGGTCGTTCTTCGTCTTCTAAGTCGAAATTGCCATTTTTAAACCGTGCAAACCACTTCTGGCACGTTCGATCAGCTAGAACATGGTCACCATTAATCTCCACTAAAATACGATGACTTTCGGTAGCTCTTTTCTTCATGTTAAAGTAATGAAGAAGAACTCCCCGCAAAAACACTTTTCTGGCACAAAGTTCGACATTTTCAAATGAATAGAAAAAGTTGTTGTTTACGCTTCAACCAAATGACATATACTGAACAAGACGCGCAATGACAGTAGCTTTCAAATGAATATAGTCACGGATGAACACGACGCGAAATAATACTAGTAACGTCCTCACTTAGAAAACCGCACGAATTAATGCATACTCCTTATATTATAAAATAGTTTACAAATATAATCTCAGTTATGACAGATTGATTACAATAATTCAAATTCAAAAATTAGGTTAATTTTTAAATTTGAATTACCTATTGTATCAAATTTTAAATGCGTTTTTCATTAGTCTTTCATTGTTTAATTTTTGTTATATTTTTACACCTGAAGATGGAGGTATCCTCCGAAACATGTCGTGTATTTTAATATTTTTTTTTATTAAAAAGTGGTTTAAACAATGTTTTTTTAATTCCCAAATTATAGTTGGTACATATTTGTTTTTATTAGTTTATCCATTCTATCTGCCTACTCCTGCGGAGAAACGGCTTGATGGTTTGTTGATTGTTGTTGTTGTTGTTAGTTTAATCAAGCCGACTTCCTACTGGTACTGTTACAAAAAAGAATCGAAATAATTATTGTATTCTTTCGAAATATTTTTTAAATTGGTGTAGCGCGACAAGATTCATTTCTAGTGTCTACTTATTAGTGAAAAATTCAAAACATGTAAAAAATATATATCTCTTTGCGAGTCGAGAGGTCGAAAGATTGACGCTTAAAAAGGAGTCAAATTCACGGGTCATTTGGTAAATTGGCGCCGTTTTTATTTTAGGCACGTTTTGGAAACGGGCATTATGGCACCATCCGGATTAGGGCGAGTAATGCCCGCCAATTATTTTCATCTATAATGTCTGCTGTTTAATTCCTTATCCGACTTTTATTTTATGTTCCATTAAATTGAAACCGGCCCGTGCGAGAGGAAATGAGTATGATTTTTATGGAAAATAGGTTTTTAATGTAATGCTTAATACTAAAGTTTTTAAGAGTCTAGTACTCGTATAAAGAGATTTCAATTCATGTAAAAATGTTTCCTTTTCTTTTTTATATACTTTGCATATACTCGTACAATACTTACATTTAAAACATTAATATTAAATATAAATGTTTCTGATAAACAGTCCTTCTTCAATGATAGATATTATAAAGATACATATTAAAAATATTATTAAACTTTTTGATTTGTTTGAATGTATACAAATACTTGTAGGCAAATACTGCATTATTAAATCAATAGAGACGAAGATGTCAATTAGAAACAGAATAGGTCGAGGCGTTTACAGGTCATAAATCCTGTAAACGCCTCGACCACCATATTCTGTTTCCAAATAATTGACATCTTCGTCTCTATTGAGATACAATTAATTCTTAATTTGATAAAATTTTAAATATGTATCCTTATAATATGTATCACTGAAGAAGGACTGGTTGTCCAAAACATGTCTATGTAATTTTTTTTAATGTAAGTGTTGTACGAGTATATACAAAGTATATTAAAAAAAGGAAGAAAAAAAAATATAGCATCTACAACACAAAGTATGGCGAATATAGAAGAAACATGTAAAAATTATTCAGTATTTTCCTAAAGATGACTATTGCTGCGTTATACGTGATTTTTTAAATTCTCTTACATATCTTCTTCTTTTTCTCCCTCAGCCTTTTCCTGTCTACTCCTGGACAAAGGCCTCCTCCATTCGCTTCCATGTTACTCTGTCATGTGCAGACTGCATCCAGGTTATTCCGACGTGTCTGTTCATATCATTCTTACCACCGTAGTTGCGGTCGCCCTGCACTTCTCTTTGCCGTCCACGATCTGCAAGTCAGCAGTCTTCTTGTGTATTTTTCGTCTGAGCTTCTGACTACGTGACCTGCCCATTGCCACTTATTCCTAAAATGGCTCTTTGGGCCACTCGTAGTTTCTCGGCACTTTTGTCTTATATATACAGGTTGGTAATATATATTTGCTGATTAAAAATCAGAGTCATGACATATTTTTGGCACTTCTTTTGGGAATGTTCGGAAGCAATTCTCTACACCTTCTAAAAGATGGGCATCTCATAACCAATTTCTTCTCTTTTCGCCCCCGCGAGAGACGCGTTGTGACGGGTTGCGAACCTCATTGCCACTAATAGACATATCCCGCGCACACTTCGATCGTCCAACGTCTACAAAATAAATCTTAAACAAATTATATAAAATACAATGATATAAAATTAAATAACAAATAAAAATAATTTAACACATAATGTTATTTTAGATGGTGCACTTGTCGTCAGCTGGACGATCCGGACATTTGTGTTTATTTAATTTTTATTATTACAGATTGTTTTACAATCTTCAATATGTTCATAAAATAGCTCATTATTATGAAGAAGAAAACTGGTCGTGTCCAGGCTTGAACCCAAGTCCCCTGGATCAGGAGCCAAGCGTTCTATCCTCTAGACCACCACCCAATTTTTATTATTTTATTTTAGTTTGAACCTTATTACTGTACACGATTATTATTTTAGCTATTATATTGATTCTCGTGACATGTGATAGGTAGCCAATCTATCGCCATTTTATTGTCACGTGAATTCTACACCAGACCAAAGACAGTGTAACAATCACACTGCCATCACCGGGAATCGAACCCGGGACCTTCGGTATGGAAGTCAGAGCTCTTGCCACTCTATTACTAAGGTCGTCAATTTAATCAATTAAAGTGGAATACCAACAGCGTTGTTATTTCAATTCCATGGTTATTAATTATGAGATTGAATATTATAACCACGATTTTATTAAGAATGTTATATCGTTATTTATGCAGTAGAGAATAGCAAATTTGATATAACACCCGCCGATACGAAATGTTATTCGTAATATTTGAATACTTTGATTGTTTAATATTATGTACATAAATAATGCGGGAATCTCTTAGCACAGCGAAGACAAATATTAGTGAAAGTGTCTGTTAATCCTGACAAGACTCTTCTCACTTAGGAACGTCTTTGCGTAATGATTATAAATGGTGCCAATAAATATGAATATCCATAAATTATGTAGATTTTGGCTCTTATAAACACCAAACTGTGCCCTCGAAACCTTCGTATTTTGCACAGGGGATCGGCTTCAGTCCTAGCACCGGACAAACCCTGTCAAATATGACCCCTACATAACCCCCTATCGATTTTCTTATATTATCAAAAACTTTTTTAAAACATATCTTTGACTATTCTTAAAAAACAACAAACATGGTTCGGACACAGAAGCCCCTCATCAGTGATATTAATGTTATCAATATATTTTTTAAATGTTCACGAATGTGGTCAGTTTTGACAGATACAATTGATTTTTTAATAATGTTGGTGTTATGTACAAAGGAAAAAAGAAACATTGTTAAATGAATTCGCAACACAAAGTTATGGCTAATATAGAATACACGTTCATCATTTATTAATTGTTTTTTTAACAGAGACGTTTAATTTAATTTTCAATATTAATTATTTTAGAAAATCTATTGTTTTGTTGGAAACACTATGATACATTTTTTTTATAATAAGCATATTGTTTTTACCACCTATGAGTTTATTTTTCTCGACATGTTTCGAAGGTTTCACACCTTTTTTATCGGGAAAATGATATAAACCCAATAGTTTTTATCGTTCTCCCGAACACGAAGATGTAAAATCTTCGAAACATGTCGACAAAAATAAATAAAAAATGGAAAAAATACATTCATAAAAAAATTCCTCAGTGTAAACGCCTTAAGGTACCAAAAATGTATATATTAAATCGAACAATTTTCATGAAAGCTGTTTCGCCATCCAATTTTGGCTTCATCGTTTTGGTGTTACATTCATCTAAACTTGAAATACTTAATTTATTTAGTTCTTCTCATTAACACTTATGTTACAAACTCGTTTCCTCCTCGCTTTCAAAAACCGTCACCTTTAACTCTCCGACATTCATCGTTAAATCGTTAGCATTGATAATTTCATACATTCTCGACACCACGACTTGTAACTCGTTCGCACTATCCGCAACAAGAACGGCATCATACGTGTATAGCAGACAACTTACACAAATCTCACTCAGTTTAATACCACCAGTTATTCCTTTCAATTCTTTCATTCACTTCCACATACATATGTATTAATTTTATTTATTTATTGATCATTTACCAAGTACATGGTTTTAATACCTCCCAACTGGGGTAACCCATTCTAAGGAGGCATTCCTAGCACTCTATATAATTTCAATACATAAATTACAAATTTGGCGAACATTTAATGAACAAGGGGAGCAACACATATTCTAAGTTTATAACTTAAAATTAAATGTCTTATAGAAAATATTATAACACTATTTAAACACTATTTTAAACTCTCAAAATACGAGTATATTGAACAACCGTTAAGACATCATAAGTACATAAACAATTTTAGATAAATAATATATCATTACAGCGCGAGCCAAATCGATGTAAAGGGCGAAAAAAGAGAATATTAAAAGAAATATACATGAATAGAAATATGCCAGTTATTTCCTTGCTGCCCTAACCGTGAGGTTATTAATGAATTCGCCATAATTGCATCCAAAAAGGGTTATCTCTTTTGCTTAAAAGACAAATCGCTTTCAATACAGGAGAACTTCGAAGGGCCTCTGTGACTTAAAGGGTTGAAGCAAGGGCAGACAATCAGGATTAAACAAGTTCTGAGGAATTTCGAGATGAAGACACTGAGGACGATACCAGTCAAGCACTGAGAAATCGCGTGAGGAACACAAGAATCAAAGATTTATGTAAGGCTGACGATTTTATTAGAGGTACGGTCATGTCAAAATAATGGACATCACCAGATTTTTCTGTATTACATTACATAATTCATAAAAGATGGAAGGACATTTGGAAATTCACCTCACAAGAGGAGCAACCTTCTGGAAAATAGACCACACAAGTCTACAGTAAAGAAGGAATAGAAAAAAAAATTATTATAATATTAAAGTGGATCGAATATTGTGTGAAATATTTTTTATTGATGTGAGGAATGACACATAGTGAACGAAATAATTAAATTTCCACGCCGATACTCGGTCAGCTGAAAACGCTACCCGGAAAATTTCATTTTAAACTTTTTCCATTCTTTGCGTGTATGGCAATCTAACTTTTCACCCTTGCTGGATTTTTACAGAGTCCTACTGAGTTAAATTTTAACAAGATTTGCATAATTTTGTATCGGATTAGTTTTAGTTTGATTTTGTTCAAATTTATTCATCTATTCTCAAAGGTATTTTAATTTTTATCTTTACTAGTGCGTATCAAAGCTATGATTTTTTTCTGTTTCTCTTGTCGTTTTATACGAGTATGTATCTATCAGATAATCACAGAGACAAAGTTTTTCTATCCTTGGTTATGAGAACAATAACATAAAACATATGATTATTACGGTTCGAGCAAAATCGATGTAAAGGGCGAAAAAGATAACACAAATGGAAATTAAACATTTTCCTTGCTATATCATTATCAAAACAAAATGTCAGTTAATACCGATGAAGGCTTAAATATTTGAAACGTGTCGAGAAAAATAAACAGTCATAAAAAGTATACAGTGTTTTAACTTATAAAACATTGTCGTTATGAAATACCTTCGCAAGGGCAAAATATGTCATATTCCATCAAATAAAATAAATTTTCCTAAAAAACAGGCTTTTTCATTCGTATAAATGAATTAAAATGGAGTTTTACATCATTGTTAAAATAACAATAATAACCCTTAAAACTTGCATTAAAACATCTTTGACTGTCAACTAATCAACTACGCTGAGTGTGGTAGTGTGCCCGATTTACGACAACTATAATAATTATTTTGGTGATATCAACGTTTTCCACCAGAACGAGGGTAATTTAAAAAAAATAATCGTAGTAATTTTCGGTTTACACGACACCAAAATGTTTTATTACTTTTTTTAAATATTCTACTCATATTATGATTTTATATAACTTAAAATATTTTGTTAATACAAGTTTAACAGAGATCTATTTTCATACTGTCGTACTGCTAAATATTCTCTTCATTTATATTTGCAGTAGCATGTGATTGGCCTTACTTCATTGTTTCTATGTGTTTTTTGAAATATTTATAATATATTGAAATTTCCCTTAAGCCGTAAAGACGTATGTGTGATAGAACGATATACGACAGAATCTCAAATGCTGTGATATAAGAAAGAAATGTAGAGCGGAAGAAGGTATTATGAACAAAATTATGAAAGGATCGCTGCGTTAGTTCGGACATATGGAGCGCATGGATATACGTAGTCGAGGTAGACCAAAGAAACCATGGCATGACCAAAATAATAAAATTTTGAAGGTTGGTCATGTTATGTCGGAATAAATCGATGTGCGTGTATGACTCGTTCTATGAATGTGGAGGAAGCTAGAGAGGTGTGTCAGGATAGAGTATTGTGGCAGTCTGTTCTCTCTACCTATCCCTGCAGAGAAACGGCGTGATGGTTTGTTTGTTTTCGTTAAGAAGAAATATATTTTCTCTTAACATTAATTTTTATATCACAAAATTAAGTGCATGTACGAGTATGTAACAAAAAAAATAGAACTTTCTGAGGCGAGCAAGAGTTGATAGGGAGCTGTTGTCAACTATCAAGGTTCGGAAGATTTCACATCTGGGTCATATACTGCGTGGTAAAAAGTACCACCTTCTCCAACTGATATAGAAGGGGAAAATTGAGAGACGCCGAGGGCCCGGTAGGAGACAGATGTCCTGGCTGCGAAACGCGAAGGAGTGGATCGCCATCCGAAGTGTGGAGAAGCTGTTCCGAGCGGCGCAGGACAGGAACATGTTTGCCGATGCGATCGCCAACGTTGAGGGGACCCGACAGGGTACTTGAAGAATAAGAAAAAGAGCTCTCTTCTCGATATACGTAAGCAATACATAATAATTACTGATTTTTAATAATTCTTAATAAATATTTCATTATTCCCAACCCTTAATATTAATTTGAAAATACCCATTTCAAGGAATACGGATTGCTTTATGCGGAGACATTCTTTACGTCGCATTCATTTATCGTATCGTTTTTCAGCGTCCGAAATAAATTCGTTTCAGACTGCGTAAAGAAAGAAATAGCAGGCGATACGTTTTATTTATTCAAATTAAAAACTTCTTTCTGTGATAAATTATATAATTGAAAATTCCTAAGATAGTCGAGATGCTTCAAAGGTAAATCTTTGGAGGTTTTGCCTTGTCACTCTATCTGCTTGAATCTCTTCTACAAATTTTCAATTTGGGAAAATTGTACCTTTTACATTTATCTGTTGTAGATTCTTCAAGGGGTTAGGGGCAGTCAGAGGTAAAAAAAAAAAAAATTGAGTAAAAAAAAATACAGTAATTTAATTGATTTTATACAACAAACAATATAAAATCATGTTTAATCTTGAATTAACCGAAATTTGAAACAAATATATAAATTACATATGAATTAATCGTCATATTGATTGGACCCTGTTCCATAATGCGGTGACCATTTTAACGTCTTACAGGTTCATCTTAAATCATAAAAAAAAAACTTTTAATAGTTAATCTAGCGCTTCATCGAAGGATATTTTTCTTTTTAAAAACTTATATTTTTATAAACAATTAACTGTTGCATTTTTACTTGTAAATCTATAAGTATCAGAGGACGGCATTTTGTTTATTATAAAAAACCTTCGATCAGGCACTAGATTAACTATTAAAATAATTCCTTTTTTCAAATTTAGATGATTTCAGATGAACCTGTAAAAAAGTTATAATGGTCACCGCAAAGCACCACTTATGGAACAGGGTCCAACAAATATGGCGATAATTTCATACATAATTCATATTTTTTTTTTCAAATTGGGTTCAAACGACCTGTTGTACATAAAAATAGTATTATGCACACATAATTATTTATTATTTACAACGTTTTCCTCGTACATCGTTAACACAGATTTTTTTTATCAATGTTTCTTCATTAATTCTTTCAATGTGTCCAAATCATCCTAAAAAACCTTTCAGTATTTCTTGACAATTTTTTTTCCACTTTTTATATTTGCATTTGACACTCAATCATATACATATTAAAAGACATTCTGCTAAGATATCTCATTTTTAATGCATATGTTTTACTTTTATCATTCTTTTGCCATTTTCATGCTTAAAATTCATACCTAAGGCTTGGTGAAAGAACACAGTGGAGCATTGCCATCTTACCTTTTTAAGAAGAAAACGCTCTCAAAGTTATCATTACCAATAGAAATCCATCAGTTGAAATAAAGCTGGTATAACAAAATGGTGTTTTAGTTCCAACCGTCAAGTAGAGATTGCCAAATACGGATTAAGGAAAAAGAAAATGAGTTCGTTAATTAAAATACTTCAAATTATAATTTTCAGAAATTTTCGTATTTATAAAGAAATTCAGTGAAATAATTTCTTTGATTTTTATGTTAAGCTTGACCAAAGCTTCGCTAAGCCGAATTTCTTCAGTCAAGCTGTAAGACAGACGGAAATTAATTATTTTAAAAATAGGATAAAAATATTGAATTATGCTTTAAGCACGTGCCACTTTCATTGAAAAGTAAAGCCATTAGCGCAAAGATTAAATTAATGTTTTAATATTGAAACTTGCGAATTAGAATGGACAGTCCCAATCGAATTAAAATTTCAGAGGATAACTACTTTTGAGATCTGTTTTTTACTCAAAGTTGAGTTAAGAGTTTAGGCAGTTCCCCGGGGAGAGGGGAGCCTGTTACGTGGAAATATTTGAAACTTTCATCACCCCAGGTAGGAGGGAGAAACTTTATGAATAAGATAATCTACCCTGTTAGACACAGAGTAAATGAATTATGAGTGTGTAGCCTACATTTTCAACGAAAGGGTGATAAACTGCCTAAATATGTAGTTCGAATAATGTCATTATGAATTTTGGAATTTTTGCTGATATTTAGAGAATTACGATAATTCGTAAAGAAAGGGGCAAAATTCTAAATTATCTTTATTTTAAATTATGTATTGTTTCCTTAAATCGTAATTAATAAGAATGTTGTTGTCTAAAGTTGTCATTGCAAAAAAAAACCCATCCAAAAAAGCTAGAATGGCAGTGCACAATGGTGTTCTTCTACCGACCCTTATGTATGGAAGTCAAGCTTGGAGTGTGCAAAAGAAGGATGAAAGTAGGATAAATGCCGTAGAAATTAGATCACTACGAAGAATGTGCCGAAAAACAACGTATGATAGAATATCTAATGATGAAGTAAGAAAGGAATGTATGGCGGATAATGCGTGATAAATAAAATCAAGATAGGGTCACTTATATGGTTTGGACATATGAAACGAATGGATGAGGGAAGAATGGTTAAAAATATATATATACAAGTAGTGTGCATGGAAAAAAAGTCGAGGAAGGCCAAGGAAGACATGGCATGAAAGGCGGTCATGTTCGAAGTAGTAACAATCGACGAGCATGCATGTCACGATGTGTGAATGTAGAAGAGTCGCGAGAGTTATGTCAGGATAGTGCAATGTGGCGATCTATCCTCTCTGCCTACCCCTCCGGGAAACGGCGTGATGGTAAGTTGTTTATTTTTTTAATTTTTTTTATATATTGTATACATACGAGTACGCATAAACATAATAAGTTTCGAGGTAACTTATTTACATTATTATTTCGAGAACACACCTGATAAAGGAGATATTCTCCGAAACATGTCGTGTTTTTTAAATATTTTTTAAACATTTTGTGGATTAAACAAAGTTATTTTTAATTTCCTAAGTATATTACTATAGAATTTCACATAATGCCTTAGCGTTCAAAAAGTTTCTTATATTTTCATTCGACACTCTATCACAGTTTTTACCCATTCAACTGAGAGATCTCTTCTGCATTTATTTTACTTTAGGCATTTATTTCCGATGATAACTTTAAGTGAATTATTCACTTTGTTGCCTGCCCCAATCTTAATTTCAATATCCCTGTTCACTCGCGCATATTTTATAAACATATTACCTAAATACATGAACTCATGTACTTGCTCCAAATTTTTACCATTCACGCTAATTTTGCAGACTGTCATGATTTCTTCATTTTAAAAAATTTGACTTATTAACATTCATCATCAGATCATTTCGCATGCATACCCCATATCATATATTTTATCAAAATACTACCCAAATATACAAACTCATCTACTTGCTCCAGATTTTCACCATTGACGCAAATATAAGTCATACAATATACATGTGCTTATGAATGGTTGAATCTAAAGCTTCCAAAGTCGAAGGGATAAAACCTCCGGAGAACACATACCCAAAAAAAACGAAATGGTAGCCAGTCAGATAAAACGTTATTTATTTATTCTAGAAAATAAATTACAGTTAATTTAACCCCATTATAATAAAATTGTCGAGGGTTCCGGTGTAATGGTGAAAGTTTAATAAATACCATTTCTAAAACACTTTCTTAATCTGTATTGTGTTTTTTTTGTAGCCGGGGATAATGTCTTTGTAATTCCTTTAAAAGGCTTTTAATATTTTGGGCGATATAACTTATTACGTGACAGATATTTGAAATTCTAATTTATTGAAAACACCCTCATCCCCTGGGCCGACGTTTTCTTGTCCATCCCCCGCTTCAGGGATCGAAAATTTATTCGTAATAAATACGTATATTATGTTAATGTGTAGATTCGTAGAACAAAATGTAATGTATTCAATGATTTCTTTTACCATAATATATGTTATAGTTTTTTGTTTTAACCATTTATATTTTTAATGGCGAACGGTTTCTTAAATAGCATGATGATAAGGCAGTTACTTAAGTAATGGCGTTTTGGTTAAATGTGTTTGCTTTAATTATAGTTTACCGAAACAGAACTTCACTATACCCAAAATGAATAAGAAAATTATATAATGTACGATGTAAGTGGAGTACGGAGTCGAGGTAGACAGAGGAAAACATGGCATGACCAAATTAATCAAATTGTAAAGGTTGGTCAGGATAGAGAATGCCTACCCCTCTCTGCCTACTTCTGCGGAGAAACGGCGTGATAGTTCATTTGTGTTTGTTTGATATAACATGTTTATCTTTTTTTTTGTATACAGGTAGTTTGAACCCAGTTACTGTATACAATTTTATTTTAGGCTGTTATATTGATTATCGTGGTATGTGATAGGTAGCTAATATATCGCCATTTTATTGTCACAAGAATTCTACTAATTCTGACAATCGAGCCCAGGACCTTCGGTATGCTACCAGAGCTCTTACCACTCTGTCACGAAGGTCGTCTTCTTCGCAAAGCTTGGCATGACCAAATTAACAAAATATTGAAAGGTGGCAACATTCAAAGTCGGAAAAATCTACAAACGTGCATGTTACGATGTATGAATGTGGAGGAAACTAGAGAGGTATGGCAGGACAGAACGGTATGGCGGTCCATCCTCCCTGTCTACAACTTCGGGGAAACGGCGTGATGGTTAGTTTTTTTGCTAGTTTCAATCTAAGGGGATGGTTTGCAGCAAAATGATACATTTTTGTTGGTTCTTGGGATGCGACTTTGGCCTTCAATGAGGTAGTTTCCTGATGTTTTCCACATTCAGTAAAATGTCAATATAAAATACAATTTTTAAATAGATGTTTCGGAAGGAAAATAATATAAAAAGGAGAAAAAATATATAAGCGATCGACACTTCATTCAAATTTCTTGTCATAATATAAATGAACACTTTAGTTATAAATTTATTAAATAATTAATACAAAACGTTAACAACGTGGCGATGGGCTGGCCATGTCTGTCGAAGAACCGACGGCCGATGGGGAAGACGGGTTTTGGAGTGGAGACCGCGTACAGGATTCCGCAGAGTTGGACGTCCCCCTGCCCTCTGGACCGACGATCTGAAGAGGATTGCTGGACATGGATGGATGGACGCGGCAAAGGATAGGGGGCGGTGGCGCGCTTTGGGAGAGGCCTACATTCAGCAGTAGATGACAGACGTCTAATGATGTTAACAACGTCCATAATTTTCATGTAAGTTTTCGAGCGAAGTTTTCGGTGATTATGGTAATCATAGATGGTAAAAGTATGTAAATAAAATAAATAAATACAACAAACCAAATAAATAATGCAGAATGGTGTGAAAGGAAAGTAAAGTTGCGATACATTTATAATCATTCAAATTAAAAATTTCAGGAATCTGTGAAATTCAAAAAATTTACATGCGTAAATAACTCATTGTTTTGATGTTGAAGAGGCTTAACCGTCGCGTTGCCATGTGGTCAATTGAGTTTCCACTGCCAATTTAAAGTTGATTTTCTTAAAACCTATGAACCCTAATATTATAAAAAAAAAATGTAATCCTCCATTGAAGTGTTCTCAATATTTCGTAATAAAAAAAAGCGAAAAATTACTTCCATCATCCCAAAAAAATATTTTTTTAAGACTGCCCTCACCTTCATTCGTGTTAAGGTAGAATTTGTTTTGCTAATATTTACAACTTTATCAAAAGTGACAAATACTTACTCGCTGTTTTGAACGTATTATAAATTATATGTTTGGCCTTTTCTCATAGGTACGTAATAATACCGACTGTGGACGGAAACGCAGCACGCAACTTAATAATATCAGAACTGTGAAAATATTAACACTTTACCAAAAGGGACAAATATTAATACGTACTCGTTGTCTTGAACGTAGTATACATTTTGCCTAGGTGCCTTTATCATACGTAAAATTATAGCGCCACGGCGCGGCGGGGCGAGACAAGTTCATACTTGGTGTCAGTTGCTCATATGCTGTGTCGCATTCTATATCAGAAATCGCATGGTTCTAGAAAAAAAAATAATGATTTGTTTTTCAAATAATCCATGTATGTTATAGATATCGATCTATTCCTAATGAAATTCCCTACAAGATGACATTAATAAATTTTGATTCATCCAGTCATATGCTTGATATTTAGCTAAAGTTAGCGGTAAACTGAATTGACCACATGGGAGCGAGCGTTTTGTTTTGAACACGGTACGTTAAGGGTTAAGTAGTATTAGGATATAAAAGTCTAATCAAGCTGTATATTTTGGAAACAGCATGGAATGTTTAGAAGCTTTCGATAGCTTTCTTTTAGGTAACGCTCTATGGGAGATGGGTTCATCCCTGAAAATAGCTCATTTCCTTCTTCATTATAATGAGCTAATATTTCTGCTCACATTGAAAATTGCATACTTAATCAAATTATCAATTATTTCAATCCTTGCCCAACTTAAAAAAACATATATTCTCTATCATTCCAATCGTTCATCATTGGGTTACTTATCTTCGTATGATTAATTTTTTTCCCACCGAAAGCAATATTTTGTAGCGAAATATTTGCTTTAGTTTTTTTTCAATCTAAGAACAAGCAGTGTAACGGTTTTTGCTGTCTTTAAGAGTTGTCTTCATGACTCCAAATGCTTTTTGGTTCACTTATCTCGTATAACATTTATTCTTGCTTCTCTTCAGTCTTTGCGTGTATGTTAATGGTACGATGACCATAGTTGCGGACCTATGATTATGCTAAAGGGGGTGTATTTAAAAACAGCCCTTATTAAGTCAGAGCCTAATGCTGCGGTAAATTGATATTTTAGCCCCTGATGCATATTCATGAGATCACTACTGCTTGCCCTAGCAATTACAAAATACCTGGGAGGATTTAAGGGAAGGAAATAATATATTTTAGTATTTGGAATATATAAAATATATTTCAATGTTGCATTCCTGGATTCTTTCTACATTTAGGAAAACCCTGAGATAGTTGTTGTCTGCATCGCTCAGATTTGAAATGCCTTTTGAGTTAATAAACTGATTTTATTTGATTTGATTTAAAATGCTCTTTAGAAACCTGTGAGTCGAAACTCATAAATGATCTGATTTAAGAAAACCAATGTGAAATATTTTACAACGTCATGACAAGTAGAATGGATAAAGACAGACTTGCATATACAACCGCTTTGGAAATCCCCTCCGGACATCGTCCTCCTGGGAGACATGGAAGTTCATCACCAACAACCTTAGAGATGGAAGGACAGCTGGTCTTCATTATCCTAGGATACATGAGTTCTGTATCACATAGATCGTCAGATCTTTTAAAATAAGAATAAGAAGTGAGTATTATAAAGGTACAATAAACGGAAACGAAATCTAGAAGTTTTATTATATTTTATTGGAATGACATGTTTCGCCTTACTAAGGCATTGACAAATTACAATTATTTAATATGGGGTTTAAATCATTGTTTAAGAAATAATAAATAATGAACACAAGGTGTCGAAAAAAAGAAAATCTTGGCTGTTAGTACAACATCAAAACAACCTCATGGTTGGGTTCGGAGCAGACTCGAAAGTGGTTCTGTGATATGGAGTCCTCACGAGGCGAGATATTCCGTTATGCTGGAGAGGAGTCCGGAAAAAAATTCTACATGAGGGAGTATGGTAGCTATCCGTGGCTCTATCTCACGGCATTTCTTTTAGGAATTTTCGAGGCCAACTCTCTGCAGCTCCGAAGAGATGGGCATCTCATAACCCATTTCTTTAGATTACTCGGGGGATATTTCGAGAAGTTGGCCGTGCTGGAAGGTGTTCGGCTTTTTGTCTCCGATAGATATCTCCGACAGTGACAGCATAGATTGTTTAACCTACCGGCCGCCAGAACCAACCTGCCTCTGGTGACACCGGTGGGAAGACCAATTAATCTGCTGAACGCGGCGTCCTGTCTTCCTATTGTCGAACCATCTCTCACATACGTTTCTGGTAGTATACTCTACACAATATATTATTTTACCTGTTCTCAATAGATGCCATAAAAAAAAAATTTGTAATGTCTATTGATGAAATAAACTGATTTGATTTGATTTGATTTGAACATCCCTGTTTAGAGCTGCTGTATTAAAAGTAAAAATAGCCATGATTGTCCAATATAATGGCTATTTTTACTTTTAATAGTAGAAAAACGAGATGAATATGATGAGTATCTTAGAAATTTACCTTGTAATAGATAAAATTGCTACCAAAATACTTTGAAACCGTCAAAATTCTTTAGATTTAAACTAAAAAATATACACGAAACACTAACTAACTAAACTAACTAACCATCACGCCGTCTCCCCGAAAGGGTAGGCAGAAAGAATGGACTGTCACACTTTTACTGATGCGGCACTCCATCCTTCTCTTTTCGCCCCGCGGGAGACGCGGTGTGATGGGTTGCGAACCTCATCGCCACCAATAGGCATCTCCCGCGCACACTTCGATCGTCCAACATCCACAAAATAAATCTAAAACAAATAATATAAAATACAATGATATAAAATAAAATAACAAAATAAAAATAATTTAATACAAAATGTTATTTTTAGATGGTGCACATTTGTCTATTTAATTTATGTTCCACGAATCCACCGTTTTTTTAAATTTAGCACATAATGTAATAACACATAATGTTTTTCCGATGTTGCACATGTTGACATGGACGATCCGGACTTTTGTGTTTATTTAATTTATGTTACACGTATCCACCGTTTTTTAAATTAGCTGTTATATGATTTAATTAATGTTCCACGTATCCACTTTTTTTATTTGGCAGTAATTAGGCACTTAAAACCAACCAACACCAGCAAGAACTTTAAAAGAATATTGAAGAAATTATTCAAATTGTCATTGGAACAAATGAAAAATTTATTTTTACACCTGTCAAAATTCTTTATATAAACGAAAAAACTTGTATAATTTTGACATCAAAACAGTAAAAACGTATTACGTCTCACAATTAACTTTTATAAAGTGCGGCAACAATCAAATTGACCAAAATACACGAAACACGATTTTTAAATAATACTGTACGTTTATAATCCTATGTCATGTAGTCAAACGAAACGTTAAACATATGATATAACTTGTACAAATCTCCTCTGTAAGCACGCCTCAAAATCTGCTTACACATTGTTAAGATTTTACGTATCTCATAAATATGTGAATCTTTAGAGAAAAAAATGATAATCTTGAATAAGTATAACAAAATAAGAAATAACTGCGAAGTAAAACATTTGTATTCAAAGTAAAAAAAAATCTCCGAATTCGCTAAAAACATTTCAGCTGTGTGCCAAGCCGAGCGTGTGAATAGACCGACTGAGAATTTGTATGAAAATGTGAAAGTTTTCTTGTTCACACTTCTCGGAAGCGTTCAGAAATACAAGATTTCACTACTCCTACCTAACAACTTGGAGGAAATCTGACAACTTTGCTCGCCTTGTCTTTTCTAACATCTTTTATCGTGTCATAACTGCTAACCGAGAAAATAAAGAAATTGTTAATTTTGTGAATAGGCATTGTATAAGCGCTGTAAGCGGGGGGCGTGTCCCCCTTTTGCCCCAAATTTGCCCATTGTGTTTTGGCCTAACTTTAAAGACTTTTTACACTAACATTTACATTTATTATGGCTGTTGTATGATTGCCCTTGCGTGTTTAGTTCAACTTTCCCCATAACGCATTCATTTTATTTTGTTTCAATACCAAAAGCACGAATGTGCAAAATTCGTCTGATTCTGACGTTGAAAGTTTTATGTGAAATGGTTCTTTTTTATGATTTCAGTTTTTCTTTTAGTTAATCGATTAATTAAATAAAGTTCTCAAACTAAAATACTTTGGATAAACTCTTTTTTACGCAGAATAAACGAATACCGTGGACCGATAGGGTCAGTAATGCAGACGTGCTACAGAGAGCCGGAGCTAATAGGGAGCTGTTGTCGAGTGTGAAGGTTAGAAAGGGGAGAGAGATGCATGAGGTTCGATATTCCCTGATGGTGGAGAGACTCTATCTTAAGAAGTGTATTTTATTGTGTATCTCCAACTTGTATCCTTAGTGTATTGGAAAATAATTCTATCATGCTCAGGATATATTTAAATAAATAAATGAAATGAAATGAAATACCACCTCCTTCGGGTGATAATCATGGACAAAATAAAGTGACGTTGGGGAGTTGGCAGTAGGCAATTGTCCTGGCTGCGGAATTTAATGGATTGGACAAGAATGAGCAATGTTGAGAATGTCACATTGGACTTTTTTGATAATGGACATTTGATAATCATTTGACATTGATAATGCCTTAGAAGGGCGAAACCTGTCATTCCTATAAAATACGAGTACAATAAAACTTCTAGAAAACGGACGTTTTCATTCATTTTACTTATTTAATATGGAGTTTTACATCATTATTCAAGAAACAATAAATAATAATATTTATTGTATACTCGTATATTTGCTTACTTACAAACAAGATAATTTGTATACTCGTATATATGCATACTAACAAACAAGAACATTTGAATACTCGTTTATCTGCATACTTATAAACAAGAAAACTTGTATACTCGTATATCTGCATACTTATAAACAATAACATTTGTATACTTTTATATCTGCGTACTCGCATAAAATGTTAATTTTAACCATTTCCAAGTTAAGTTACGTATTTCCTAAGTGATAATATAAAATAAGCCACAAAGCAGGAAGCATTTCCTGGTGTAAGAATTTAAAGTTTCTGAGCGCTCGTCTATTTTTAAAAAAGATCGTATCCTCTCGCCCAACACTTTACCAAAGTGTGGAGTAATGTTAAGTTTTCTCACTTGTCCCGTAAAAACTTCGGTTCGTGTCTCCTCCAGTAGTGCATCGGAGGACGAAGTTCACGTGAACTTTGCTGTGATATTTCTTGCAATTTAATAACAAACATTTCTTCTTTATAATCCTTACATATCTCTCTATATTTTTTAAAGAATTCTCCTTAATGAGCAATATTATTTTAAGGATTAATTTTATCTCAATAGAGACGAAGATGCAAACTGGAATCTGAATATGGTTGATCAAGGGTTATGTAATTACAACATTCCCCATTCCACCTTTCTTATGACCATGTCTGACAAATTTTTGGAAGTTATATATATGTTAAAGTCCAACACCAGAATTCACATGTCAGTTTCAATGCGCCATCTATGAAGATTTGATTATATATGTTAATCTCTAAGATTACTCTATATAATCTACACACTAACGCCATCTATGAAGATTTATGTTTATTAAGCATTAAGCAGAACATCTTTTTAACACAATGAACAAATGTATTTGATTAATATTTCTACAATAATGACGTAATACCCATAAAACATGGGCTAACGACATAATTACAGTCAGGAGAAGAAGATGGATAAGACTCAAGAAAAAGAGAGTCTATTTGAAGTGGCCTATATTAGAAGAAGAATATGTAAAACCTCAAATTAAGTATTAACGAAAACGTCAATTTTCTAGAAGTTTCACTGTACAATGAAGGAGTATGATGTTTCGCATTCAATGCTTAATACCTAAACAAGGTGAAAAGATTTCCGAGATATCTCTACATGAGGGAGTTTGGTAGCTATCCGTGGCTTTATTCCTCTTCATTCATTCACTTCATTCCTCTTCGGCATGCTGGGTTTACAGATAAGAAGAGATGGGTGCACACTTACCCATTTCTTCAGACTTATCAGGGGATTCTTTGAGAACTCCTTTATCTTGGAGGCTATCCATCTTTATGTTCCAGATGGTTATCTTCGACAGCTTCAGCACAGACTGTTTTATCTCCCAGATGCTGGTTTGCAGAACAATCAAACTGCTGAACACGATCGCTTCGGAGATCGACGTCTTTCGTATTCGTGAAAGTGCGTTCAGAAGACAACTACTCTAGACTTTGGAGAGTATTTTGTATTCCTAATGTCGAACCATCTGTCATGCGTTCCTGGTATTATTTTTTTTTATGTTTTACCTGTTTTCAATAGATGCCTTAAACTATAATTTTTATTCGCAATATCTTTTGAGAAAATAAACTGGTTTGGTTGATTGAAAACATAGTTCACCAAGGAAGAAAAATGAAGCAAAATCAAAATGGAAAAAGTGAATCAAAACTAGAGTGTCCCCCTGCCCGACGGACCGACGATCTGAAGAGGATTGCTGGACATGGATGGATGGGAGCGGCAATGGACAGGGGGCGGTGGCGTGCTTTGGGAGAGGCCTACATTCAGCAGTGGATGACAGACGGCTGATGATGACCCTTTCAACGTTACGGCTGTTTAAATGCATAAGGTAAGCATGCATAAGAAGCTTCTTCTATATTAGACTTTTTAATGAACATTTCATTAACATGTTTTGGGGAACCACATCCTTCTACAATTCGAAATTAAAATTATTTTTATTTTGTTATTTTATTTTATATATATGTATTTTATATTATTTGTTTGAGATTTATTTTGTGGATGTTGGATGATCGAATTTAGCGCAAAATATGCCTATTGGTGGCGATGAGGTTTGCAACCAGTCACACCGCGTCTCCCGCGGGGGCGAAAATAGGAGGATAGGGTGCCAAATCTGTTAAAGTGTGGCAGTCCATTCTTTCTGCGTACCCCTTCGTGGAGACGGCATGATGGTTAGTTAGTTAGGTTTTTGACTATATGAAATGTAAATATCGTCAAACACCGATATATTTCAGTGTCTTAATGGCACTTAGGTAGTTTAATGTTTCCGGTGTTCATACATCCTGAATTGAAAATGTGACGCTCTTTACAAACTGCAAACATCCTCATTTGTACATGCATGTATATGTGTATGAGCACTCTTTTGAAGCTAAATACCCGGTGCTGCAGAATTTCACATTAGGGCTGGCGTAGTTCCGGGCAATTACGCCTGCAAAGAGAAACGCGGTCGAACCGGTTGGCCGAGAGCGGTCAAACTCTTTCCAAGTGCATGTCACCACAGGAACACGTTTTAACGTGATATACTTTATTTTGTATGGAATCGGATTAATGGCGCCTCGGGGTATTTAACGATGAAAAATATCGGCGGAAAAAGCGGGCTGCGTTACTACTACTTACTACATTACTACTTACTCTAACTCAAAAAGGTATCTCAAAAATATTTAAAGCAATTATGTATGTTTTTGGAAGTTTTATGGTATATTTTAGTAAAAATATAAAATATTAATCTTATAAGGATTAATTATAAGATTAATATATAAGATTATATTATAAGGAGACGAAGATGTAAATTGTTTGTTTTTTTTTGGAAACAGAATATGGTGGTCGAGGCGTTTACAGGACTTATGACCTGTCATTGGTTGGGTTAAGCGATCGCTTTATGAAATACAACATTCCCCATTTCGCCTATTTTACGACCACCATGTCTAGTGTAGATTGAACAAAAATATATAAAGTGTTCCTCAACATAGTGGCATATATACATCTTTCAAAAATTTGTCAGACGTGGTGCTCATAACAATTTACATCTTCGTCTCTATTGAGATACAATTAAACTTTAAATGATTAACCCGCAATGGGTAAAATCCAGTATTTGTCTACAAGTATTTGTGTATATTCAAAATGTTAAAAAACTTTGAAACATGTTTGATATTAAGGATGAAAAAACATATTTTAACAAAGTGGACTAAACTAACTAATAAACTAACCAACACGTAGTCTCTTCGTAGGTGGAAATAATGGACCGCCACACTGTACTTTCCTGACGTACTTCTCTCGCTTCCTCAACATTTATACATCGTGTCATGCACGCACGTCGATTTCTTCGACTGCTCCCGTGGCCGACCTTCAATATTTGATTTATTTGATCGTATTTCATTTTAGGCGTAACTCTTTTACTTTCATTCTAATTCTAATTTTGCATGCTCTATGCTTCTTTTTCGTACATAAAGCATAAATCATCAAATGAAGAGGACATTGCATGACCAAATTAATTACCAAAATGCTAAGTCAGAAAAATCCATCATTGAGATCAATGAGAGAGCATGTCAGATGAATGGATGAATGGAAAGAAGTACCACGAGAGTTATGTCAGGAGATAACAGTGTAAAAATTCATTCTTCCTACCAGGTTTTTGCGGGAACGGCATGATATTTAGTTAGAGAGTTAGATTTTTGAAGTAGGTAAAAAAATATTTTTTGAAAATAAAACAAAAGAAAATTTGCACAAGAAAATATCTGTCCTGGAAATTGAAAATTTATCGTAAGATCGAAGTAAGAAGGGTTCTTTTAGAGTAGGGTCTCTCAAAAAGGTCTGGCTTTCTGTCCTTTGTAAAATGATGATATTTTGACTTCTTTATTCCTTGAAATCATATCCTAAGACGCTTTTTGTTCATCACGTAAGCTTGAAATATTCTCGTATGCCGTAAATCTCAGATAATTTCAGAGTTTTCGTATGTCAACTCACGACATGAAACTTTAATCACATACGAATTTATAGACAAAAACAAGCATTTTCCCCATACGTCCATTAAATAATTAAAACGAACAAAAACGTCTGTTTTCTAGAAGTTTTATTATACAGGGTGCGGCAGCATAACTTAATTTTTTCACAACTTAATAAAACCCATTGCATGAATCCGACATTTTTTATTTGTTTTTTTATAATGTAGGCACATACCTAAAGTTTTGTTTTACTTAGTTTTTGAAGATTAAATCAGGTAGGTGACGTCCCGAATTATTCATACATTGAGTAAACCGATTTCTGGCGTTTGTCATGACTCTTGCCAGCATATCAGGCGTTATCTTGGCAATTTCTTCCTGGATGTTGGTCTTCAAATCTTTTAGAGTCCCTGGACGGTTAACATAAATACGGGATTTCTGTCACGGGATGGCTGTTTTGAGGGAACACTTCCCAGAACGTCTTATCTCAATTAGGGGCGATTTGGAGTGGCCGGCCCGCTCTCCCGATTTGTTCCCTTGTGATTTTTTTCTATAGGGTTTTTTGAAATCCCGTGAAAGTTTAAAAAAACGGAAGTTATGCTACCGCACCCTTGAAAATCCGTTCGAAAAGTAGGCCTCAACGGCAAACGCACGCTTCTCATTGTTCCAACGCATGATGCCGACTAAACTGTGTAGGGAAAAAACTTTATAGTTCCGCCTTTCGAACGAGACCTCTAGCGCTCCGCTGCGACAACCGCGCCATTCTGACGCCACCGACTGAATGGCGCGCATTAAAAAAAGGAAGTTATGATGCCGCACTCTGTATAATAGTTGATTTGATAATGTCTTACAAAGGCGAAACATGTAATTACCACAAACTATAATAAAATTTCAAGAAAACAAACGTTTATTTGATGATGTCTTAGAATGGCGAAACATGTAATTATTATATTAAAATAAAATTTCAAGAAAATAAACGTTTCATTAAAAAAAAACATCACGCCGTTTCCTCGGAAGGGTAGACAAAGAGAATGGACTCCTACGCTACCCTATCCTGTCTCTCTTCGCTGGGTACTTCCACATTCAACCCGTGGGTCATTTACGCACGTCGATTCTTCCGACTTCTAACATTGCGTTTTAAGTCGTATTAATTATAAAATATGCAGTTTTACATCATTGCATATATGTGTCAATTTGTATTATTCCTCACTCTGGTCCACCCTTACCAATACCTGTCTGAAATAATTTAATGTTAGGCCATAAAATCACGTATCACGTTTGGCTCTGATTTGTGAAATTGGTACATAAAAGTGAAAAATAAATTAAATTGATTAAATGTGTGATTTTATTGGAATGCTGCATTCCCCAGTTATCGTTAGGTCCCGCATGGACGGGCACGGGTCTAGGGATTGCATGAGTGAAACTGACAAAAAGGCGCTGCTGCGTCCTATAACAGCTTCGGGTAAGCGGTGAGTAACCTTCCATGTCTTGATTTAACTGTTAATTTGTATATGTATATAACATTCGCTGTATGTTTCTGTATAATTAATAAATATAATTAATAAAGTTTGTATTTTTATATGCCAACAAACAAACCATCACGCAGTTTCTCCGCAGGGGTAGGCAGAGAGAATGGACCGCCATACTTCTCTATCCTGACACACCTATCTAGATTCCTCCACATTTATGCAATGCACGCACGTCGATTCTTCCGACTTCTATCTCCTCGGTCTACCTCGACTCCGTACTCCATTTACTTCGTAAACGTATACTTTCTCAACTAATCTTTCCCCATCCATGCGCTCTATATGTCTGAACTAATGCAGCGATCTTTTTATAATTTTGTTCATAATACCTTCTTCCGTTCTACATTCCTTTCTTATATCGTTCTACCGCATATACGTTTAGGGACCTCATCTCTTCCGCATCTTTTTCTACTATCATCCTTCCTCTGTCAGTTCCCCGTTTCGCTTTCATATATAAGTATTGAGACCAGAACATAATTGTGAACGGCCATTTTTGCTTTTATTACATTTTAATGTATATTTTAAGTGTCAGGCGAATCAAATTTTCTTGTAACGTTATTTTAATTAACTAACTAACTAACTAACCATCACGCCGTCTCCCCGAAGGGGTAGGTAGAATGAATGGACTGCCACACCTTTCTTTCCTGACATATTTCTCTCGCTTCCTCAACATTCATACATCGTGTCATGCACGCGCGTCGATTTCTCTGACTCCTCACATGGCCGACATTCAATATTTGATTTATTTGATCGTGCCACGTTTTCCTCGGTCTTCCTCTATTTCTGGTTCCATTTACATCATTAACATATAATTTTTTTACCATTCTTTCTTCATTCATTCTTTCCATATGTCCAAACCATCTTAATGATCCTTTCATTATTTTGTTCATGACACCATCATTCGCACCGCATTCACTTCTTATATTTTCATTCGACACTCTATCATACACAGAATATCCACACATTCGTCTAAGAGATCTCATTTCTACTGCATTTATTCTACTTTCATCCTTCCTTTGCCAGTTCCATGCTTCGCTTCCATTCGTCGGTAGAAGAATACCATTGTGCACTGCCATTCTAGCTTTTTTGGATAGGTTTTTGTTTGCGATGACAACTTTAAGCGCACCATTCACTTTGTTGCCTGCCCCAACCCTTCTTTCAATATCTTATCCACTCTCCCATCTCTTGTAAACATACTACCTAAATACACAAACTCAACTACTTGCTCCAAGTTTTCACCATTCACGCTAATGTTGCAGACTGTCATGACTGCATAATTAACTAAGGCACTTAAAATCTGATAACCACTTCAAAATATTTGTTAATAATACAACGCATAGTTTGTAACACTTTTGAAAATGTATACAATGAATTTATCCTCTAGACGTCTAGACAGACTTCGGTTAAAATTACAATTAAGTTTGAAATGCGGTTGAGTTCGATGTCTTTATTTTTACTTTCGGAACAGCATGTTGCCAGCGAATGTTCTTTTCTTATTAGAGCGTTCTGGAAGGTTTTATTTTTTCAAAAACACACGACAAAGCACACACTCGTTGCCTCGGCGGTGTTTACCCGTTGTTTCGCGTTGTTTTTTTCTGTTTTTCCTGCACTTTGTGTTTAAGTTTTTAGAAAAATAAACAAACGAAGGACAAAGAACTTTACTGGTACGCAGGACTGCTAAATGCATGTCTGACATTTTCTTTAAATTCTTTTAAAAATGTAAAGGCGAAAAATCCCTTCATTTCTTTCGTTTCTATTTACAATATAAAGAGGCAACATTGCAGTCATTAGAATCGTTTTTCCTTTCTAGCACAGAGCGAAAGGGAGTGACCAGTTCTATTAAAAACATATCTGCATTTGAGAGCCACAATGTTTAAGTCTTTGTCGGAAATGAGTTAGTTACGTTTTATGTTATCATAAACGCACTAGCCAGTACTTATATAAAATAGTATTATATTAAATTACCAGTTCACATAGCAATGCAAGATGGATCGGCCATGTAATACGTCAAAAAGGTCTCTTGCATGCCATAATGGAGGGTATGACCGAGGAGACAAACTCTAGGAGACGCTCACGCCGAGAGTACCTGAGGGACCTGTTGGTGGAAGTGCGCTGCTCATCATATGCAGATTTTAAAAGAGCTGCACAAGACAGGGAAGAATGGAAGAGAAGAATAGAAGAAATTGCTGCAAACCAATCCCAGGATTGAAATTTTCTAACTAACTATAGCAATACGCAGAATCGCGTAGAACATCTTGGATTTATAAATACCCTGGGTGATATAAAAAATAGAGAATTGTAATATTACTTCGAGAGTTATAAATACATTATTATTATTATTATTATTCCCTTATGTAGACCTATTTATTTATACACAACACACAAATGAGCCATAATAAACGAAAAACATTAAGGCGACTCATTTGGATACAAAACGGTGTTACAAATATAAGACAAAGATAAAACAACATGAAACCAAAAAAATCATACATATCAGAAGGAACCCAAATAATGTCGACATCAGTGAAGCAGTAGGTACTCTTTCCAGAATTTGTAATATATTTTTTTATGAATACTAAATCACTGACACTGAAAATGTCCAAATCCGAGACGATTAGGTTCAACGTCCGAATTGCTCTTTCTACTTGCATCACCAAAGGCAGGTTGGTTCTGCGTGACGGAGCAAAGAACAATTGATGTCGGCGCTGTCGCAGGTAATTATCAGGAACAAAAATACCTATTTGCTATGTGGTATATACACCAGAAGGTTACTTTTCCTGTTAGGAGTCCCGTGAGACTGATTATGTAGTGCAATATAGGGTAGTCTGGTAGTGTCCATTCTCGACATGACTCCACCCGTCCCTCCTTTAGCGTCTACTCCGTCTTCAGCCTTACAAATCTCTCTTATATCTCTAGTTATCCACGCGATCCCTTAGTTATCTTATTACTGCATCTTTTTCTACTATCATCATTATAAGTCCATAAATGATTTGTGGGGGTGTGGTGGTGAGAGTTGAAAGACGGCGGAGGTCTCAGCGTTTATTGCGGATCACAAGTAATTACACGTAACCGTATGATGTACTCGAGCGGGAGCGTGGCTGGATGTCGATGGCAGCGGGGCGGAGTCCGGTGGTGAGTCGTAGAGGCTGAGGGCTCGTCGAGTGGCTGGAGCGAGGAGCCGTCGGAGGTTTCTCGTACGAAGACTGCGTAGTGGAGACTCGTGTCTCTTCGAGATCGCGATACTGGCTGACGTTTAGAGTTGACTGACGTTTAGAGTGGACTCACTTAGCTTCGTAGCTCGGCGTCGGAGGGAGTCCGATATCTCGCGTCTGTTAGAAGTCGTAAGAGTAACTGATCCTCTTGGGTGCTCGGAAGTACTGCTTCTATATGCTTTGGTTTCGTCATCTGATGACCTGATCCGATGACCTGACCTAGTGACCAACTTGAAGAATTCAGGGCCCGCGAATCATCAAATTTGATAATTAGGTCTTGGGTCAGCGTTTTTGTGTTTATTCGTGTCATATATTTCTTCATGAAATATATTTATCTGGGTTATGCATTTACCCCGACAGATTTAATATTGATGAAATGGTCTGTTTTCTAGAAACTTTATTATATTTTGATGGTAGCGAGATGTTTACCCTTGCTTAGGTAGTTTCAAGTATTTTGATAAAGCTTATAATATTTTATATAACTTCAGCAAGGCAAAACGTGTCATTCATATAAAATATAATAAAAAGAAAATTTAATTTATTAAACAATGATGTAAAACTCCATTTGAAATAATACATTCGAATGAAAACAGGCTTTGGTGATTTAAAACATGTAATTCCTATGAAATAAAATAAATCTTTTAGAAAACACGAATTTTTACTCATATTGAATGATAAAAAAACATTGTCTTTCACAAAGTGATTGTAAATACATTGTTACAATTTGGCATGTAACAATTTATGATGGTATTTTCAAAATGACACTTAATAGATGCATTATTTTATTACAGTTTTGCAAAACTTTCGATAATCAGGATTTAAAAAAAAATATTTTAGTAATTAATACGAATGAAAACGTCTGTTTTCTAGAAGATTTAATATATTTTATAGGAATAACACATAATTCGAAATTGCTTAGCCGTTATCAAATGTTACTACTATAGTTTTTTTTTTTTTTTTGTTGAATCGATCTTGACATCATTGCAGCGCGAGCCAAATCGATATCAAATCAAATCAAATCAAATCAGTTTATTTCATCAATAGGCATTACAAAATTAAGGTTTAAGGCATCTATTGACAACAGGTAAAATAATTTATTGTACCTATATAGTATATTTTAGAAACGCATGAGAGGTGGTTCAACATTAGAAAGACAAGATACCCTTCAAAATCAAGAGTATTTGCCTTCTGAACATACTTTCACTACTATGAAAGACGTCAATCTCCGAGGAGACAACAGTATATAACAATAATACAACAATAAAGAGAGATATAAAGGTTATAGCTATCATATTGATTCTCTTGACATGTGATAGGTAACTAATCTATCGCCATTTTATTGTCACGTGAATTCTGCATCAGACCAAAGGCAGTGTGACAATCAGACTGCCATCGCCGGGTATGGAACAGTCAAAGCAGACAAAGCTCTTACCACTCGCCCACGAAAGTCACCGTATCTAAGCTATTCAACAATCTCACGTGTATTTTAGATCTCAAGATCATTAAGCAAGTGTTCTTTAGTTAGAATTCTCATACGTTTTTTAATCAACAGTTTTATTCAATGCGCACTTGAAAAGCTCCAGGGGTAAAAGGATCTTTGACTAGAAACAGGCTACTCTGAGTTAATTGGACTAAGCGTTTTATCGAACATGCACGTAGACTTATTGTTTTACGGGATTAGACTAACTTTTGGAATAGTATGGACAGTTTCTACTAGATATGTACTAGACACTCTCAAAAAGGTTTATTATTATTAATTTGTTTTTTAACCCAATAAAACATAGTATTTAATGTATTAATTAAATAGTCCATTGTTTTGGTCTCAACACTATGATACCTTAACATGTTAAACTGTTAAATTAAAAAACTTTTTGAATGTATACAAATACTTGAAGACAAATACTGGATTAAACCCATTGCGGGTAAATCATTTTTAAGGGTTAATTGTATCTCAATAGAGACGAAGATGCAAATTATTTTCTGGTAACAGAATATGGTTTTAGTTCAATCTACACTAGCGCCATCCATTAACCCAACCAATGACAGGTCATAAGTCCTATAAGCGCCTCGACCACCATATTCTGTTCCCAGAAGACAATTTGCATCTTCGTATCTATTGAAATACAATTAATCGTTAAATAATATTGTTTTTGTATCATAATTGTATTTTATTTTACGCGACAGCTGCTTCATCAACCTATGTTGACATCATCGGGTGTTAACACCTGAGTAGAATTTTTCTAAGTAGTTTTATTTAAATTATAAGTTTTTCACAATAAAACTGAAAAAAAAAATACATTTTAGTTTTTGCATTATTCTTATGGTCATGACTAAGGGGAGAAATAAACCACCTCCTTTTGCTGATAATCATGGTCAAAATAGAAAAATAGAGAGATGCATGGTGTATAAAAATAGAGGAATATTGAGAGGTGAGTAAGGAAGATTAGTGAGAAGGTTTATATTCTTTGACTACCGTTCCGGAGAAATGGCGTGACAGTTTCTTGTCGTTATTGTTGCATATTTAGTGTAATTTTATTTCTTTTCAGTCACGAAAAGCTATAAAACTGAAAATTGTTTATCAATTGAACGGAAATATGTTAGAATTTTACAACGGTCCCGTGGCTTAGTTGGTTAAAGCGCCTGTCTTGTAAACAGGAGATCACGAGTTCGAATCTCGTCGGGACCTTTGTATCTAATTCAAAAGATATATTTTTTTTATCATACCAACCTTTTTTCTGTTAAACTGTAAAATTAAATAACTTTATTTTATGTATCACAATTGTATTTTATTTTACGCGACAGCTGTTTCATCAACCTATGTTGACATCATCAGGTGTTAACACCTGAGTAGAATTTTTCTAAGTAGTTTTATGTGAATTATAAGTTTTTCACATTAAACTGAAAAAAAAATACATTTTAGTTTTAGCATTATTCTTATGGTCATGACTAAGGGGAAAAATATACCAACTCTTTCGGCTGATAATCATGGGCAAGATAGAGGACGTCGAGGAGTTGATAGAAGGCAGTTGTCCTGGCTGCGAAACATAAGAGAATGGACGAGAATGAGAAGAGTTGAGAACCTGTTCCAAGTGGCGCAGGACAGAGATGCCTTGAAATAGTTAATTAACGATGTCCGCCATTTTTATTGGCTAGGAACGCAACTGTGGAAGGTCAGCTAACATTGGTCATGCAGAGTAAGATGGAAAATACTCTCAAATATTTTTTTGGGGCAAAAAAAATGCCTCATCTGTGTTGTTACTATAAAATCCGTTGCCCCAGGAAACGACACAACCTGGGTGAATCTCTTTACCACAATAGCACGATAAAAAGGATTAAAAAAACAAAAAATAAAATTCATATTGAATAATAAAAACTCACTTCTATCGATGAACTTGAAGTAGCCAAGAAAGCCAGTGGCGTTGACAGCCTTCCCGGGGGCAGAATGGAACTCCAGGACGAAGGCGCGCGCGGAGGAATAGAGCGCAGGGGGCGCTGCAGAGCGACCCCCGCACAGGGCGCCCGCCCCCTCGCTGTATTCGCTCACCTCTCCCCGTTCTACGTGAGGGAATAGCTTCAGATAGTCCCCTCTCATGCAGCTGGAATGAAAACAAACATCGACATATTAATTGCCAATTCATTGCTATTTATGTACAAATACATAAAATAACTATGTGAAGTGTAATTAATTGGACGTAAAATAAGTGGAACTTGCAAAACAGGGAATAAACTAATTAAATTTTTTGGAAATATGATCTTTTAGACAAATATGTAAATCTTATATGATTGAGGCCATATGCAGATACAAGAAGTGAAAGCAGTTTTAAAACGAAAACTTTAACAGCTTAAAATAGTTAATACGAATGAAAACGTCAGTTCTATAGAAGTTTTATTATATTTTATGTGAATGACATATTTCGCCCTTCTAAGGCATTATCAAATGTTTATTCAATATCAAATCAAACATTTGATAATGCCTTAGAAGGGCGAAACATGTCATTCCCATAAAAAATAAAAAAACTTTAGAAAACTGACGTTTTCATTCGTATTAATGATTTAATATGGAGTTTTACATGATTGTTCAAGAAACAATAAATATTTAGATTAAAATAGATTAATTATCATAGTTTGGATACATACAAAAATATTCGCGTAAATAAACTCGACTTTACGATGAGAATGTAGAATAAAATCAAGGAAAACCGAGAAAAACCGAACACAATCAAATCTTGAAGAAATAAACTAAAAGTCCGCCATTTTAGGAATCGGAAAAGTCGACGTGCGTGCACTGTCTGAATGTTTGGGATAGTGATTTTACTTAATCACATAAATTATTTTCCCTGAACAATACGATATATTGATTTATTTTGTTAAATACATGTACTCGTATATAATATTTTAAATACAATATGTTCAAAGAAATACATTTACTAAATAACTAACTCACTTATCATCACGCCGTCTCCGAAGAGGTAACCAGAAGGAATGGAACACCAAAAGTGTTATAAAGATGAAGAGTAACATAGCCTATATATTTATAATACTCGTATATAGAATATGAAAATATTTATTGTATAGTGCGAATAAAAGTGTTATGAACAAATTAATGAGAGGATCGTTAAGATGGTTTGGACACATGAAAATAATAAAATGATGAAATAATAATAAAGAAAATGTATTTAACGATATAAACGGAACTAAAAATAGAGGACAAGCGAGGGAAATGTGGCACAATCAAACATATCAAATATTGAAAATCGGCCACGTGAGGATTCGGAGAAATTGACGTGCGTACATGACACGATTTATGAATGTTGAGAAAACAAAAAAAGTATGTCAGGAAATTATTATAATTTTAATAATACCGAAAATAAATAACATACTGTTTTTTTAATATATATTCATTCAACTTGAACGTTTTTTAAGTGAACAAATTTCATTCTGGAAACAAAACTATCGTTTTTTAAAGTTAATCACTCTATTACGGAAAAATAATCAGTATTGTAGTGTTCTTTTTCATGTTATAATATTTACGAATCGTGATTGTATGTTAATATTATCTTATATTAAAATACGTTCAGGTCTAATGTTTTATTGAACAACCCGATAAGTTGCTTAATGATGTACGTATTATCTTAAGTGACTTGTGCATTATCGTTAAATATTCATACTTGTAGTTATTTTCACGAAAAATCAATATAAATCAATGGTGTTTTAATACCAACCCTTTTGTGGGGAAGTGATACAATGAACTTTCATATGATGAACGTACATTTTTTACAGTAGAAATGAGATATCTTGGACGAATTTGTGATAAATCTGTATATGATAGAATGTCAAACGTGTCAAATAAAAATATAAGAAGTTAATGCAGTGCGAATAAAAGTGTTATGAACAAAATTATAAAAAGGATCATTTCGATGGTTAGGTACATAGAAAGAATGAATGAAGAATGTATACAGGTATGTAAATGACATAAACGGAACTTGAAAAATAGGAAGTCCGAAGAAAACGTGGCAGTATTAAATCAATCAAATTTTAAATATCGGACACGCGAGGAGTCGGAGGAGGAGGAAATATCGCGATGTCTGAAGTGAACAGTGTGGCGGTCTATTCTTTCTGCCGACCCCTTTGGGGAGACCACGTTATTAGTTGGTTAGTTAGTTAGAATCAATATACAGTGGAACCTGGATAATTGGCATTCCAAAGGACTAGGCCTTCGATGGTCAATTAACTAGGTTTTCCAATTATCCAGTTTTTCATTTACCGGGTTCAGATTGTGCTTTGGTTTTTTAACCAGGTTTTGTAACTACATAAACAGAAAATCAGTTAAAACAAGGCATGTATTGATGCATAAACAATCAATAAAAAAATAATAACGTTCTATAAGTAAATTGTAATTGTACATACGTGCATACACACAAAAACAATACATTTAATTATTGTGGCTTGAAAAAACAGTTATATGGGCCTGTTTCACACGGTAAAAATGTTGCACAACTCTTCGCGAGATTTATCGGTGTCAAATTATTGGATTAGTTTTAGTTTTGAGCTCAAATCAAGGCCGTTATATTTACGTTTGTGAAACATTGCGATCTAAAATGGATCACCTTCGATGAGTACAGAACAAATACTGAGGAGTTGTCAGTTTATAGAGATTGAAAAGGCAGTGCTCTCCAATTACAGAGGTACTCTCCGGCCAATTACAGAGGTCGAGAAAGCAGCGCTCTTCAATTACAGAGGTTAAGGACCAGAATGTCGAGTTCAATTAAACATGTTTCGTTTTAAGATAATCTAATGCTTTTACTGAAATCTCTTGATGGAAGTACATTTAAAATAATAATTAAATAAAACGATGTTTTTTAACTACTTCCACTTTTGTCTTTATTTCGACAGCGACCGGTTTCGCCAGGCTCGCTGGCATCGACAGACTGGTCTGTTTCTTTTTTCCAATTAAAGAGGTTTTAGTGCTCCAAGACCTTTTAGGGTGGGACCGAAAGTTTTCAGCCATTTATAGAGTTTTGCTAATTAACCAGGTAACAATTATCCAGGTTCTACTGTATTGGACTTTACAATATTATTTATTGATAAACTTAAGGCGCTAATACAGAATATTACAAAAAAAATATTGTTTTTACCCCTTTGATGGTTGCGGCTTGAATTTGGTAAAACTTCATTTTCGAGTTTATTTTTCTCGACTTGTTTAAAGGCTTTACTACTTTGATCATTGGGAGAACGATATAAATATGAAATATGAAGAAGAACATTACCCAGTTGATATAAAGCCCGTTTATGTATTAGTAATGATGCCACTGAAGAGTTCCTGATACCCTTCAATAAACCTATCTTTTCCATTTGATGGATAAGAATACAATTACATACCGACTGAAAACCGCTCCTTCGCGTGAAAACGGTTTCACCGTAAATCCTGTATGAAAATTGAATAAAATATCGCGAACCCACGAAGCTCCGATCCATTGATATTGCCGTATTGTGGAAAGTACCGCCTTTGCTGTCACTTGGCGTGGCGGTGGTAAAATACCGCATCCGGGGAGGAAGGGAAAATAAGAAGAAGAAGTGGGGATACGTTGCCGGAAGGGAAAATTCGCGCGAAGAAAAATCACCAATATTCAGCTAAGGGATGTGGTTTTATTGGAAATAAAAGAGTAACGTTCAAAATAATTTGTGAGGCGCAAATGCACATTTGAATTTATCAGTTTATTGCAAATTAACAAATTTATTGTTTCCGGAAAAACAATGTTAAATTCCATATATAATTATTATTACGAATGAAAAAGTCTATTTTTATAGATGTTTTATTATATTTTATGGGAATGACATGTTTGATATTGCTAAGGCATTATCAAATGTAATTTGAAAATGATTTAGCAAGGCGATACATGCCATTCCCATAAACTATAATAAAATTTCCAGAAAACTTTTTGAAAAAGGTGCGAATAGATTTCCTTGTTTGTATGGTTAAGTAAAGATATATTTTATAACTACCCTGAAGATGGAGACTGCAACGATCCCTGAAACGTCATTCGAGAAAGAGATGTTACATGTATTAATTAAATAGTCCATTGTTTCGGTCGAAACACTATTATACATCAAAATTCTTACTGTTAAAATTTATTACACTGTTATGATATCACATGAGTGTCGCGACAGCTGTTTCGCCAACCGATGTTGACATCATCAGGTGTTACAAAAAACTTGTTGAGTTTTTTGAGTGAGAGAACCACAGTTTTTTGTAACACATGATGATGCCAACAAAAACCGGTTGGAGAAACATCTGTCGCGACACTCTCAGTGAATAAAAATAAATTGTGATATCATAAAAGTGTTATAAATTTTAACAGTAATACATGTATTCATTTAATCGTCCATTGTTTTGGCCGAAACACAATGATACCTTAACATTTTAAACTGTGTTTTTAAATTGAATAACTTTGTTTTTTGTAAGACAATTGTATTATATTATACTCGACAGCTGTTTCATCAACCAATGTTGACATCATCATGTGTTACAATAATATATCAAATGTCAAATTTTCGTGATTTTTCGAATATTTATGTCAATTTGTATTCATTTAAATTAAATGTCTATTAATTTATTTTTTCCATTTCACCTCCCTGTTCGCGATACGACTAAGTTCTTCGACGTAAGCATTTAAGGTTACTTTTGTATGCCGCACCCGATCGGAGCGACAAAAGCCTTCATTCCTTTGTCAATAATGTAACGACTTAACTTCTATTGTCAATAATGAACAATTAGGCATTAAATGCAGCTTTGCTCCGTACTGAATTCGAGTACTAAGCATTCAGCACCGGGTACTACACAGTTCACAGATGGAGGAATTCCCAGTTACGTTTCGCCGGTATTTTCCTTTTGAAGTTGGCTTATTTGACTAGCTAATTGAAGCGATGAACAGTTAGTACATTTAAACTACGTTTTGTGTACCTACCAGCAAGTTGTATCATTAAGTAATGTATCCAAGGAAATTCGAGTATCATTTCTATACATGGTGATATTATACACATAACTAGTGGACTCGACAGACGTTGTTCTGCCGAACGTTCCCTTGCCTGCTATTTCAATATGTTTTGTCGATGAATAATACACTCAATACGCCCGCAATTGTGATACATGCCATACACGGAATATCTAAACATAGCGAACAGAATTTTAAATTTACGCCACGCTACAACGCAATTAACTTGCGCGTGTTTAAATACAGAATTCGACATCAGCGCCATCTATGGTAAACAAACATAACTATGAATTATTCTCAGGCGGCCAATTTTTCATGAACTTCTTAAAAAGTTTTAACGGTCACCTACCGGGTCCTACTGTTAATTTGAACCACCCAGGGACCCACTCAAAAACTTACATTTTTAATGTCAAAACGGACCAACCATTTAGAAGGAGTTCAACTACATACGCCTGTACAGAATAATTATATATTAAGATAAAATCATGTAATTAAGTGCACTTTTTAAAAATCCTCACGGCATTTCGAAGAAATCGTAAACAGAAAAATTCGATCGCCAAACTATTCTATTCTAACATACCTGTAAAGCTTTATTTAAATTTTTAAATTGTATCACAAACGCTCGTTGATTTTCCCAATTTCGTACAAGGTTCTATTTTATATTATTAGTAATCTTTAATTAATCAAATGTGACATTTGATTATCCCTTAGATAGGCGAAACATGTCATACTAGAAAATAATAATAAGTTTTATATCATTGCTCAAGAAACAAAAACGACCTTCGTGGCCGAGTGATAAGTGCATTGACTGCCACCCCGAAGGTTACGGATTCGATTCCCGGCGAGGGCAGTGTGATTGTCACACTGTCTTTGGTCTGGTGTAGAATTCAGGTGCCAATAAAATGGCGATAGATTAGCTACCTATCACATGTCACGAGAATCACTATGATAGCTATAATAAACTTTACATCGATTTGGCTCATGCTGTCATGATGTAAATAGCGATTCAACAAAATAATAATAATAATAATACTAATAATAAAGTAATAATTTTTGTTTGGACATGCAATGTATTCGACATTTTTTTTCTATTTATATTGCTAACTAACCAAACTTAATAACATCACGCCGTCTCGCCGGAGGGGTAGGCAGGAAGAATGGGCCGCCACACTGTTCTGTTGCGATATACATCACTCACTTCCTCTACATTCATACATAGTGTCATATACTTACGTCGATTTCTTCGACTCCTTACGTGACATTTAGTCGGTTGATGTTGTAGCGGAGCGCTAGTGGTCTCGTTCGAGAGGCGAAACTATAAAGTTTTGTTCCGACACAGTTTAGTTGGTATCATGCGTAGGAACAGTGAGGAGGCCTACTTTTCGAAGGGATGTTCAAGGGTGCGGCAGCATAACTTCCTTTTTTTTCAAAACTTAATAAAACCCATTGTATGAATCCCAGCATATACTTCCTTTTTATTTCAAAACTATAATATAAACCCATTGTATGATATCCCTATATATATATATGTATATGTATATAATAATAACATATGTATATATATATATATATATATATATATATATATACTATATATATATATATATATATATATATATATATATATATATATATATATATATATATATATATATATATATATATATATATATATATATATATATATATATATATATATATATATATATATATATATATATATATATATATATATATATATACTATATATATATATATATATATATATATATATATATATATATATATATATATATATATATATATATATATTTTTTTATTTTTATTTTTTATAATGTAGGCATACACCTAAAGTTTTGTTTTACTTATTTTTTGAACATCAAATCAGGTAGGCGACGTCCCAAATTCTCCATACACCGAGTAAATCGATTTCTGGCGTTTGTCATGACTCTTGGCAGCATATCAGGCGTTATCTTGGCAATTTCTTCCTGGATGTTGGTCATCAAATCTTTTAGGATCCCTGAACGGTTCACATAAACACGGGATTTAAAAAAAAACACATGGGGACAAATCGGGAGAGCCGGCCGGCCACTAGAAATCGTCCTTAATTGAGATGAGGCGCTCTGGGAAGCCATCCCGTGTCAGAAAAAAATATATATTAGAATTTTCACAACCAGTATTAATAGCTAGGTGGCCGAGCAAATAGTTTGCCACCTTATATTTCGCGCTTCTATTTCGCTGGCTGATTGGTCTCCGGTTCAAATATCGAGTCAGAGGGTTTATTTGTAGAAAAAGTTTGGGAAAGCCTGAGATAAATTATTACTCTTTCTCTACAGTTTTAAATGCGTCTGTATTACATATAGGGTAAGAGATAAGAAATATTCTGTTTGGATACATTTAGGATTATTTTGTTTACCCTCCAATGTCATAAATCTCGATCAGAAGTGCGAGTGTGGGAATTAATTTTGCAAATTTAGTCAGCGGGCATCGGGAGCCGGTAATTTATTCCTAAACTTTAACGATATCGAGATTTCCAAATTCCTATGTGGAAATTTTAATACCCCCGAAACTTTCGAACGAACTAACAACACACACTTGAAATTTCGAAGGGTAAAGCAAACACTGAAAATAAGAGCAATAAACATGGGGTAGGAATGAGTAGAGGGTGTGTGCTAGTGTGTAATGTGGGGCGTTAATCATTTTACAAAGCTCTTATTCCATGTATTACCCTTTTCAAAATGAACATCGATAGTAAAGTAATCTGAAATTTTTGAAATGGGTTAAATTCTAATTTTTTTATAAATTCTGTCTCAACGCATACGGTGGCTGGCCACATGGCCTACATACAAAAAAGCGAGAAAACAGAACACCAAAGTTTATGTCTAGATGGGATTATGTCTAGATGGGCGCGAAAAGATACCAAGCTTATTCGAAGCTGTTATAGGACACAGTGGTGCCCTTTCGTCGCTCAATGCAATCCCCAAGCCCGTCCCACATCCACGCGGACTTACATTAGGTGTAAAATGCACCATTCCAGAAAAAAAATGTAAAAGGCAAAAGGGTTTCTAGGTTATATTTAATCTAGTTGAATTTCAATTCACTTCTATGTCCCAATCTCACAAAACAGAGGCAGGTCATTTTATTTATTGTAGGATAACATACAGTGATTGTTAAAAAACATACAAATGAACCCGCCTAAGGTAACCCGCCGCTTACCCGAAGCTGTTATAGGACACAGCGGCGCCCCTTCAGCTTCGCTCAAACAATCCCTAAGCCCGCCCTCCAGTCCAAGCAGGACTTACGTAAGCTGGAGAATGAACCATTCCAAAAAAAAGCAAAAGGCAAAAGGGTATCCAGGCTACATTTAATCCAGTTTAATTTCAATCCATTTGTCCCAATCTCACAAAATAGAATAAAACACAGCACATGATTCTATGGCTCATCACGAAATCACTTCAGACAGACATTGGTGAGGGTGGGATGAGAGAGAAAACTTGGAATGATGAAAAAAAATCCTAAGTAAATAGAGAAAACAGTCATCTAAATTGTCTTTACTTTAATTTTCCGTTAATGCTTACTTCAAGGCGAAACGTGAATATAAGTATAATTTTAAAATGCATTAAAACATATTTTAAAAATAGATTGATAAATGATTCTCGTCTTATTTGGTGAGACGTTTTTTGATTTAAAGTATACTTTTCAGATATAATTTTGTTCTAGTAAGTCTCTCCAAAGAGTATGAAAAATCTAGTATGAAAAGAGGTAAGTATAAAAAACTTATAGAAAATGGACGTATTCATCAGTTTACGTTTTATAAAGATTAATATAATTTCTACTATAATCACCATAACTTTGTGTTGCGGATTCATTTAACAATAATTAACTACACTGATGAAGGCCTTTTGTGTCTGAAACATTTTTTTAAAATTTAATGTAAATGTTTAATAATGTGTTGTTTACTACGAAATAAATATTATTCAATAGTCCATTGTTTTGGCCGAAACACTATGATACTTCGATATTATTACTGTTAAAATTTAGAACACTCTTCTAATATCCCAATTTCTATTTATACACCCAGAGTGTCGCGACAGCTGTTTCGCCAACCGATGTTGGCATCATCAGGTATTACAATAAACTGTTTATAACGTTTACGTTTATTGTAACACCTGATGATGCCAACATCGGTTGGCTAAACAGCTGTCGCGACACTCTCAGTGAATAAAAATAAATTGTGATATTATAACAGTGTTTTAAATTTTAAAAGTAAAAATATTATTCAATTTACTTCATTATTAAAGAGAGAATAAATAAGGGTAATTAATAAGAAAGACAAAAAATAAACAAAAAAAACTTTTAATTAATTTGTTTACTATATAATTAATGACTTTGTTACATAACTTTAGAATAAAGTTAAATCCCATTCCACAATAAGTCTTCAAACAAAATAAAAAGTTTTAAATATCCTATATCATTTTTTAAATTAGAGGAATGTAATAAATTAGTTTCACCGAAATCTCCTAGCGTAAAAATATTGAAAAACTAATAAACTCTCATAAATTGAAATATTAAAATAAATTAATATCTTTAGGTTCAATCCTTAATATCAATCTAACTTTTAACAGAATTTTGAAATTTCATAGAGATAATCTTTCCCTCTGACTTAATTCTCCTTAATAATTACAACTGGATTTATGATTATTAGATGAAATATTATTCCCTGAAGGCCAGCATCAATGGCTTCATCTATATTTATTCTGATTTCGTTCAAAATGTTTACTTAATTTATGAACCATTGAGTACTTTGGCAGTGAAATGTTTTTGAATTGATCGCGGGATATCTATTGTTCCTGATCTTATATAACTAACTAACTAACTAACCATCACGCCGTCTCCCCGAAAGGCAGAAAGAATGGACTGCCACACTTTAATCGATGCGGCACTCCATCCTTCTCTTTTCGCCATCGCGAGAGACGCGGTGTGATGGGTTGCGAACCACATCGCCACCAAAAGGCATCTCCCGCGCACACTTCGATCGTTCAACGTCTACATAATAAATCTAAAACAAATGATCTGAAATACAATGATATAAAATAAAATAACAAAGAAAAATAATTTAACACATATTGTTATTTTAGATGGTGCACTCGTCGTCAGCTGGACTATCTATCATATATATTATTTCTAAAATATTTTATCCAACAATATTTTAGAGTCAATACTAAACCTCTTGTGGGCGAACGGCAAGCGCTACGACTGCCACGCCGAAGGTCACGGGTTCGATTCCCAGCGATGGTAGCGTGATTGTCACACTGTCTTAGGTGTGGTGCAGAATTCACGTGACAATAAAATGGCGATAGATTAGCCACCTATCACATGTCACGAGAATCAAAATGATAGACATACCCTTTACATCGATTTGGCTCGCACTGCAATGATGTAAAGTACGATTCAACAAAATAACAACAATAATAATAATAATAATATCAATATTTTTTTCAAAGACGGCTCCATTCGAAAGATGAGCATGTTGTGATGTATGTATGTAGAGGAATCTCGAGAGGTATGTCGACAGAGTAGTATGGCAGTTCACCCTCTCTGCCTATCCCCGGAGAGTTGATGGTTAGTTAAAAATTCCATGAGATTAAAATATATAGTTATTATTCACAGTTGTGCCTTCTTTGATTACCTGATTACTTTTATGGTCAATTTCTGTAATAAAATTATTAAGTAGATAAAATAATATCATAATTCTAGGTCCAGAGATCACTTGAATCATCCCTTCATAAAACAATTTCTGTATTTTTTAGCCCCAACAATAAAAAGGTCGATTTGCTAAACCATCTCTAGTGGATAATTTATCAGAAGAAAGGTTCATTTTACTTATTCACATTAAACCCGATGGACTGGAAAATATATAGAAACAATAAAAAATGACGACTCAATGAAAAGACCATAAAATATTCAGAGGTAGAGAAATCCTTGAGCCGTCTACGCCTGCGCGGGTGTCTCCTTGAAAAATTCAGGATTTCGAGTCCTGATAAAACTAAACTCGTATCCGATTCAGGAACTATCCCTGATCCTGCCTAACCGAGAGGAAGGATATAAAAGTAAGTATATCAATGGAATGTAGTCCTTTTTATGTTTTACTGAAACAAACCTGCTTTTAAAGGTACAAAGAGAATAAATGTATTGAATTCAAAACATATTTTTTTCAGTGACATAGTTCTGTTTCCGTATCCATAATGTGCCTGTACAAAAATATATCTTTCATTTCACAAAGAACAAAGAAAATGAAAAATTGGATATGGACCCATTACTGATGACATATTTAAAAAAGTAAATTATACACGTTTTCATTTAGCATAAACGTATAAGGTTTCTGTAGTAAGCTTCCTCAGATACACAAAATGTTTTTGTATAGTTCTGAGGGAGCTCCTAACAGAGTGAAACAGGTTGGCTCTACTTACTCAAATAAAGTGGTTCATACTAAGTTAAAAAAGTGTTCGATTATATTTTTAACATGAAATATTAGATATTTTCGTATGAAGCTCTTAATTTGTGGTGTAACATTATTAAATAAAATAATATTATACTTTTAGTATTTATATCTAAACCACTTTATTTCGTAGCACCAACCGGTTTCGCTCCCGCCGGAGCTTCGCCAGGGTGAGAGAGTAAACTAAACATAAAATAAAAGAACAACATAAGAAGAAAGAAATATAAAATGGAGGGGAGAAAGGGAGGTAGGAGAAAGTGTGCAAAAATAAAAAAAATGTATGGAAGATCTTCAAGTTTTAGAATCAAGATCGTACGAAATATGTAATAAGAGTGAACTACTGATGAATATGTCTAAGTCTACATGATATTTGAAAATCATAAACATTTATGAGATATTTGATAGATGTATGAGTGGCGAAAAATTAGAACAAGTTATAGAGAAGCATGTATAATACTCGTACATAAGAGACGGAAAATGTAAAAAAAGGCAACCAAACGGTGCACTCAAAATCATTATTGCTAATTAAAATATTTTGACTGAAGCAAAAATTCAGTAAATCATGGGGTTTACAGCCAACCCTTATGTATAGAAGTAAAACTTGAAGCATCATATTCACAACTCTCTTCTATTTTGAATACCTAACTGGAAAAACTTAAATAGTGATCACTTCGTACTAGAAACAGCTGAATACTGTGACGTTCTATTGCGAAAAATTGGAACAACACATTATTTATCGCCCGGAACTAATCCGTGTCAGGGTGACCATAAATAAAATCATTCCCGAGGGACGATAAAGGTTTATGGCGAACAGAAGCTCGTGTTTCGGAGCATCATACCTTTTTATGATCAATTTTTCCAAATTGATGTTGAGGCATATATAATAATAAACGTTCCGGTGTATTATAAATTCAGATAAACGAATTTTAAACGAAGAATTCATAAATCTGTACGAAAATATGATAACTTGTATATTTAATGAACTAAACATGTATTTTTTCTCTCTTAATATATTTTTGGGGTTTCAATTGAAATAATAAAATAAGTTTAATTTATTTAAAATGCTTATTGGATAATATGTATTAAGCACAAACGAATTGTTATTGAATTTTTAATCAATGCATAAATCAATTGATAAATGTTAAAATTATTATTGCAGTGATCCTAAGTTACAATTTATTTATTTTTAATTGCTTAAATAAGTTCTTAAAGCGGATATTAATTGGGAGATATTTGATAATGCTTTCGCAAGGTTAAATATGGAATTTTTTTAAGATAATCGCGTGATTTTATTGAAATCTCTTGATGGAGGTTTCTTTCAAATAATAATTAAAAAAAAAGTTTTTTAAAAACTTTTTCTACTTTTGTTTTGATCATTTTTGTCGCTGGCATCGACAGACCAGAATTTTTAAATTGCGAGTTCCGCTTAAACTGTGAAATAAATAGATTTCTAAACTTTCGTATGAAGCACTTAATTTGTGGTGTGACATTATAAAATAAAATAATAATTCACTTTTAGTAATTTGTATTAACACCATTTTATTTTGTAACACCAACCGGTTTTGCTCCTGTCGGAGCTTCATTAGAGTGAGAGAATTGACTAAATATATAGATAAAATGTTTTTTTGTATATATTTAGTTTATTCTCTCACCCTGACGAAGCTCCGGTGGGAGCGAAACCGGTTGGTGTTTCCAAATAAAGTGGTGTTAATATAAATTACTATAAGTGTATTATTATTTTATTTAATAAGATTTCTTTTGCATTTCTCTAAAAATATTAGAACCACGAAATACGAGATTTATCGCATAAATTGGACTAAAATAGTCCATGTAAATGTCAAAAAATTTCATTAAATAAAGGATATTTCTTAAACATTTAAAACTCATCAGATGCTTCAGAAGAACGTGAAATCGTGACATCGGTTTCCGTATTAGTGCTCTTAAAATGAGTTTTAGGTATATGTCATTTAAAAAAATGTAATTGATAAATCTTGTTAAAAGTTATACGTAAATAAAAAAATGTTATTGATAAAACTTGTTTAAATATTTGTTTTGTAAACTGTTCTTGATTAAACTTGTTTAAATATTTGTTAGGTCAAAACAATGGACTTTTTATTTGTATTGTGTATATTATATATTTTTAACACTACTGAATGTAATTTACTTATAATTTATTTGTATGTAAAAAATAAAGTGTGTCAAAGAAAGATAAAAATGTATTGTTAAGAGAAACGTATTATTAATTTGTGCAGTTGGCAGCTAACTACTGAAACCGGTTACAATTAGAACAACGAATGGTATAAAGCAGAATATAATGTTTATAAACTTATAATCAATTACTACTCTTTAAATTTACTCTAATTAATTAAGATACTCAAGAAACTAAAAGAATTAATTAAGTAGTACACTACAGAGGTATCTCCTTATTATGTAGAGTGCTGAAGCTATTCAAAAGTATTTGAAAACGAAACTTGAGCAAAAGATCACTAATAGGGAAGAACTGCAGGGTTTTCGACGAAATCGCTCCACAGCAGATGCAATCTTCATGCTGAGGCAAATAAAAGAGAAGGCAATTGAATATAATAATGTAGCTTATGTACATTTTGTCGATTTGACTAAGGCATTTGGCAGGGTGTTGCTAAGGGATATTGTGAGAAAATTACAGGAAGTAGGAATATCCAATGCATTGGCTAAGACTGTCCAAGATCTGTATACCAATTGCAAAACAAAAATTATGGTTGAAAATGAACTGTCTAGGGAAATTCCCGCAAGAAATGGTATAAGACAGGGAGATAGTTTGAACCCCTTTCTGTTCAATTTTATTATGGACGAAATCATAGAAGAGGTAGCTGGTTTGGGACTAGTTTATAAAATTGGCAGTAAAACTGTGAACGTCATTTGCTTTGCAGACGATGCCGCATTAATAGCTGAGTCTGAAGATGACTAGAAAATAATGTTGTACAAATTCCACACAGTATCACAATGGCTAAATAATGAGTTTATTAGACATGCGTGCGACTTATCATGACGTACACTGTAGAGACGCGGGCCGACACTGTGCGAACCATGGGCCTACTTAGATCTTCGGAGATGAAGGTCCTAAGATTAATTACCGGAAAAACTCTCCGAGATTGTGTCCTTACGCAGACATAAGAAAAACTTGCGAAATAGAGGATATCGTTCAGTGGAGTAGATCCAGAAGAAGATACTGGAAAGACCATGTAGCCCGAATGGATGGTGACAGACTTGCATATACAGTCGCATATGAAATCCCCTCCGGACACCGCCCACCCGGAAGACCGACTAAAAGATGGAGGAACAGCTGGACCTCATCATCCGACGAGTCATGATTTCTGTGTCACAGATCGTCAGATCTATTAAAAGAAGAAGTAGGAGAATCCATCCAGAAGATGGCAGCGAGCTGCCGAAACCGGTCGAAGACGAAAATTAATAAGTAGATTTTACACTAAAAATAAACATAGAAAAATTCTTAATAAAATTTTTTTATTTTCATTATTTACAATGAACTTCTACCAAGAAATTTCAATCAACAACATCAATAAGAAGTAGGAGACTTTTGTATCTGAACTCAGATAATGAATTAAATGTGTTGTCTTCACAATCAAAATTTGTAAAATGAATTAAAGATGTCAAAAGGTCAAATGAATATTTTTTAAAATTATTCCCATGTTTTTTACCTAATCAAAAAAGTAATAAATATATTGTAATTAAGACATTTAAGATCATATATAGGACTCGTATACTAACAAAGAACAATATTTTTCGTTGATACATACCACATATCTTACACAATTAATTTAACATTATAAAACTATTTTAATTAAGACGTTTTGGATCGTTTTTAAGACGTTGTAATATATACTAACAATGAACAATATTTATCGCTGATAATTATATATCTTACATAATAAAGCCCATTTACCAACGGAATTTCCAAAAGGGCAATATATCCAGTTTAATTTTCCCGGTAAATGTAAAAGCTTCACAAAAATGCAGTTAAAATGTCCAATTAACCGTGCAATTCGGGTAATGGATAACCCTAATGAATTAATGAGGGTAGATACACAGATAGGGAGGAGCATTCGATACTGTAAACATGTGTCGTATTTTCTGCATATTACTTTATTCACTTTGCTTGGGCGATGAAGTGACATTTCTCTCAAATAAGAGTCATAAAAATACTGATAAACATTGTATTCAGTTAATAACAAAACATTTTTAGAACAATATATGGTATATAAATAAATAGTCCATTGTTTTGGCCAAAACACTATGATACTTTAACATTATAAACTGGTAAATTTTAAAACTTTGTTTTATGTATCACAATTGCATTTTAATTTTACGTGACAGCTGTTTCGTCAACCTATGTTGACATCATCAGGTGTTACAATATTACAATTATAATATATAAATACAAAAATTAATAAGAACGAAAACGTTCGTTTTCTAGAAGTTTTCTTACAATTTATATCAAATGTCAGTAGACAAGCGAAGCATATCATTCACATAAATTGAATAAAAATTTCAGAATACCGACGTTTACATACTATTTAATTATTTAAGAGGGTATTCTAGTGTAGAAAATGAAAATAATCGTATTTTATAATATTTTTAAAGTTTAGACCTTTTTAGAATGTTACACCAATTTTTGTAAAATCGGTCTGGACGGGACCTATGAACTATAATCGACAGGCAAACTCTGACTACCCGGGAAGAGCCCATATTATGAAAACTCTTTTGTACTCAATAAACCATTGGAAATCGACTTCATGGAAGGTCGAAAATTGTATGATGCTAGGATTGCTGATTTAAAAAATATAACTCTAAACGACTTAGATTGCGCGAAACTCGATTCCAAACTTTAAACAAGTTTTCCCAAAACAGACTTTTTTCGATACGGTTGGCATATCTCAAATCCTAATATACTGATTTACTTTATATTTTTGCACAGAGCATCTTTATATATATGAGTAACGTACTAAATAGAGTTTTTCTGAAATTTATATTTTTGACTATTTAAAAAAATCGAAAGTGGAAAAAATCGGGTAAAAGTGAATTTTTTTTCCAAATCGCCGCCGTTATTCAATTTTTTCTCAAAATTTCTCCACGTAGTGCTAGAACTACATATTTCTTCAATAATTTGTAATTTTTTTTTTCAAATGTCTGGAAGGACTGGTATCCTGCCAATCAGGACGTACCATTTTTTTGTAAGCCCCACTGCACAATTTTAAAATTGTGTACATTGATAAAGGTTATGTTATAACCGAAACATGTCCGTGTTAAGTGAAATAGAGTAATATTTAAAAACTTACTAACTAACTAACCTTTGAGCCGTTTCCCCGAAAGGGTAGGCAGAAAAAATAGACTGCAACACTTTAATCGATGTGGCACTCCATCCTTCTCTATTCGCCATCGCGAGAGACGCGGTGTGATGGGTTGGGAACCTCATCGCCACCAACAGGCATCTCCCGCGCACACTTCGATCGTTCATTTTTAAAAATCGAATTTTGATGAAAACTTGCGAAGTGACATGTTTTGCCATGCTTGAGAATTATGGGAATTATTACTTGTGTATAAATGTGTAGGAAGCTAGAGAGGTGTGTAGGCATTCTCTTTGTCTATCTCTGCGGGGAAATTGCGTGATGATTTGTTGTTGTTGTTATTGGGAATTAAGAAAAGTGGTCTTGTTACTCCCATAAAATATTGAATTTATAACTGATATGCATATTATAATACCTTATTTGTTTATTTATTTTTGACTAACTAACAAACTGACCATCGGGCCTCACGGGAGACGCGGTGTGAAGGGTTGCGAACCTTATCGCCACAATAGGCATCTCCCGCGTACACTTAGTAACTAAAACTTCCACATATGAATTATTTAATAACTTCATCCCCTGGTTGTCTTTATTTTGACAGCGACCGGTTTCGTCAAGCTAGTTGGAAGACTGGAGAAAGTGTTATAAACTTACTGCCTTATAAACATACGGATCAACGGAAGTAAACAAGATTCTATACAAAACTATTTTTAATTATATTTTTGTAAAATATTACTAAATTTAAATTTTGATAAAAACTTCATTTTAAATTTAACTTTAAGTGAGTTTATAACAGTGCCATAAGTCTGTCGATGCCAGCTAACCTGGCGAAACCATTCGCTACAAAATAAAGACTATGAAGTGGAAATAGTTAATAAAAAAAACGTCGGTTGGTTGTACCAAAATAAAGTGATGTAAAAATAAATTAATAGTGTGTTATTATTACATTTAAAAAATACAATAAATCATTTAATTATCAATATGTATGAGTAAACGACAGTTTTCAAGGAGTTTTATTAAAATATTTATTAATGACATGTTTTGCCTTTCTATGGCATTATTGATAATGCCTTAGAAGGGCGAAACATGTCATACGTAAATATTATAATAAAACCCCTTGAAAACTATAGTTTTTTCATACATATTAATAATTTAATATGGAGTTCAATAGCATTGTTCAATAAAGAATCAATCGTTTTATTTAATTATTATTTAAAATGAACTTTCACATTGAGATTTCAGTAAAATCATCATATTATTGTATCATAAATTTGTAAGTATAATAAATATTTGATGAAAAATAATCACCTTTATATGTGAGATATTCCTTTTTACATTTTTTAAAAAGAGTAATTCATAGGAATTCGGCGAAACCTTCATTCCAGAATATTGACCACATAAATAATATTCCACTGTGGAATTTTGGGCTTACATCATACCCTGTACCGAGATCGCCGAAAAGATCCTAATTGATTTATTTTACGTCCTAATTGTTTTGTACGTAAGAGCATTATTCCTAAAGCTATTTTCCCTTACAGATTGTTCGTAATTGATTTAGATACGGTATAATTAGTAAACAAGATAATTAATTTTAAACGATTAATGATGCGAAAGTTCTGTATAAAAATCCTTAAAATGTAAAATATTGGCTAACTAGAACCAAATTAATTAGGTCATACATATATATAAAACTCTTTATATATATGTATGACCTAATTATTTCGTCTAATTCAAATTGATTTTTGAAAGTTTGTTTGTATCCGTCCGAAAATATCAAGTTTTTTTTAGAATATATGTGCAATGACACCGGTGAAGAAAAGAGAGAAGAAGAAGAATTACGCAACAAAGGGTTAAAAGAACGGTGGATACGTGGAATACAAATTAAATAAACACAAAAGTCCGGATCGTAAAGCTGACAACATGTGCACCATCAAAATTTTTATGTGTTACAAATTTTAAATTATTGTATTTTATATTATTTGTTTTAAATTTATTTTGTAGGGGTTGGACGATCGATGCGTGCGCGGGAGATGCCTATTGGTGACGATGAGGTTTGCAACCCATCACAGCGCGTCTCCCGCGGGGGCGTAAAGAGAAGGATGGAGTGCCGCATCGGTTGAAGTGTGGCAGTCCATTGTTTCTGCCTACCCCTTCGAAGAGACAACGTGATGGTTAGTTTGTAAGTTTGTTATTTTATTATTGATTTTTTACATATGAAATCTTCTACAACTTTTTTCTAGAAGATTCATTATATTGAGTGGTATGTGTTGCCTTTCTAAAGCACTATCAAAAACAAACTGATATTTTTTTTACTTCTCTCGCTTCCTCAACATTTATACATCGTGTCATGTACGCACCTCGATTTCTCCGACTTCTTATGTGGCCGATATTCAATATTTGATTTATTTGATCGTGCATCGTTTTCCTCGGTCTTCTTTTATTTATAGTTCCGTTTACATCTTTAACATACACTTTTTTAGCATTATTTCTCTTCATGTGTCCAAACCATCTTAATGATCCTTTAACTATTTATTGTTTCTTGAACAATGATGTAAAACTCCATATTAAATAATTAATGCAACTGAAAAATTCAATAAAATGGGAATGACATGTTTCGCACTTCCAAGGCATTATCAAATGTCTTTTATAATGCCTTAGAATGGCGAAACATGTCATTCCCATAAAATTAATAAAACTTCTAGAAAACTCTCGTTTTCATTCGTATTGATTATCCTTTTATTATTATGTCCAAATTCGACTCTCTTATCATATATAGTTTTTCTACCCATTCATCTTAGAGATCTAATTTCTACTATATTTATTCTACTTTCATCATTCTTATGCCAGTTCAATGCTCCACTTCCATACATAAAGGAACTTTTTAATTCTTAAATAAAAAAATATCAAGAAACGTGTGTGTAAAAACGTAAGTTGCAAATGGCACAAAATCAGAATGTTTCTTTCTTTATCTGGTTTATTACGGCCCTCCTGAACTCACGTTGCTTCCTAGTACCCTCATTTCACCTACTTCTATACAATGGCAGTCCATACGTCTTGGTAATGACCTCGTTTCCCGGGTATTTATCCTCCTTTCATCCTTCCCTGCCGTTTTTAAGCCATCTCCGCATAGATAAGTGTCAAAAGCAGGAATTCATTATTGATCCCGACTTTTTCTATTAAAGGTTGAACGTATCGCATGTAGTTTGAATTGAGAATGGCCATTTATCCAACATTGGCGAAATTTAATTGCAATATTATAATATATACACTGAAGCAATATGGCAGTACAGAAATGAAGTTTTACTGCCAACCCTTATGTATGAAAGTGAAGTTTGGAGCTGGCAAAAGATGGATGAAAGTAGGAGGAATGCCGTAGGAATGAAATAATTGGGAAGAATGTGTATGAAAATGATATATGTTAGAATACCGAACGACGAAATAAGGAAGAAATTAAAGGCATCTTAAGTAAATTTAAAATCAAATCAAATCAAATCAAATCACAAATAAGGTGCACCATACTAAAGTATAGTTAATGTTTACTTTTGAACCTATATTTCGCTGGTCTATTTCTTTCGAAGAAATATACCAGCTTGCATGACACGATGTATGAATGTTGAGGAATCGAGGGAAGTATGTCAGGAAATAAAATTGTGGCGGTCCATTATTTCTACAAACCGGGAGACGACGTGATGGTTAGTTGGTTTTTCTTATTAGGTTTGAGTGGATAAAGGATTGAAATTGTTATTATAATTATATTAGGTCAGTGTTAAAAAACTGGCATCATAAACAAACTCGTGAGTACTTGGAGAGTTGGATAGTTATAAACGCATATACCAAGCAAGCGTTATATATGTACGAGTATAAATACACAAGCGTTATAGACACCTACTCAAGCTTTGCACTATATACCTATATGTGTAAGGGGACGATAAGTGAATTGAGATAAAGGAAAATTATTTTAACCGAAACGCTGTCCTTGAACGAACTTTGGGTACTTACCCTTTATGGTAACTAGCTTAACAGCATCAAAAATGTTACTGAACATGAATTCTCTACTATATATCGAAGCTAGCGAATTTCAGAATGCTAGATGCATTATTTATAGAAGTAATATATGGATGATAGCAGACAAAACAGTGAAAAACACCGGAATAAGTGATACCATATATGTGATATACTTAGGAAATTGAAAATAACTTTGTTTAATCCACTAAATATTAAAAAAATATGACATGTTTCGGAGGATATATCTTTAGGTGTAAAAATATAATAAAAACTAAACAAAGAAAGACTAATATAAAAAAAACGCATATAAAATTCGATACAATCATTTATATTTAAAAATTTACATGGGCTATTTGTTATAATTACTAATTTTTTTTTCAATAAGAACTAAAACATTATGTTAAACAATAATAATACATGATGATAATATAAAAATATGTAAAATTGTTATTTAGAAAAAACATTCATTTGAAATGACACAATTCATAAAGAAATTAATAAATGATTAATTTCCATTTGATTGGGAATGGGAGCATATGCGAGTGGAAAGCAAAGTGCGAATATATAAGACATATGTCAGACCCATAATGACTAATAGAATAGAATCGAGGGCTTGCACAAAAAGAACCAAAGCACTATTTCGAATCGCCGAAATGAAGACACCCCGCGCTATTCTGGGCAAAACACTGAGGAGGGACAGAATCGGAAACACAGTAATGCGCGAGAGCTGCGATACCGAAGATGTTGTCAGATGGGGCAGGAAAAGAAGACGCTTCTGGTGCGACTACATAGAACGAATGAGCGACGATAGACTCCCCCAAGCAGCGGCAAACAACGTGCCAATGGGAACTCGCCAACCCAGAAGACCTGCGAAAAAATGGCGAGACAGTTGGAGTACTGTGTCCCAGGAGACCTCGAAGCCATAAAAACAGATCCACAGATCTATTAAAAGAGGAAGACGAAGAAGTAGAAGATAAAAAATGTCAACAAAATAGGAACTCGTGTTTATAACGTGAAAAACAATTGTGCGTTTAATAAATACAGCTGCGTGCTATCTGCTTGCTAATTCCGTTCTGGATTCAAATAATTTAAATTTGGAACATTCGAAAAATTGTTCAATGCGCTTCACCGAGTCTGTTGATTGGTTGATGGATTTCGGTCGCCGGTTACTAATCGAATGTTCGCCTAAAGGTAATAACACGTGATTACGAGCTGGCGGGAGAAATGTTCGCAATACTATGATTTCAATTGCATTGTAGAATTGTGTTGCGACGAGTATATATTTGTTGACCATGTGACCAATCGTTTAAGATCGGCACGCGCCAATTGAAATACAATAAAATCACATATTGTCATCGTTGGGTAGGTAAATACTTTTGAAAAAATATTTTGTTGTGTTTTCAAAATAATACCTTAATTCTTTAAGGTGGTTGGAACTTTATTAACAGTGAATCTATGTGCGATTTTAACTAAAAAGGGGAGGGTAAGATTTAGGAAATTAACTGAGGGATAAGATTTTGCAGGATTGTAGTACCCCCTACTTTTATAAATAGATGCCTTTGCTCAATATTCAAGATCTATTGACCCCAAACAGTGTCAAATACCGTTTTCTGGACTATGGCAGGCGAAAAGCCAATTAGAAAACAAGTCGCTAGACACAAATGGGAGTGGATCGGTCACACTCTGAGACGGAACCCACCCTGTATCGCTCAGGGTGCACTAGACTGGTCCCCTATGGGGGGAAAGAGGAAGCAAAGCAGACCAAGAGCCACCTGGAGAAGAGCTCAGCAGGAAGAGGTTAAAGCAGCAGGCCTCACTTGGGATGATCAGGCATACGATAGAGTCGGGTGGAGAAGGTTCCTTGAGGCCCTATGCACCACGGAGGTGTGACAGGACGAAAAGAAGAAGAAGAATACAAATTACTAAAAGTGTATTATTATTTTAAATACCTACTGCGTGGGGAAAAGTATCACCTTCTCCAACTGATATTGGAGGGGAATGTTGAGGGACGCCGAGGGCCCGGTAGGAGACAAATGTTCTGGCTGCGAAACGTGAGGGAGTGAACCGGCGTCCGAAGTGTGGAGGAGCTGTTCCGAGCGGCACAGTACAGGGATAGGTTCACCAAAGTGATCGCCAACGTTGTGGGGACCCGACAAGGCATTTGAAGAAGAATAAGAAATTGGGATATGAACAGCGTTATTTTTATAATTCAAAGGTATTCTACAGTGTTAACGCTTTAACTTTCAACAAATTATTTCATAAACAAAATTTGGATTTAATTCGTTGATAAAAGTGGAATAGCTCTTTTTATTTATAATTTAATCACAACTGTTTTAATGTATACAAAACTTTTATTTTCTCTTCTATTAGAGTGTAAAAAATCTCTTTTTTTAAATTAAATGTATTCTGAGAGGTATCAAATCCCGCAGTCTGTTTTTATATTTGAATGTTTGTGTGTAAAAGACAATTAAACCAAACATTTTGGCAGAAGACGTCTTCACTAATGGTGCCTTGTCTCCTGGATCTAATATGGCTCTAATTCCTGGCAGGGGGTAGTGGGGGTAAACGATAATGATGCTGTGGGGTTGCTGAGACTAAAATTAAACAGCCCTATCTGTGGGCCCTCTTATTTGGTGTATAGTAATTGCATGGAATTAAACATAAGGGTGTGGGAAACCATACTGAACCTCCTTCCATATTTTATATGAATATTCATTAAGAAATCATTAGAGTAAATTTAATTATTTCGTATTATATAATTTAATCAATTTTCTACTAACAACTGTACCCTTTATTTTGTTTTAAATAGTGTAAATTTACATATTGATGCATTTGACGACCTTTGTAGCATCGACGCTAAAATAAAATAATTATTGAAACAAAATTATGCATTCAAATGCTGTTTAATTGAAACACTGTTATAATGTCACAATTGATTTTGTTTCTATCAAATTGTCGCGACAGTTGTTTTATTAAAAAGCTTATAAAATAAAAACCAGTGATCTGTATATTACATTTTCTCAAGCTAAAATGTTCGTTTTCGAATAGGTTTATGATGTCTTACAGAATGGAATGTTTTAGCTTGATTGGAAATAATTAAACTCCCTAGCAAGGCGAAATGTATCACATACATAAATTTACAAAACTATTAAAAAACTAAAAAATGTATGAATGAAAAATGTTTTTGAGTGGATATTGCTTCTAAATCGATGATGTTTTCTTAGCAATTTTTTTTAAATGTTGCCTGTTTTATAGTCATTTTATTATTATTATTTAAATATATTATACGAGTAATTAAAGAAAAACGAATCATCACGGTGAAATTTCATATTAATGAGTTTTTTCCACTTTTGAGTTTATTTATATCTAGGTGTTTTAGGGGTTAAAATAAGATATATAATATATACCTTCATAATCGAGAGAAAAGTGTTAATTTAAGAAATTTCTCCTTGTGATGAAGGTATAAAACTTTCGATACATGTCGACAGAAATAAACTTAAAAACGAAAATGTGTGTTCTTAAATTCATTTAATTCGGCGTGGATGTGACCACGATGTTTCATGATATTATAATACTCGTATATAACTTTTTTTAATTTATCTTAATTTATCTTAATTTTATTTTTTTATTTCCAGTACTATAAGTATTTTAACTCATAAATATTATGTATACCTCATTTTGTCTTAGTTTAACTTCAATCTCGTTTCATACTATCATTTGTTAATTGTCAACTACTATTTTATTTTTGTGGTAGCATGTAATTGGCCTTACTTTAATTATTCTAAATGTTTAATTATATATATGTTGTTGATATCGCTATATGTTACCCTTCATAAATAAATAAATCAATAAATAAAATATAAAAGTTTATTCAAAACTGAATACTCGTATTCAACGGTGATTTTGTATGTCAGTATTTGTTTTATTTAATAAAATGAAATATTTAATCTTATAATCTACTATAGTTCTTTGTATAAAAGTAGATGTTTGGCAGTTAAGATACGCTTCCGTTGTATAAAATGTATTAATCTTAAGCAATATTGAGATTTACATATAAAAGCATACGAGATCTCGTTCGCAAGACTAGTGAAATTCATTAGCGAATGGGATTAATAAGTTATATGCGCGTCTTCCTTTGATGTGGATTTACAGAATGAGGCCTTAGGAACATAATTGAGCTTAAAGCTTCGATGTTGAGGGAGTAAAGGAAGTGTTCGTAGCTTTAGATGTAGAAACGGATAAGGGGAAAGTACCTCTCGCTGTAAGTCAAATTATTCAAAGGAAACTGCTCTTCGTGTAACAATGTAATCATTTTTAACTACTCGGAGGGTGTGACCTTCCCAGCTTCAGGATTCGAAGCGTGTTTTCAAGTCACGTCGTAAAGGTATACTCGTTAACGTAATATCGCGGTTTCGTTACAAGCGATATTAACTGTGAAAGAAACGTACTAACTAAAGCTGGGTTGAGACACCGATGAATGGCCGTTTAAGTTCCTGTTCATTTGTAAAGCAGTGTTTTGACATTTATTTAATAATGTTTGATAACCAAACTACGAGTATGCAATGCACACATAATTACTATATAATGTTTTATGTAATAAGAACATTTGATTTTTACTAAACATAATTATATTTTAGATTTGGCGATGAGGTTCGCAACCCATCACACCGCGTCTCCCGTGGGGCGAAAAGAGAAGGATGGAGTGCCACATCAGTAAAAGTGTGACAGTCTATTCTTTCTGCCTACCCTTTCGGGGAGACGGCGTGATGGTTAGTTAGTTAGTTGTTAATATTTTTTTTTTGAAAAACTAAACTTGAAACTTGAAACTTGAAACTGTTACGAGTGACCCAAAGAGCCATGGAAAGGAATAAACCTAAGAGACAGAGTCAGAAACGATACGGTGAGAGAAAAAACAAAGGTCACTGACATCATCCACCGGGTGGCGACTCTAAAATGGCAAAAGGCAGGTCACGTAGCCAGAAGCTCACATGAAAAGTGGACTAGAAGACTGCTGACTTGGAGACCGTGGACGGCGAAGAGAAGTGCAGGGCGACCGCAACTACAGTGGAAGGATGATCTAAACAGACACGTCGGAATAACTTGGATGCAGTCTGCACAGAAAAGAATGACATGGAAGCAAATGGAGAAGGCCTTTGTCCAGGAGCGGACGGGAATAGGCGGAGGAAGAAGAAGAAGAAGAAGAAACATAATTGCTGTCATTTTAACTGTTGGTAAGATAAAGGTATATATTAAATTGGCACCATTTTTTTATGAATTAAAACACTGTTATTCCCAATTTTTGTGGGAAAACACTGTTTTAATTCATTTAAAAAATCGGTATCGATTTGAAATGAAAGCTTAAAAAATCGAATTAATTAATTTGTAAAATAATAATTCAATAGATGTTTTTTCAGAACTTCTTATACTTTATTTTTTATTTTACGGGTTCGCCAAGTTTGCTGGTATTAATAGACTGATCGTCCAGTCCAAAAGAAAAAAAACATGTTTGAATTCATAAAAAAAAATTATTCCTTATTTTGATTAAAATATTCAGGTTTTCCGACGATGTAGGATTAATATTTTATAAGAGATATTTAATACAAGAAGTGAAAAATACTCACAACTATGGATATTTCTCATGTTGGTGAAATAATGTTTTAAAGGAAAATACACCAAATGTTGGAAAGTATTCAGCCCCATTAGTGTCGTACTTATTCATGTGTTACTATGTCGATGCATTCTTTCAAATCGATTTATTTATAATATATTTTAATTATTAATTGTTTCTTGAATTATGATGTAAAATCCCACGCATAAATTTATTTATATCAATACGAATGTAAATGTCTGTTTTACTAAGGAAAATATTTTCACAACAGTTTTTTGCACATTTCACAAAACAAAGAAGTATTAGTTACACCATTTATAACTCAAGGACGGCTGGACTAATTTTGATGATCTTTGATTTGTTGGATTTGTCTCCGTCCCGAATAGCAGAATAACTATTAAAACATCGGAAAAATCTGCCCAAGTGCATCCCATCCAGCAAATATAATAGTTTAACAGAAAGTAGTTCAACAATGCTACGCGAATCATTTCGATTCGCTCCAATAAAGCAAATACCTTGCTTTCATGTGAATTACATTTATATTAATGTAATTCAATTACTTTTAATTTTAATTTTTGGACATTTTATTGAACTTAATTCATTTTGAGTATTCATTTTAACTTAATAAATAACTGAATTTAATTCAGATAATAAGTTGACACAACATTTATTGATTCTGAGGTGGCACGAAGTTAGCCGAGTCAGCTAGTACTATAAAAATTAAGGTTGCTTCTGTGAAGAAAACATTTTGAAATCCAATGTTTTCATTCGTATTAAATACATTTGTATTATCTATTTGGAAAATAAATAAATTTACATATTTTGGATTCGAACATGAAACACAGTGATTTAATTATTTATTTCAAAACATTATTTAAACAGTGATTTAATTAATACATTAAACATCGAAGTTCTATAGTATTATCGCCTAATGTTTATAAAAAAATGAGAGTAACTTTACTTGAATCCCCGTGATTCAGAGTACATTGTTCTGAAAATAAAGAAAAATGATTAAAATGAGATCGATTTGCGGAATATTGTTAGAAGCTGTATTAAAGAGCTGATTTCTCTTAATATTCTACACTTGTATTCTACAGAGCGCTCTGCACTGAATTATTTTTCCCTCGACGAACCGGGAAAAATATATTATAATTTTTTCTGAACTGAACTGAACTGCTAGTATTAATGTTTAATTTTAAAGTAATTCTTACGTAACGTAAGCGTATTTGTATTATAGTATTCTCGCCATCACTTTGTGCCGTGGATTAAAATATAAAAAATGTTTGAAAAACAATTACGTAATTTTTTTTAAACATAATTAGTATGAATGAAAACGTATATTTCTAAAATTTTTCATTAAAGGTTTATTATAGCGGCTTTCCTGGCAAAGTGGCAAAAGATATGACTATAAAACCGAAGATCCTGGATTTGTTTCTCGGCGATGACAGTACGAGAGAAAACACGCTCACTTGTTTTCTGTCTGGTAGAATTCACATGACATAAAAAATAACGATAGATTAGCTATCCATCACATATAGCTAAAAAATGTGCGTTAATATACCTGCTGAATACCCAAAATGTGTAGGGGAACGTGAAATTAGTACATAAAATAGGTTCAAATACTCTCTCAAGAACCAGCAAAGGTGTGAGACTGCTGTAAACCAATCCCTAGGATTACTTACTACTTACTTCCTATGCCCATACAACTCTTGAAGAGTTTTAGCCTCCTTGATGAGTTTTCGCCAAGCTCCTTGATCCTGTGCCATTTGCTGCCAGCAGTCCGATTCGCCCAACCTAGCCAGGTCACCCAGAACATGGTCCATTAGGCGCTGTCTAGGCCTTCCTAGAGGTCTTACTTCAGTTGGTCTAGACGCGTACAGGGTCTTGATTGCTCTGGTTTCTTAGGCTCGGCATACGCGCCCAATCCATGCTAGGCGACCGGCTCTCGCGGTGCTTGTTATAAAGAGCTGCTAGGTTATCGTACGGATCTCTTGGTTGGTCCTATGCCTCCAAGTTCCCGCTGCAACACCGGGTCTGGGTCCCAGGATCATTCTCAGTTTTCTATTCTCAAACTAGTAGATTCTTTGTTGTTCTTTTAGAGTCATTGTCCACGACTATATGTCATCACTAGTTTGATGATGGTGTTATAAATATTATAATAATAATAATAATAAAAATAATGTTAAAAGGTACTCACTCCATGTGCGTCTTGTGCACATCAAAGTCCGCGAAGGTGAGCTCCACGATCTGGTCGGGGCCGGCGATGAAGGTGTAGAGCAGGCAGTCCAGCCCACGCGGGTAGCTCCGCGGGTAGTCGGGGCTGCTGAACGTGCCGCGCTCCTTGCCGTACGTCTGCGAGAACACCAGGCACGTGCAGCCTGCGGAACAGAGGGTAGTTGTTTAGGTTGATTTGGTGGTGGTTAAAAGGCGTAGAATTTTCAACGTTCATTCTCGATCACAAGTAATTATACATTAATAGTATTATGTACTTGTAATGGAGCGTGGATGGGCGGCGGAGTAACTTCACAGGGTGTCAATAGCAGCGGGGCGGAGTCCGGGCGGCGAACAGCTGAGGATGATGTTAAGTTGGGCGGTAGCGCCGACACGAGTCTACGTTAGTAGACTTGCTAACGTAGACTCGTGTCGGTTAGAAGTCGGAATAATGACTAACGTGTAGAGTGGATGTTTGTGCGGCTTTTATATGTTTTGCTTCCTTTGCACACGATACTCTGCCGGACAACCTCTAGTAACCTTTGTGTATGAACCTGGGCCCCAATTCATCATTTTTCGCACACGGCCCCCTTCGGTCATTGGCTTCGTTAGGCTGAGAATCTATCGTGTCAGGTGTTTTGATTGTCCGTGCAATGTATTTTGCGTGGTCTCAAAGTCCTGCATAGTTTATTAACCTCACAGTTGTACAAGGGGTACAGCAGGCAGTCCAGCCGGCGGATAATCGGGGTTGCTGATCGTATCACGCTCCTTGACGTACAACTGCAAGAAAACACCAGCTACGTGCAGCCTACGGAACACAGTTGTTGAAGCCATTTTACATACACCGTGGATCGGTAAACAAAAACCCTTAATAACGAGATACCTGAAAGCTTTTTAATATACGGATATAGTTAAAAACAATTGCATGGTATTCTATATTTGTATTTTTTTAGCTGCTGCGAAAATAAAAAAATGTAGATTATTCAGATCAGAGTAAAACCAGTATATACGAGTATAATAGTTAAAAACTTTTATTATTTATTGTTTCTTGAATATTGATGTAAAATTCTAAAGTAAATAATTAGTACGAATGAAAATGGCTGTTTTCGAAAAGTTTAATTACATTTTTTCTTCTTCTATATTCGCCATACTTTGTTTTGTTATGATGCTTTATTATATGCTTTGTAAATACAACACTTATATTAAATAAAATTACATAGACATGTTTTCGACAAGCAGTCCTTCTTCAGTGATATATATTTAAAATATCATACAATTGTTTACATGATCTGAGAGATGTTAGACTGGTTGTCCGAAACATGTAATTTTAATCAAATGATTTTACTGAAATCTCTTGATGGAAGTTCATTTTAAATAATAATTAAATAAAACGATGTTTTTTAACTACTTCCACTTTTGTCTTTATTTAGACAGCGACCGGTTTCGCCAGGCTCGCTGGCATCGACAGACTGGTCAGTCTGTCGATGCCAGCGAGCCTGGCGAAACCGGTCGCTGTCTAAATAAAGACAAAAGTGGAAGTAGTTAAAAAACATCGTTTTATTTAATTATTATGTAATTTTATTTTTTAATATAAGTGTTGTATATACAAAGTATATAAAAATTATGTTATCGGTAAAAATGATTCTTAAATAGGAAATTATTGTATCAGTTAAAAGAATTTTTTGTTATTATTATTATGAGGAAGACCAATAAACACGAAAAAATATAAACATACTTCTTTAAAAGCCACCGAGGATTATAGCAGGACAAGACGCTTAGATATCAGATAATTATAAAAACACATGATAATGCCTAAGCAAGAGAAAACTTTTGATTCCCATAAAGTATAAGAAAACTTATAGAAAAGAGACGTTTTGATTCTTGAAAATTGGCTTTCCTGTGTTAACATTTGAATTTTAAAATATTGAAATAATACGATGACTTTGCAAAACATATAGATATTTTTAAGAATGATAAAACAGTATCTACCGTTTACCATTATTTCTCTTCAAAAAGAACGACGAGCAAACATTTTAGTATTTCTGTATCTGTACCCGGAAAGTGCTCTTGTTAGGCGGATGTTTAACACATTCAGGTGTAGGCAAGATATCACTGAAAGTGTTGTAATATATTTAGAGTAAGTAGCTATTTAAACAGCCCTAACACTCTGGGACCCTGGATACACTTCAGATAACCAGATATACTATGTATGTGTATAATTTAATGTAATTCTTTTTCATATAGAATACAAAATTCAATTTCAAGAGTCAAATCAGGTGAAAATGTACAATTTTTGCATATTTATAAAAAAACGAACCTTTTTTATTAATATTGTAGTATAATCCTGTACATATTAAATAATTAATAAATAAAACGATGTTTAAATAACAACTTCCACTTTTGTCTTCATTTGGACAGCGATTGATTTCGCCGGGCTAGCTGGCATCGACAGACCTGCCTCACGTGGCCGACGTTTAAAGTGGATTGATTTCATCATTCTACCATTTTCTTGGTCCTAACTACAAAAAAAACTTTTATTTTGTGCTTAAAACACTTTTGTGATAAAACACAGTTTTTACTTTTTCAAATTTAAACAACATATTTATTTTTTTAAGTATAAAATACAGTTTTCTTATACAATATTTATTTTGTTAAAGCACTGTTAATGATAAATCTTTGTGTTCTTATATAATTTTAATAGAAATAATTGTGTTTTCAATAAATAATAACGTGAAAAAGATTGCTTTCAATAAAGATAATATATAAATAATGTTTTCAACGATATCACAATATAATAATGTGAAAAACAGTGTTTAAACAAATATAATATAAAACTTTTTTGATAAATAAAAATCACACTAATGGGCTCTTATATTGTTAGAACCTAAAATTTAACGAAAATACTAAGATTTCTGACAATGCAGTAAATACGAAACACTGTGTTTTAAATAATGTCGTAAAAAACAGTGTTTATTTATACAAATGTAAAAACAGTATTATCAAACAAAATATAGTCGCCCACACTGTCAATGCCGTAGGTTTATATAGTAATTGTGAAAAAAAAATTCTGTGCTGCAATGAGTTAAGGAAGGCATGAAGGATGTACGTCGTATCCGCGAATTTAAGGATTCGGTGACGCGCTTATCCAAGGCGTTATCCTTGACGCCCTTGTATCTCTGCACGCGATAAGCCCCGAACAATAATGGCATTGAAGAAGGTAAATAAATGTTTACAGATCCGCCAGATTGAAAAAAAGAATCTATTCAATATGCGATGGTGCTTAAACAATTTGAATGAACTCAAGGGTTAATGAATAAAGAACTGTAAGCTATTTGATCGATATTATTCTACACATTTTGATTGCATCACAACGATTTTGGGTTATGCTTATACACGGGAAAGTATGGTAGCCATCCGTGATTCTATCCCACGGCATTTTATTTAGGAATTTTGCGAACCAATTCTTTGCAGCTTTGAACATGTGGGTTTCTCATAATTCAATTATTTGTTTAATCAGAGTATATTTTGAAGACTCATACATATAAGAGGATGGAGTTTGAGTAACTTGTATCCCTGACAGTGCAAGAACCAACCTGTCTTTAGTGACGCCGGTGAGAAGAGCAGTTTGTTGAACATGATTACCTCGGAAATTGTTGTCTTTCATTTAAAAGTAAAATCTATTGACTAAACTAAAATCTGTGATTAGTCTGTCGATACCAGCGAGCCCCGCAAAACCGGTTCTGACGAAATACAAAAGTGGAAGGGGACAGCAACCGGTTTTGCTAGGCTAGCTGGCATCAACAGACTGGCATATCTGTCTGTCTAGCGAAACCGTTCTTTTGAAATTGAGGTAAACAGTGGAAGCAGTTGTTAAAAAACATCGTTATATTTAATTACGATTTAAAATGAACTTCCATCAAGAGATTTCAGTCAAATCATTTGACTTATTTGTTAGTAAATATAAATTATTTGAAGACCCTAAAATATTTAAAGACCAACATCCAGGAAGAAATATCCAAGATAACGCCTGATATGCTGGCAAAAGTCATGACAGACACCAGAAATCGGTTTACTCAGTGTATGGAGAATGGGGGACGTCACCTCGCTGATTTGATATTCAAAAACTAAGTAAAACAAAACTTTAGGTATGTGCCTACATTATAAAAAAACAAACAGATTCATACAATGGGTTTTGTTAAGTTTTGAAAAAAGGGAAGTTATGCTGCGGCACCCATGAAAATCCGTTCGAAATCGAAAAGTAGGCCTCAACGGCAAACGCACGCTCCTCACTGTTCCAACGAAGGAAGTAATGCTGCCGCACCTTGTATAACAAAACATCCCGAAAATGACAGTTATTTGTATATAAACAATATGTAATGAACTTAAAATATGTCTGTATTTCAACAGATTTGTTCTGCTACGTGATCCCTTAATCCTAGGGATTAAAATTTTACGTATTCGAACTGAGCTTTTAAGATTCATGGCAACACTAAAAACTTGTTTTTATTACTTCACGACTAAACAAGTAAATACTAGATTAGACCGCAGAACGACTGGAAGCGGCGCCTTTCAAGATTATAATTGATTAAATTTTAAATAGCTTACGCAAATACATAATCACCCCTATTCACAAAGAACCATTAATGAAAACCTTAAAGCATTGATGTTTCTATTATACGTGGTACCCAGTTTACGCATATTTATTTACATACTAAAGGTCCTTTAACGAGCTGATTTTCAATACTTAATTTAGGGCAAAGACAGGGTTATGAAAAATTATCAAAATATTTTTGTTAAAGCATCGATTGCTCTTGTGAAAATACTATTGTACTTTTAAATTGTGCAAATATACCAAGAGAAGAATGTCAGGATAGAACAGTGTAGCCATAATTTCTGCCCATCCCTTGGCGAGACGGCATGATGGTCAGTAAGTTGATTAGTTTTTTCTCCATCTGAATATGGAAACTGCAACGATCTCTGAAATGTCGGTCGAAGAGGATACCGAAATACCTGGATACTCCCAAGATAAAAAAATATTAAGTGGTTTTCCCATGTTATTTAAAAATAAAAATCCAAGCTTCTACTCAGAAATACCAAGCTGCGCATTAATAACACCATCATCAAGCCAGTAGTGACATAACATATGGTTCTGATTCGTGGACAATGACTTTAAAATAACAACAAAGAATTTACTGGTTTGATAATAGGATAATCAAAATGTTTCTAGAACCCATATCTGGTGTTGCTGCGGGAACTTAAAGGCATATGGCCAACCAAAGATTCGTACGATAACTCAGCAGCCCCTTACAACGAGCACTGGAGAGCCAGTCGCCTAGCATGGATTGGACACGTATGCCGAGCCGAAGAGACCAGAGCAATTAAGATCCTGTACGCGTCTAGACCAACTTGAGTAATACCTATTGAAAGGCCTAGACAGCGCCTAATGGATAATGTTCTGATTGATCTGGCTAGGTTGGTCGAATCGGAATGCTGGGAGCAAAAGGCTCAGGATCGAGGAGCTTGGAGGAAAATCATCAAGGAGGCTAAAATTCTTCGAGAGTTGTAAAGCCACATGATGTAAGTATACATGTTATTTTTTTAAGCTTAAAATTATGGGAATAATTAAAGTAAAATCACTTAACTAAATAAATAATTATATTTTAAATTGAGTTAAAATTGTATACATTGATAAAGGTTACTTGTAACCGAAACAAGTCTGAGTTCAGTGAAAATAAAAAGTAAACTGTTAACCGTCGCGTTGCCATGTGGTAAATTGAGTTTCCACTGCCAATTTAAAGTTGATTTTCTTAAAACCTATGGACCCTAATATTATAAAAAATTGTAATCCTCCATTGAAGTGTTTTCAATATTTCGTAATAAAAAAAAAGCAAAAAATTACTTCCTTCATCCCAAAAAAAAATATTTTCTAAGACTGCCCTCACCTTCATTCGTGTTAAGGTAGAATTTGTTTTGCTAATATTTACAACTTTATCAAAAGTGACAAATACTTACTCGCTGTTTTGAACGTATTATAAATTATATCTTTGACCTTTTCAATATGTACGTAATAATACCACTGTGGACGGAAACGCAGGACGCAACTTAATAATATCAGAACTGTGAAAATATTAACACTTTACCAAAAGGGACAAATATTAATACGTACTCGTTGTCTTGAACGTACTATACATTTTGCCTAGGTGCCTTTATCCTCGCCCCGCCGGCCGAGGCGCGCAGACAAGTATATACCCGATGTCCAGTCGCCCGTATGCTGTGACGCATTACATATCAGAAATCGCATGGTTCCAGAAAAAAATTAATAATGATATGTTTTTCAAATAATCCATGTATGTTATAGATATCGATCTATTCCTAATGAAATTCCCTACAAGATGACATAAATTAAATTTTGATTCATCTAGTCATATGCTTGATATTTAGATAAAGTTAGCGGTAAACTGAACTTACCACATGGGAGCGAGCGTTTTGTTTTGAACACGGTACGTTAAGGGTTAATATGGTTCGAAAAAAACTTTGTTTTATGTATCACAATTGTATTTTATTTTACGCAACAGCTGTTTCGTATGTATTAAATTTTTATGCATAAAACAAAGTTTTTCAATTAAAAAGTTTTTTAATGTTAAAGAATCAGAGTGTTTCGGCCAAAACAATGGACTATTTAAAATAAAAAGTGTTGTAATACAAAGTATAATTATGTTTATTCAAATATATTTTAAACGTTTGCAAAAATTATAAGAAATATTTCCAAATAAATATAACATATGCGTTTAAAATTTTCTATACGAAATTATTAAAATATTTAAATAGGATACAATTATTCGATACCTAAGTATCGTGGGCACAGCCCTTGAGTATAGATGTTTGCCTGTAAGCTGAATCCCTTCAAGGTTCATTGTCTTGAAATTGAAAGGGTTTTACTCTCGAGCTATGTACTTGACACAATAAGTTTTGTGACAAGATCAACTCAATGTACTACGCCTCGTAACCCATTATTAAGACCCTTTTCTCGAATCTGATAACATACCACAGACACCGCGAAGCACAATGAAATCCAATCAATTGTAGTGGCCTTTTAAGCTGTAAAACCACATTTAAACATGTCTTCTTAAATTTGTGATACAGTGAAATTAAATAAATCACAAAAGTATTTTTAAAACCTATTATTCCCTTATGTATGGAAGCGAAGCATGGAACTAGCAAAATAAAAATGAAAGTAGAATATGAGATCTCTTAGACGAATGTGTGGAAACTCTGTGTATGAAAGTGTCGAAAGAAAATATAAGTAGTGAATGCGGTGCGAAAGATGGTGTTATGAATAAAATGATGAAAGGATCATTAAGATGGTTTGGACTTGGACACGGTTTGGAATGAATGAAGAAATAATGGTAATCTTAGTTTTCAATATACTTACAAAATTGACACTGTGGATGACTATATTTTGTTAAGTAACACTATAATCACGTAATAATTAATTTTAATTAAAATTTAAGTAGAATAAATGCAGTAGAAATGAGATCTCCTAGATGAATGTGTGGATACTCTATGTATGATAGAGTGTCGAATGAAAATATAAGTAGGGAGCGCGGCGCGAAAGATGGTGTTATGAACATAATAATGAAAGCATCATAAAGATGGTTTGGACATATGGAAAGAAAGAATGGTAAAAAAGTATATGTTGAAGATGTAAATGGAACTAGAAATAGAGGAAGTCCGAGGAAAACGTGGTACGATTAAATAAATCAAATATTTTATGTCGGTCACGTGAGGAGTCAGAGAAATCGACACGTGTGCATGACACGATGTATGAATGTTGAGGAAGCGAGAGAAATATTCCAGGAATGAAAAGTGTGGCAGTCCAGTCTTTCTGTCTACCACTTCAGGGATATGGCGTGATGGTTAGTTAGTTGTTTTTTTTGTTTTGTTTCTTTATCAATGATATAAACTCCATATTAAATAATAAATATCAACGAAAACGTCTGTTTTATAGAAGTTTTATCATATTTTATGCGCATGACGTATGATAATAACAGAGCCCTTATGCTATATTTATAATCGTGCAATACTATCGTCCACCTTCCCACAGCAATGGAAACTTACCCGAGTTAGTCCTATCTTCAAATCGGGGGACAAGACAGAGGTTAAAAATTATCGTCCGGTAGCTGTATTGTCCACGTTTCCGAAAATATTCGAAATGTTAATTTACCAAAACATTCACTCTCAGATCATGCCATTTCTCAAAGAAAGTCAACATGGCTTCCTTCCGAAAAAATCCACAGTAACAAATCTACTTTCTTTTTCGCACAATGTCGCAGTGGGACTAGATTGTAGAATTCAAACAGATGTGATATACACTGATTTTGCCAAAGCATTCGATCGGGTGGATCACGATGTACTTTTAAGGAAGATGCATCATTTGGGCTTCAGCGTCCCACTGCTGAATCTCTGTGCGTCATACCTCAACTCCAGAAGTCAATTTGTTAGAATTGGTGGATATAATTCTAAAGAGTTCCCCGCATTATCGGGTATTCCACAAGGATCGAACCTTGGACCATTGTTATTCCTAATCCTGATAAATGACATTCAAGACTGCATTCGGCACGGCACCTGTCTGCTCTTTGCAGATGATCTTAAGCTATTTTCGAGAATCCAGTCTATTGATGACTGCATAAAATTGCAGTCTGACATAGATGCGATAGAAAAATGGTCAATGGAAAATAAGCTGGAATTAAACATTAAAAAATGTGTTACAATGACATTTACGCGTTCTCCTAGACCAATTGATTTCATTTATACAATTAACAATCAGGCTCTGGAACGAGTTTCCACAATAAAGGATCTCGGTGTCGTATTTGATCCCAGGCTGACTTTTTCTGATCACGTGTTAATGTTGGCATCGACTGGCTATAAACTTCTGGGTTTTGTCTTAAGGACTTGCAAACAGTTCCGAAATCCCGAAGCGATGACATCAATGTTTAACGGCATCGTTAGATCAAAATTAGAATACGCGAGTGGTGTATGGTCTCCATACCAGCACAAGTATGTGGAGGTATTAGAACAAATCCAGAAAAAATTTCTGAGATACCTCTACATGCGGATGAATGGGGTATATCCGAGGTTTATGCACCACAATGATCTATTGATTAACACAGAGTACCGCAGTCTCGAATCAAGAAGAAAGGGTACATTGATGATCTTAGGATTTAAAATACTCCGTAACCTCATTGATAGCCCATACCTCTTAGAGTGTTATGGTCTCAATGCACCGGACAGGTATGCTCGCGCTAGAAGACACGATCTGTTGTGCATACCGCATAGCAGGACAAATGTCTTGGCGCAGCATACAATGACTCGGGGTATGGTGCTCTTGAATGAGGTGTCAGTCGATGTGGACATTTTCCAAATGACCTATATGTCCTTTAAGGAACATATAGGTACATACCACAACTGTTAAATATTGTTTTATTTTATTTTAATTGTTGTATTTTAACATGTATTTTAAAATGTATGTAAAATGCATGCAAAATTTATGTTAATTGTATACAGTAATAGGGTCATAAAAACCTGTTGTATACAAAAAAAAAAAAAAAAAAAAAATGCCTAAGATAGGCGAACGAGTCAATCACATAAAATATAATGAAACCTCTATAAAACAGACGTTTTCATTTGTATGAATTATTTAATATAGAGTTTTACGTATATGACACGATGTAGGTAGCGAGAGAAGTATTTCATCATAAAAGTGTGGCGGTCCATTCTTTCTACCTGCCCTTTCGGAGAGACGGCGTGATGGTTAGTTTTTTGGCTAGATACCATCATCCCAGGATAGCTCAACGTCACAAATAGATCATATGACATATTCCAAGAAGAAGAGGATGAAGAAGATGTATCAATCAATATGTGAATATATATATGCACAAATACATTTAAAAAAATATAAGAAGTATATTACCGTCAGCCACACTTAAAACAGTATAATATGCATTCGTCCAATCAATCCTAAACTACGGTTTAATAGGATGGAAACGAACTACAATAACTACACTTAGCCCAGTTATTGTAGCCCAAAAGACAATAATTAGAGTCATTAACAAAAAAACATATCGTTATTCCCCAGACCAACTATACGATGAATTTCAAGTACCGGATATAATTCAACTATATATAAGAAATTTAGTCGTGCACTACCACAAGGACACCGACAGACACATAAAAGGACAACAAACGTACAACGTATGAAACAAACATAACCATTCAGTACCAAAAACTAAAACTTCTTATGCGCAAACTCACTTCTACTATCTTGGAGCCAAACTATATAATTTAATAAACAAAACTATAAACGACCCACAAAAAATGACAACGCACAATTACAAAAAACATGTAACTATGGAGATATTAAAAAAAGGGCGGCTTGAATGTACCTAGTATAATTTTAAAAAACAAGTAAATAGTGTAGTAATATATTATATAAGACAATTAATTTTAAGTTCTACACTTTAGGATATGTGTTGCTCCCCTAGTTCATTAATTGTTCCGTTAATTTGTAATGTATATATTAAAATTATATAGAGTGCTAGGAATGCCTCCCTAGAACAGATTACCCCAGTTGGGAGGTATTAAAACCATGTACTTGGTAAATGATCAATGAATATAAAAAAAAAATCGTATATTATCGATAGTATCGATAAAAATCGTATTCGAAATTATTCCTGATACCCTCAAACCGCCATTCCTCGGTTGATATTCTCAAGGCAATTTTTTTGCCATCTTGAAATTGAAAGATTGTGATTAATATCCTTATTTTCATAAATTTGCTCGAAGAAAAACATCACAACTTTTCGAAGGATCTTACATAATAGAATATTAATGGAAAGCATTACTCAATATCATTCTTGTGTCCCGAGAATGTAAATCAAAATGCTAATTTTGTTTATTTATATTTTAGGGACAACGATTCTTTAGATCGAATTTCTTCACGAGTTTGGTCAAAATGTTTTTAAAAGGGGGTTTCGGAAAAGCATTAACCTTTGCCTTCAAGGGAAAATTTTCTGATCTGTTTTAAATTCAAACAAGCTTTAGAAGGAAAATAAAACTCTTTATATAAATAATCAGTGCCGTCATGGTCTAGAAAAAACAATACTTTTCTATTATAACATATTTTAAACAAATCCAAAAACACACTGTATTTTTTCTTGAACAATGATGTAAAACTCCATTTATAATAATAAATAAATAAATTAATTTTGACATAAACGTTATACGGAAATTTATAAAAAAAGTTCTCTTTTATAGATTTTAGATAAACTTAAAGTATTGACACTGAGGAATTCCATAATGACGAATTAAAAAAAACACTGTTTTTTCGACTTTTGAGTTTATTTTTCTTGACATCTTTCGAAGGATTACACTTTCACCATCGGGAGAACGATATAAACTGATCGATATTGTTCTCCCGATGATGAAGGTGTAAGTCTTCGAAACATGTTGAGAAAAATAAACTCAAAAATGGAAAAAACAGTGTTTTAATTCATAAAAAATAAATGTTTAGTGCTTAACATGTTTCACATACGAATGAAAGAATTTATTTTGTTTTATGGGAAAAAAACGTTTCAAATATTTTTTTTAATGGTCGGCCATGCTAGAAATCGGGGCAAACGACGAGCCTGTTGACTCGCAGTATAAATGTGGAGGGGGTTGTATAATATTTAGGTTGACCCTTCCGAAAGAACGCGTCATGGATTATTGTTGTTGATAATAATCTAGAAAACGGATATTTATCAATATTATTATTATTTATTAATCAATATAAAATATCATATCATGCTGTTTGTAACACACGATGATGCAAACATAGGTTGGTGAAACTGCTGTCACGACAATTTCATAATAAAAAATCATTGTGCATATATTACAATGTTTCAAATTGAAACACATCATTAATTGTATCTCAATAGAGACGAAGATGTAAGCTGTTTTCTGGGAACATAATATGGTGGCCGAGGCGCTTACAGGACTTATGACCTGTCATTGGTTGGGTTGAGCGATCGCTTTATGTTTAACAACATTCCCCATTCCTCCTTTCTTATGACCGCCACGTCTGACACATTTTTGGAACTTTTATATATGCTAGAATCTCACGCTTATCTTTACATGCTTATGTTCACCCTACACTAGCGTCATCTATTTACATCTTCGTCTCTATTGAGATACAATTAATCCTTATAAAATAATAATTTATCCGCAATGGGTAAAATCCAGCTACAAGAATTTGTATACATTAAAAATGTTATGAAACACATCAGATAACTTTTAAGAAGTAGAGACAATTTTTTAATTTACTATTGTTTTTTTTTACTTGAAAACTTTTATTAAGTTAAAATCGAAGCGACATGAAAAAAAAATTACCGTTGTGCATTGAGAATAATTTTCGTTTTTATAAAATATAATCCCAGCTCTGAGCGAAAGCACAAAAATTATTATCCGTTATCTCCGACATGAAAAAAATTGAAGACTAAAAAGGTTTTTTTGTGCTTGTTTATTCACATATAACCATTTCGCTACGCCCCTGTTATAACGATACGCTTTTTTACTGGCAAAATGAAAAATAGATTTCATTATTCAAAACAAAAATTGGGAAACGGATGGTAGAGTATTTACTGGTGAGCCTTTGTTTCGGTACAAATTAAATATTAATGTAAATTTAGCGTTTGATGCTTAGAGAAGAGTATACGTGAAGATAGTAAACTGGTAGAGTTAGTGGGGGGTTTATTATTATCGCTTGTAAAGATAAGTGGCTATAAACATACTGAAAGTAAAATAAGGTGTTATGATTTAGCAAGAAGCGTTTGTGTCCTAATATTTCTAATGTGTTATAAACTCAACAAATTAGAATCATTAGAAATATTAAGAGATTCAAAAGGATAGTAGGGCTACGATGGGGTGTGTTTTGCTGGAAAGTATGCCTCTACAAAATTTCGTAGGGCGCCATGTTGCATTTACAACAGCAACACTACTATCAAGTCCAACTCTCTAGCGTCCACGAGAGGTATTTTTAAAGACCCCGCGAACCCCGGGCAATGTGGCACATATTACTTAGTGCCTTAGCAGATAGAGAGAGGATGAATGACGAGCTTCCAGCGCCATAAAACTGGATATACCCAGCTAAGGGAAGGTAACCCCGACAGAAAATCCTCCAGAGAAGGCAAGGGGATACAACTCTGGGTATTTTTCCCCAGGTCATCACTATGACTTAAGGGTGATAGTCAACGTTGGGCAAACCTGACAGGACATAGAAAGAATTAGAAATATTAAAATTGATATAGCAGGAGAGGATCTGGGATTGAAAATCAACGTTGAGAAGACCAAATGGATGACATTTGGGCGACCTAACTATTCTTCATCCACTCTGCAACTGAATGGTGCGAATGTTGAAATGGTCGACATTAAAACGCTTGACCCGGACATTGAAATAAAATGCAGAATTGAAGTTGCACGAGCTGCATTTAATAAAATGAGAACATTATTTTAGAAAGATATTCTTAACTTGAAACTCCGACAAATAATGATTAAATGTTGTAAATGGTCTGTTCTACTATATCGCACGTTGAAAACAAAAGTGACACTATACAAAAATCTCAATTTTTCAGTACGGTCATTTAAAGTTTTTTTGAGGTCAATAACTTGACTGTGAGTAGAAATATATCTAATGTTGTTGTTTTATATATTAGTTTAGCTATTATTCTATCAGAATCTAGTTGATTTTAATTAGGTTAATAAGCAGGCAAAACTTTAAATGACCGTACTGAAAAATTGAGATTTTTGTATAGTGTCACTTTTGTTTTCAACGTGCGATATGTCTGTGAAACCTGGACTCTGAAAGTGAATATAATGAACCAGTCAGATGTGGATATACCGCAGAACGCTCCGTATACCGTGGACCGATAGGGTCAGTAATGCAGACGTACTACAGTGAGTCAGAACAAATAGAGAGCTATATTTTTTGTGAATGTATACTTATACTGGTATACGAATACTGGATTTCACCCACGGTGGGTGATTAATTCATGAAATTTAATTGTATCTCAAATAGAGACCAAGATGCAAAGTGGAAACTGAATATGGTTGATCAAGGTGTTTACAGGACTTATGACCATCTTTTTAAGATTAATCTATGTAATCCACACACTAACGCCATCTATGGAGGTCACAAAGAAATAGGTCCAATGGGGAATGTTGTAATTACATAAAGCGTGCGCTTAACCCAACCAATAAGATGTCATAAGTCCTGTAAACACCTTGATCAACCATATTCAGTTTCCAGTTTGCATCTTCGTCTCTATTGAGATACAATTAAATTTCATAAATAGAGAGCTATTGTTGAGTGTGAAAATTAAAAAGGTCTCGTATTTGAATCAAAAAGATTTTGCAATAAATTATTTTGGGATAATTTAAAGATAAACTATAATTATTAAGGAATTATGCGCTTCTACTTATTATGTTATCTAAATAAAAACGCACTGGCGCGTTCTTATTCCAAATGGTTAATAACTGAATTCTATTTAACTTTATCTTCTTCTTATTCTTCTTCTTCCCTTTTGGTAGACTCAGGAGTCTGTTATTTCAGGCGGGTCCTCTTGAGATGCTGAACTACAGCTTTCTCTCCACCGTTTCGGGGGTCTTCCTGGTCGGCGTTGTCCGTTTGGCGTTCCATGGAGAGCTATGTGTGGTATTCTATTTGAGCTCATCCTTTCTACGTGTTGATGCCAGTATCGCCGTCTTTGACGTCCCCATCTGACCACATCTTCGACCTCGCAGATTTCTCGGATTGCTGTATTCTTAACTCGATCACGTAGGGTCATGCCAGCTATAGCGCGGAGCGTTTTCATCTCGGTTGTCCTGAGCATGCTCTTTGTCTTGACAGTGTCGATTCAATGCCATATGTGAGGATTGGTCGCACACAGGTCTTGTAGATGCGTACCTTTCTGTCAGTCCTCATGTCCTTGTTTCTCCATATGACATCTTTCAGGCAGCCTGCAACTGCTGCAGCCCTATCCACCTGTGACCTTACTTCTCTGGGGAAGTCATTAGAGCTGGTTACTTCGCTTCCGAGATATCTGAATAGGTCCACCTGTTCAATTTCCTCCTGGCGTACGGAGAGTATTTAACTTTATAAGTTCACGTATTTTTTTATTTCTAGTTCTAATTCTTTTAGATGAACATTGTGGTTTTTTAATTTGCCCTTTTCATTTATGTTGCAAAATTACATGACATATTTTTCTTCTCTGCCCTCTTCACGAAGTAAAGAATGTTTCAGGGCAAATCCAGAAATAAGTAAGTTTTAGGAATTGCCTTTTTCTTTGAAAACAGTAAAAACTTGAAAAATTAAGTAGCTTTTCTGCTTGTGTTTGATATCATCGTCCCTAAAAAGTTTTTAAATTTGTCTAGCGACTGCGAAGAGTCATATTCCCAGAAACCTTTTTATAAAGCCTCCGAAGAAAACGTGTCCCGACTGCTCTTTTCCTTTTCGAATTTGGAATGTTAAATGTTTTGTTTTTAAAACTTTTAATGTTAAGGGCTGTTGGACGTGAACTCACCTTACGTATTAAAATGCGATAAGAAAAAAAAGCAGACGTCCTTTTGAACAAAAAAGTTGAACTTTTAAGAGATTTTACAATCCTGATTTTGTTTATTAGAAAACAAATTATATAATTAAAATTAAAAAAAAGCGCACAGGCGCATATATTTTTACAGCTGAAAGTGCAAGACGATTTACACTCAGACAAAGATTAGTCAAAACAATTTAATTCTTCTTCTTTCGGTACCGTGTCAGATCCCCCCAACGTTGGCGATCACTGCAGCAAATGCATCTCTGTCCTGCGCCACTTGGAACAGGTTCTGGACTCTGGTCATTCCTGTCCAATCTTTTATGTTCCGCGGCCAGGACAACTGCCTTTTACCAACTCCCCGACGTCCGTCTACTTTATTCATTAATATCAGTCGAATGAGGTTTTTCTCCCTTTAGCTTCTCTTTTCTTCGATGGCCCTACGGCCCATATTGAGCCTTAGCCTCCAGCTGGTTTCGTAATCATTGTTTTTTTATGGGGAGAAGTTATTACTCGAACTAAGGAGGGAAGGATTATTAACATCACATTTTTACAAACTGATTCGAGGCTCTATTGAGAACCCCTATGTTCTGGAGCAAATAGGTCTTTTTGTTCCTGATAACTACCTGCGACAGCGCCGACATCAATTGTTCTTTATTCTATCACGCAGAACTAACCTGCCTTTGGTGATGCCAGTAGGAAGAGCAATTCGGACGCTGAATCTAATCATCTCGGATTTGGACATTTTCAGTGTCAGTGAGGCAGTATTCAAAAAAAAAATATTGCAAATTCTGGAAAGAGTACTGCCTCACTGACGTCGACATATTTGGATTCCTTCTGATATGTATGATTTTTTGGTCTCGTGTTGTTTTGTTTTTTTATCTTTATAATACCGTTTTGTGTCCAAATGAGTCGCCTAAATGTTTTATCGTTTGTCATGTCTCATTTGTAAATGTTTAAATAAATAAATAAATAAATTAGCATCTCTCCCAACCCCCTACCAGGAGGGTCAGGGTTTTTTCTGTTGTGGATTTCCTTCCCTTAGCTGGGTGGTTCCGGTTTTATGGCGCCAGAAGCTCGCCATTCATTCTCTCTCATCTACTATGTCTGACGGTATTGCCAGTGGCCACATTGCCCTGGGCTCGCGGGGCCTAAGAGATCACTTCGTGGACGCTAGGAGTAAAACTATTGGTAGTGTTGCTGATGAAATGCAACTATCGCATTTCACGGCATTTAAGTGACACATATTTTCCAACAAAACATGCATCTCCGTGACCCTACCAATCTTTGATCCCCCTTAGCACATGACCCAAATATGAGACCTTTCTAACTTTGACACTCGACAACAGCTCTCTATCGGCTCTGGCTCTCTGTAGTACGCCTGCAATATTGACCCTATCGGTCCACGGTCCACGGTATACGAAGTATTTTGTGGTATGTCTCCAAATAAATTTGTTTGATCTGAATAAACTCAGTTATGAACGAAACTAAAAGACATAATTCCGTTCCAGCGTGGATGGGAATACAATTTGATAACCACCAATATATTTTTATTCGGAGTTGACAATATTTGTTTGAGATATAATTTTTTTTTTTTTGTTTTAGTATATTATTTATTTTATCATATTTATTGTAAATGGCCCTGGTAAGAGAATTTTCTACAATAAGATGTAAGCTAAATTACCTCTAGAAAAAGTTTAAAAATTAAAACCAGCATTACGCTATAAAAAAGTCGGTTTGTATCGGTGTCAACAATATAAAATTTGGGATTTGAAAAATCTTCCAAAATTACATTTATGTATGACGGATGTGTGAAAAATCTATATAAATAGAGGGTCGAATGGAAATATAAGAAGTGAAACTATAAGATAACGATGTTAACGGAACAAGAAACAGAGGAAGACCGAGGATATAATATAATTATTTAGTACGGGCGAATGTAGTTGAACAAGTACCGATTTTGATGATATTTTTGTTTCTGTTTGAGTGGTTCCTTGTATGGTTTAGATTCATGATTGGACCCGGTAGGAGACTTTTGAAGATCTTCTGGGAATTTCATGAATAATTTACCTTCTGAGAATAATTCATGGTTGTTTGTTTACCATAGATGGCGCTGATGTCGATTTATTTATTGAAGCATACGCACATCACTTGCGTTGTAGAGTGACGTAGATTTAAAATTCAAATTCAATGTCAAATGTCATTTAGTATAATAGTTTATCGAAAATACGAATATCGAAAAAACGTTTGCTGAACCAGCTGAAAGCAGACAAACCAACGTTCGGGCAAAGCATCGTCTGTCGGGTCCGCTAGTGTTATATAATCAATAAACTTCACATATTCTGTTTTGTAATAGATAACTAAAAATATTGTTTGTGTTAAAGTTAAGGATGAAAGTAGAATAAATGCAGTAGAAATGAGATCTCTTAGACGAATGTGTGAATACTCTGTGTATGATCGAGTATCGAATGAAAATATAAGAAGTGAATGCATGGTGTCATGAACAAAATAATGAAAGGATCATTAAGATGGTTTGGACATATGGAAAGAATGAACGAAGAAAGAATTTAAAAAAATATATATGTTATTGATGTTAATGGAACCAGAAATAGAGGAAGACCGAGGAAAACGTGGCACGATTAAATAAATCAAATATTAAATGTCGGCCATGTGAGGAGTCAGAGAAATCGACGCGCGCGCATGACACGATGTATGAATGTTGAGGAAGCGAGAGAAATATGTCAGGGAAGAAAAGTGTGGCAGCACATTCTTTCTGCCTACCCCTTCGGGGAGACGGCGTGATGGTTAGTTAGTTAGTTACTTCACATATTCTATTTTGCAATAGATAAACAAAAATATTGTTTGTGTTAAAGTTAAAGATATCATGAAATGAAGGGTTTTAAGATGCATCATAGAACCGTAAAATTTTCTAAAAAATATGTCAGTAACAATATATGTTATTACATAGTTTGAAGGGCATCGTATATAAATTGGGACAACAGGCATGGCATGCTTGGAATAACCTTGAGGGATAGATTTAGAAACGAATTTATTCGACAACAAACCAAGGTGACTGAGGTGGCTCTACGGATAGGCGGGCTGAAGTGGCGGTGGGCTGGCCATATCTGTCGGAGAACCGACAGCCGATAGGGAAGACGGGTTCTGGAGTGGAGACCGCGTACAGGATTCCGTAGAGTTGGACGTCCCCCTGCCCGCTGGACCGACGATCTGAAGAGGATTGCTGGACATGGATGGATGGGAGCGGCAATGGATAGGGGGCGGTGGAGGGCTTTGGGAGAGGCCTACATTCAGCAGTGGATGACAGACGGCTGATGATGATGATGATGAGGCATGGCATGATTACAACGCCCCCCACTCTTATTAATATTCCAGAGGGAAGACGTAGGGGAGAAAAAGCCGTAGGAGTCAAGGTTAGAAGCAGTAAAGAGTGGGAGATTATATAAAGGATCGTGACACGGCTGTTTTTATCCCTTGTCAAGGGGATTTATTGAACTTAAAATAAGGGAAACGCGTAAAAATATTGAAACTTTCAACGTTTCCCTACAAAGCTGACTCGTTTCCCGGGTGTAATACAAAATTCATCTTTTGTTGATACAATGAAATATGAGCCTTTGTTGGCTTTGAAATATTAAGAACTAGTATCTCAATGAGAATCTTATAAATTCTAAATAAAGATAAATAAAAACATATTTACAGGCTGCGAGTTATTTGAGATTAATTTACAACATTTAATATTTGATATATCCGAGGAAATAAACATTAAATATTATAAAATAAAAATAAACTCTTTTTTCTCAGTATACTCGTAAACCACTTTTTTTGAGTAAAAACCGGTTTCACTCTGCGGCGAGCTTTCTTAGGGCTATACAGAAAAAACTAAAATTTAATAGAGAGATACAAAAGGGAGAGGGGTGGGGATCCATCTAAAAAAGAGAAGGGTATATATAATTAAACTACTTAAATATTATGTGCCGAAAAGGGAGGGAAGAGGGTAAGGAATAGAAATTGGGAATAATTACTGGGTGATTATGCGATAATGGAAACATATTTGAGATGGGACTGTTGGATACTTTTATTTAATTATTAAGGATTTGGGAATTGTAATTTAAGGACTTTTTAATTTCTAATGCTTCTAAGTTGTTTAATCTAATATCTGTTTAATTTTTGTTTAAAAGTGTTTAATTAAATTTTTAATATGTCAAACCACCAACCAATGGCTTCGTATCAAAATATTAAACATTCAATTTGAATAAAAATAATAAAACTTTCTTTTTCACAATCTATATGAAATATTTTTGATTTTCTATGTTTTTTGATCTGTTTTCTGTTTTACCAAGGATTTAAATAAATGGTATAACAATTTATAATACATTACATAAAGCGTGATCGAAAGTATAACAACTAGTGTAAGTGCGTGACCTATAAATGATAATATTGAGATAATAAGTACGAATGAGATGGAAAGATCCGTGAAAGCAATAAAAATTAGGTTTGATTGTATTGCCAGAGATTTTATTAAAAGCGATGGCCAAGTGGTTTCTGCATTGTTATGTAAGTTATTTAACCAGTGAGGTTACAAGATCGAGGAAAATGTGGCACGATCAAATAAATTAAATATTGAAGACCAAAGAAACCATGATATCGTCAAATTAATCAAATACTAAAAACCGGCCCCATTAGAAATGGAAAAAATTAACCAGCGTGCATGTTACAATATGTGAATGTGAAGGAAGCTAGAGAGGTATGTCAGGACAGATCAGTATTGTTTTTATTTTTTTTTATTTTGTTGAAAAAACTCCTTACATCATTACAGCTGGGGCCAAATCGAAGTAAAGGGTGAAAAAAAATGATCAAAGTAAATATAAATAGAAACTTATGAATAGGAATATGCCAGTTATTTACTTGCTGCCTTTATCGTAAGGGTATTAACGAATTTGCAACCTCATTAAAAAGACGAATCGCTTTCGATACAGGAGAACTTCGAAGGGCCTCTGTGCGGCAATTTGGGGCATAAAATAATATATGCAGTATGGCGGTCTATCCTGTGCCTACACATTCTGAGAAATGGCGCGATGGTTAGTAAGCTAGTTATACATATTACATAACATAAACTATGTTATTATGGTACCAGCATAATTCAGCGAAACTTGAGCATAATAATTAGTTTTGTTGTTACTATTGAATTTCACGTTAGCATACTTTAGCATCGAGAAACGTTGTGAACTTATACATTTCAATACGCACGATTTCTTTTAGAGTTTTATATAAGAGTTCCTAAAGCAAATACAAATAGAGAATACATTAACTGAATCTTGTTTGAACTACAGAATCAAACAAATTTCATTGCGACTCTCTGAAATTTCAAAAACGTACACATAATTTGCTATTTGTCGATTGAAAAAACGTGTTTGTTTAATAAAATTATTGCTGCTTAGTTTTTAACGTAGAGTACGTATATATCATTGCGGAAAACAGTTTAATCTTAAACTTATAGGTTAAAAATAATAAAACACTTTGCATTTAACTAAGGTATGTAAAAAAAAATAATCTTAATTCTTCTCTATATGTGTAAAGGTAGTTTTTTTAAAATTATTCGATGTTAACCCTTTGCACTCATATTTTTTTTATTTACCATCTAGTGCTTAATTAATTTAGAAAAAATATGTTAGTAAGTATTTCCAAAAATGGTCGTTATGTTTTTTATTAATTTAAAAAAAATTCAACATTTTGAAGGTATACAAATACTTGTAGACAAATACTGGATTTTACTCATTGCGGGTTAATCATTTTTAAGGATATATTGTTTCTCAATAGAGACGAAGATGTAAATTGTTTTTTTTTAATTAATTCAAAATGTTGTATAAAAACTGGTCCAAGTTAAAAAAGCATAAAAATTTGGAGAGCCATCTCCAGGCGTTGTCTAGCAATGTATGATAATTGCATAGCCTTTCACATTGCATTAATGAAGGTTTTCTGCTTAATGCTTACACCGAATCTTAATAGATGACGCTAGTGTAGATTGAACTTAAAAATGTAAAGTGTTTCTCAACATAGTAGCATATATACATCTTTCAAAAAATTGTCAGACGTGGTGGTCGTAAGAAGGGCGGAATGGGAATGTTGTTAACATAAAGCGATCGCTTAACCCAACTAATGACAGGTCATAAATCCTGTAAACGCCTCGTCCACCATATTCTATTTCCAAAAAAAATAACAATTTACACCTTTGTCTCTATTGAGATACAATTAATCCTTAAAAAAATCGTTCTTTAATATCAAGTTCAAGTTTGTGTAAGAAATATATCGAGCCACATTTTTTATTGGAGTAGTAACTGTTATCTCAGATAAAAATGCCTTTATAAAGTAACTTACTAACAAGATAACCATTTAGCCGTCTCACCACAGGGGAAGGCAGAAATAATGAACCGCAACACTGTTCTTTCCTGACACACTTCTGCAGATTCTTAAACATTCATACACACAACAACAACAACAACAAACCATCACACCATTTCCCCGTAGGGGTAGGCAGAGGAAATGGACCCCACACTACTCTATCTTGGCATACCTATCTAGCTTCTTCCACATTCATACAACGAGTCATACACGCACGTCGATTCTTCCAGCTTCTAACCAACCTTTAAAATTTGATTAATTTGGTCATGCCATGTTTTCCTAGGCAACATTCATACATTGTGAAATTTAATATTTGATTGATTTGATCGTGCCACATTTTCATCGGTTTTCATCTAAATCTAGTTCCGTTTAAGTAATAAAGAAGTAACATAATCATACTTTTAAAATTTTACGTTTAATTTTTTTGTTAAATTATTTAACTACAATAATTTGTAAGAAAAAAAAAAGAAACCGGGAGATACGTGAAATATATAAAATAGACACAAATGTTCGGACCGTCCAATCTACAAGTGCACCATATAAAATAATATTGAGTTAAATTATTTTTATTTTGTTATTTTATTTATATCATTGTATTTCGTATAATTTGTTTTATATTTATTTTGTGAACGTTGGACAATCGAAGTGTGCGCGGGAGATGCCTATTGGTGGAGATGAGGTTCGCAACCCATCACACCCCGTCTCTCGCGGGGGCGAAAAGAGAAGGATGGAGTGCCATATCGGTTAAAGTGTGGCAGTCCATTCATTCTGCCTACCCTTTCGAGAGACGGCGTGATGGTTAGTTAGTTAGTTATAACTTGTAAGTAAGTTTAATATAATGTTTATGTTCTTGCATACTTATCGCCTGTATCTGTAGAAGAACAATACATAAATAAATCTAAATAAAAAATAATTTGAATTTTCACGAGCTATCTACATTTATAAAATGGCCGACTTCCAAATATCTGATTGCTAGCTGCTTGAACACCCACAATGAATCAGTTAGCTTCATACTTTTGCAATTATTTCAATTCCCTTTGCCAAACTGCTCAAAACAATTCCATAAAATTTTCGATAGAACTGTAATAAGGATTGTCTCAATTATCAAATAAAGCTTTCGGCTTGTCACGCCAACACGATTTCCCGAACGCTTAATTTGATCCAGAATATCTTCGTGAATGGGAGGTAAACAGCGTTAAGTCCAAACATAACGCTGCAAATAATTTAATATCGCAGAGTAGTCAAGGAGTTTGCAAAGATCTCTAAAACGTGCTAAGATTCTACGTCCAAAAATACTTAAGATTTTTGACATATAATTCGCCCAACAGTCATAATCCATGAACGAATAGTTATGATTTTTCGTGTATTTCATAAGTAGATTTTTATCTCTTTCTCTTTATTATATTGATAAAAAGATAATTGAATAATGAAATATACTTTGGAAATTGAAAAATTACGTTGTATATATAATACACAGTTGTATATATAATTGTATATAATACACAGATTTACCGCACATTCGCCATTTCTGCTTGATTTATTCTACTTTCATCTTTCTTCTGCCAGTTTAATTTTTCACTTTCAAACATATGTAGATGTTGGTACAAGAACATCATTGGGCACAGCCATCTTAGCTTTTTTGATAGGCTTTAGTTTGCGATGACAGGTTTAAGCATACCGTTTTTTTATGAACTCATTGATTGTATCTTCTTCTTCTTAAAGTGCCCTGACAGGTCCCCCCGACGTTGGCGATCACTCTAGTAAATTTTTCCCTATCCTGCGCTGTCCGGAATAGTTCCTCCACAGTTCCGATTCCCGTCCATTCCCTCACATTGCGCAGCCAAAAGATCTGCCTTCTCCCTGCCCCCCTGCGGCCCTCTATTTTTACTTTTAAAATAAGATGCAGCAGGCGATATTTTTCTCCTCGTAGAACGTGACCCAGATATGAAATCCTGCGGACTTTGATCAATGTCAGCAGCTCTCTCTTTACTCCTGCACGATTCAGGACTTCTGTGTTCGTCACTCTGTCTGTCCATGGGATCCTGAACATTCTTCGGTGAAGCCACATTTCAAATGCCTCTAACCGTTCATTCTATTTACTTTTAATGTCTATGTCTCACACCCATATAACAGAACAGACCACACATAACACCTTAACATCCTATGTCTTAGTTTTAAGTTGACATTGTCATTGCAAAAGAGTGACTTCATTTTGTTGAATGCTGTTCTTGCTGCTTCAATCCGAAATTTCAACTACACATCTGGGTCAATGGGGTCTGTAAGCATGCTGCCGAGGTATCTGAACTTTTCCACCCTTTCAACATTGTATCCGTTCAGTTGTATCACCGAATCAGTATGATTCAGTCGTCATCCACTTAGTTTTACTGACATAAATAGTTAAGCCCAATTCTCCGGAATCATTTACCACATTCAGAAGGTCCCGAAGATCATCAATACTGTCAGCTAGTAATACAGTATCATCTGCGTAACGAATGTTGTTAATTACAACTCCATTTATCTTCACACCTTTCTCGGTAGTACTGAGGGCTTGTTTAAAGACATAATCGGAGTAGAGATTAAACAATAAGGGGGACAGAATACATCTCTGTCGCATACCTCGCTGAACGGTGAGCCATAAAGCTGTTCCGTAGAAGCAGTATTAATTTTATATTATGTTTAAAAAAAAACTTATTCTATAATTAAAAACGACTCGGAAGATTATAAAATATTCAAGATTTTTAATTCATAAAATAAAATACTATTTCTACTTTGTTACCTGTCTTAGCACTTCTTGATTGAATATTAAAAGAGAATCATATAGCTTTTTCAATATGTCCACTAAAGCAAATATAGCAATACATAATGGAGTTCTTGTGCCGACTCTTGTCTATGGAACTTGGAGCTGGCAAAACAATAATGAATGTAGGATAAATGATGTAGAAAAGAGATCAATGAGAAAAATCTGCGGTAAAACGATATATAAATGGTAGAATATCGAACTTAGAAATAATGAAGAAATGTAAGGCAAGATGATTGCATCACAAACAAAATTAAAATAGAATGCCTGAGATGGTTTGAAGAAATGAAACAAATGGACTTAAGAAAGTGGTTAAAATGTTGTATACCATATAAGCGGTGTGAGTTGAAAGATAAGTGAAGTAGAAGACCAAGGAAAGCATATCATATAATACTAAAAGGCGGCCACACACGAAGTCGGGAAAATCGACGAGTATAAATGTAGAGGAAACTAGAGTTAGTTAGTTGGTTAGTTATTCAATGCTGCTGCCCGATTGATTATGGGGCAACAAAAGTACTGTCATATCACGCCGCTCGTGAAGGACCTTCACTGGCTTAAAATCCGAGAGCGAGTAAAATATAAATTGTGTTTGACAGTGTTTAAGGCTCGACACCAGAGAGCGCCAGCGTATATATCGGACACCCATGCCAACGGAAAGGCAACGTTCACTCCGATCAGTAGAAACAAGTGCAAACAACATAACAATTCCAGTCAGAACTAAAAAACCTAATTTTTATGATCGTGCTTTCAGCGTTACAGGTCCGTTGGCGTGGAATAGCCTCCATGTTAGTATTAGGTATGAGGAAAGTGACGTTAAATTTAAGAAACTTCTAAAGACTGCACTGTTCGGTCAGTCATTTCCTAGTGCGCCCTTGGAGTAATTGATTTTACAAAACGGCGCACTTAAAATACAAATCATAATAATAATAATAGTTATTGGGTAAAAAAAAAATTATATAATGCATTGCATAAAAAATAAGTTAACGCTCTTTACTCTCGAGGTCCAGAACTTTTATAATAATTCGCGGGGCAACTCCGTGGCGTGCTTGGAACTCGGCGAAATTTTCCTTTGTGGTACACAATTATATTATTGTAGCAGTGAGTATTTTCTTAAAGGTGCTTTTATCGGAAATCTCAATAAAACGAAGGCTATATTATTGTAGGGGCGAACGTAAACGTGAAATATTCATGTTTTATTATGTTTAATAATAATGTTCATGTTTTAATGGGCTGAAATATGGGAACCGTATACTGTTATGCAAAAAGTTTTCTAATTCAAGAAAATCACGCTAATTTATTACATAATTTGAAATATGTTAAAAAAACAACGAAGCACATGTGTTACATATAAATGATTTACAATTTTATTATACATAAAACATTCTTCAATACTATTTTAAAGTTTTGCTGGTGTTAAATTGTTTTAAGTGCCTAATTACAGTTAATTTAAAAAAAAAGTGGATTGCGTCGAATAAAAAATTCAATATACACAAATGTCCGGATCGTCCAGCTGACGACAAGTGCACCATCTAAAAGAACATTATGTGCTATTTAATAGCATTGCATTTTATATAATTTGTTTTAGATTTATTTTGTAGACGTTGGACGAAAACATGGCATGACCAAATTAATCAAATTTTAACGGTTGGTCATCTTAGAAGTCGGAGGAATCGACGTGCGTGTATGACTCGCTGTATGAAGGTGGAGGAATCTAGAGAAGTGTGCCAGGATAAAGTAGTGTAGCGGCTCATTCTCTCTATCTACTCCTACGGGGAAACGGCGTGATGGTTTGTTTGTTTGTTTGTTTTTTATCTTATACTAACTTCTAGAAAATGGTCCTTTTTTATCGAGATTAAATCATAATCAAGAATTTCATAAAGAAAAGGATGATAAATTTTCTCAATCGGGGATTTATAAACTGAAATAAAATGATTGCTCATCTTTTTATATAGGTGAAACAAGGCGTAATTTTAAATTAAGAATAAAAGAGCACATAAGATGTCTCTCTAATAATAATTTTTCTGAATTTGCTAAACACGTAATTGAAAAATATCATTCATTTAATAAAGATAATGGCGTTGAAATTTTGCATGTTAATAATAGAAATATAATTTGAGCAATCTCAAAATATTTGAAATTAAAAAAGAAATTAAAAATAAAGAAACTGTTAGAAATAATCAAATAAATTTAACGTCAAGACTAATCTTTGATTTATTTCCTTTGTTGTAAGTAATTACCTGAACCCCAATAAGAACTTCAAATTATTATTTTAAAATTTAAATTGAATCATAATATTTGTTATAACAAAATCATAAACGTTCCAAAATAAATCTTTGAAACATCTGTCAGATCATGTAAATATTTTATAATATTTTAAATATGAATCTTTATAAAATGTATCACTGAAGAAGGACCGGTTGTCCGAAACATGTCTATGTAATTTAATTTTTTTTAAATATAAGTGTTGTATATACAAAGTATACAAAAAAGAAAAACAGAAATACATTATCAAGAAGTTTTTAATTAAAGTTAAACAAAAAAACTAAGGAAATTCCATATTTATAGTTTGTTTTATTTTTTAAATACATTTTTCAAATTTATAATAAAAATAGTTTTTGTTGTACTATGTAATTTGTCCTGAATAAAATATAGACACTTACATTTTTTTCACAATTCTAAACAACAGCAAAAACGTGACATAAAAGGCTCCATATTATTTTCCCAGCCAAACAATGAAACTCTTCAAAAGAAAACTGTCTTTCCATGTGTTCGTTCTAAATTAAGAGTCCTATCGACTTCTTGTCAAACAACACAGCAAATCACACCCAATACTGGGGCCACATCCCAAGCGCGACAGGTATATGAGTCTGTTTGATCATCGTAATTGAATTATCTCATCTCGAAGCGTCTTTACTTGAACACTTTTCTTTACTTCAAAGGACTCGCACACAAAGGCGTCTCGTGATGTTTTCGAAAAGGCGTATAAGTACTTTCTTATACACACATCAATATAAATGTATTACGCGTCTTCAAACATTTGGCTATTAGATGTAATCTTTCGAGCAAGATATTGTCCCCGAAGAATTCGTTCGGAAAAAGATCCAATTTCCAGTCGTGACAGAAGGTGCTTTGAAATCGTAAAAATAGTTAAATATTTAAAAAATGTGTACTAAAACAGATAAAACAAGTTAATTTATTTTTAGATAATACAATTTTGACTGTATAGCAAAAGAAATTAAACCAAACAATTACTTTATGAATAGAATGTGTACGAGATAAAGAATTTTCAAAATCATTTTTGCATCTAATCCCAGAGATTCTCTCTTTATTGTTAGCCTTATTCGAATTTTATTAAATTGATTTGATTTATTGCACTCGGGTTTCACTCTGTTATTTATCATTTTAAATGAAGAAAATATTTAAAAAAAAAACTTATTCTTTTGCGACTGTTAACTGTCTTTTTTAAATATTCTTTTTTTTTTAGATTTCCTCCTTTGCCTCGGCCAGATATTTAAGATTCGAAGTGAACCGATGGTGAGCGGGTAGATTCAAGCGCATCAGACGACGGTTGTATCAGAAGCCAAAATGTTGGTGACTAAAGTCGTTGTTGGATTGGATCCACTCTCATGGAATTACTTTATTCATTAATAATTAATAATTAAATAGTACCCGTTTACACCGTACAAAGCGCTGGAGAATAGAGTAGCCGCTGGACAAGTACTAACACGTTGAGTTGTATTTCAGCTGTCTGTGTGCAACGTTACATCTTGCTGATATTGCTTGTGTTGTTTCTGTGAGTGTTTATATGAAAACTAACTAACTAACTAACTAACCATCACACCGTTTCCCGAAGAGGTAGGCAGAAAGAATGGACTGCCACATTTTTCTTTCCTGACATATTTCTCTCTCTTCCTCAACATTCATACATCGTGTCATGCACGCGCGTCGATTTCTCTGACTCCTCACATGGCCGACAAATTTTTCTCGGTCCTCCTATATTTCTGGTTCCATTTACATCGTTATAATATATTTTTTTTACCATTCTTTAATCATTCATTCTTTCCATATGTCCAAACCATCTTAATGTTTATATAATGTTCAAGAAAATAGAGAACGCCGCCAGTTGTGAAGTCAGAGCTGTGATTAAATTTCTCAACGCAAGAAATTTGCGACCTGCTCAGTCATTACGGACGATTTGCTGAGTTCAATTGACAAATACTTTAAGAAAGATCGGTGCGTTACAATTCATTAGATCTGTGAAAATTTCTGTAATGTTCCACGAAGTTGTTAAACACCACCTGCATTATGTGAAAATGTTGTGACTACGTATCTTAATACACTGGCGGTGCAGGAATATTACGCTGGGATACAAAAACTCGTCACACGTTACGAAAAACGCTTAAATTTACTAGGTGACCATGTAGAGAAGAAGTTTAAGGTATGTTTTTTTTTACAAATAAAACGTTCATATTTTTTATACATGCTATATTTTTTTTTTTTATACATGCTATATTTATCTCAAACGGGTACTACTTTCCGGATGACATTCGTATGATTCTTGATTGGAATCAAACCGGATTCCAATGAAATGAAATATTATCTTTACTAACAAATAGTATGAACGAACTTAAAGGTATAAATGCTGGTGCAAAGAATAGTGATTTGTCTGTAAATTATCTGCATTACGCGGACGATGAGGCTCTCGTTGCGGATATAGCGGACGAATTGCGAGTCTTAGTGTCGAGATTGTATGAGGTATGTAAGTCAAACGATTTAATGATGAATGTCGGAAAGTTAAAGGTGTTAGTTTTTGAAAGGAAGAGCAAATGACAGTTTATAATATAAGTGTGAACGAAAAGAACTTGGAACAAGTGAGGGAATTTGTGTGTTTAGGTACCATGTTCACAGCGGATGGCCGAACGGACAGTTATGTTGAAAGATGGGTTGGTGCGGGTATGGAAGTGAATGGAGCTTTAAAAATATTTATTGAAAACAATAATTTATCAATGAAAGCGAAAATGGCCATTCACAATTGAGTTCTGGTCCCATGGAAGCGAAGCATGGAACTGGGAGAAGAAGGATGAAAGCAGAATAAACGCGGTAGAGATGAGGTCCCTAAGATGTATGTGTAGTAGAACGATGTACGACGGAATCTCAAATGCTGATATTAGAAAGGAATGTAGAGCGGAAGAAGGTATTATGAACAAAATTATGAATAGATCGATGCGTTGGTTCGGACATATGGAACGCATGGGTGAAGAAAGAATGGTTAAAAATGTATACGTTAACGATATAAATGGAGTACGGAGTCGAGGAAAACATGGCATGACCAAATTAATCAAATTTTGAAGGTTGGTCATTTTAGAAGTCGGAAGAATCGACGTGCGTGTATGACTCGCTGTATGAATGTGGAGGAATCTAAAGAGGTATGTCAGGATAGAGTAGTGTGGCGGTCCATTATCTCTGCCTACCCCTGCGGTGAAACGGTGTGATGGTTTGTTGTTGTTGTTGTTGTACTAACAAACTAAGAATTTTCTGAACCAAGTTTTTTATTCACCTCTGAATTTTCAGTCACAAAATAAGTGATCCTACATATACCATTGCGCTGTTTCCAAGTCCTGACCGATCCAGTTTCATCTAAACGATCTCTTTCAAAAACTCGTAGAAAACTGAAATTACTCTTGGAGATCAAATGTTATGGATGTAATTTGATAATAATTATTGACTTTCAACGATTTCAGATATTCCAATTACAACTATAACGGCTCAAAGCTTGAATTTGTTGGCCTCTCGAGAAAGCTTCCCAAAGCTTTGAGTGTTATTACAAATGCTCAACAAGTACTAGAAATATTGTGCTTATATATAAATGTTCACCACTTTAAAAGATGGGTAAACTGACGTATATTTTTTTTTTATGTGTTTAAAGTAGAACGCTACGAGAGATCCAACCATAGGGAAAATATTTATAAAGAAAACTTAATAACATTGAATTTTCATATTTTTTTTTTCGCTTTCCATAAACATGATTCGGATTACTAAAACACATTATTATTTTTCAGTGTTATAAATTTACACTGAACGAGGACGTGTGCGGTACGAACTATGTTTGTAAAATGAAAAAAAACCGTATTCTTATTCCCATAACATAATATTCCCACAACAATGATATTATCATTGTTGTTTTTACCTATATTCAATACTAAATATGGAGTTTCATATCAAACAAAAAAATCAATAAGTATTTTTAACAGGCAGTAATAATGGATATCCACAATGTTCTTTCCTCACATAATTCTCTCGTTTCTTCAACATTAATACATCGTGTCATGCACGCCCATCAATTTCTCCGACTCCACCTTTACCAATATTTAATATTTGATTTGTTCATAACACGTTTTACTCGGTATTCCTCTATTTCCAGTTCCGCTCACATTGTTAACGTTACTTCCTTTTTCAATATTTTTCTGTTAATTATTTTCATGTGCCTAAACCATTTTTAAGAACCTTTCATTATTTTGTTTACGCTTCATTCGCACTGCACTTCTTATGTTTGCATTGGAAATTCTATCATATACATATTAACACACATTCGTCTAAGTGATATCATTGCTACTACATTAAGTATACTATTATCTTTAATATATATTTTAATTCGTACTTCACTTAGATGAGATTCGGTTCAACATAATTGTGCACTGCCATTTTAGCACTAAAAAAATCGTGGTTTTGTTTTTATAGAAGCGTTGAAATTGTTTGTACTAGATTATATGTATAGTTTTTTTTTCGATAGATGACAATTTTATAGGGGTTGAAATTTCTTAGGGTGCGAACCACAGGTGCGCAAAATCGCCCGAATGTCACTAGGCCATCAATTTTTCCAAGAAAACATATTGAATATTAATGTAGGCAAAAAGAAAATTCACGAAGGCTTCCTGTAACTTATGTACGAAAAACTTTATTTCTTTGAGAAAATTGGGAAATCTATTATCAAGAGTACACATTCGATACTGAAAGTGAAAAAGGTTTTTTATGATTTTCAAATTAATATATAAAATATTGGAATATATATTATAAATATTTTTTTTAAATAAAGCAATTCGTTGGAACCAATTACTATATATTATATTAACTAACTTACTACTTTACCATCCTTAGAGGGTTAGGCAGAGAGTATGGACCGCCATACTGCTCTGTCCTGATATACTTCTAGAGATCCCTCTTCATTCATACATCGAAACATGCAGGCTCGTCGATTTCCGACATCTAATGTGGCACCCTAAAAAAACTTTGTATTTAACCACGGTATGGTTATTATATTCGATGCCAACTAGTTTCGCTTGGAATCAAGCTTCATCAAGGCAGTATAGCAACTCGGGTGCTTCTTGTGTTTCATTACATTCATACATTGTAACATGCACGCTTGTCGATTTTTCTGACTTTGAATATGTCCGCCCTTAAGTTTTTGATTAATTTGCTCATGTTACGCTTTTCTTGTTCTTCCACGACCTCACTCACACTGCTTGTAAATAATAATTCCTTTGTACGTATATACAATACATTTATATATTTTTTGTGATATTCCTGAAGATCAATGGAGAATTAAAATCATGTATTGTAAAATATGTCAGAGGAATTGATCATTCATTTATTCATTCATTTCTCGGCGCTACATCCCGGTGTGGGACTTGGCCTCCTCCACAACGGTCCTCCACTGACTTCTGTCTCTGGCCATCTCTCTCCATTCCCCAGCTCCTTCAATTTTCTCCTAATCTTCTTCCACGCAGTCCGCCCATCTATTCCGCGATCTGCCTCTTGGTCTCTTTTCGCGGGGCACCCATCTGGATATAATTTGTGGTGTTCTACCCTCTGGCATTCTTTCCACATGGCCAGACCACCGTAGGCGTTAAGACTTACAGAATCTCACTACTGTTTCATGGCCAGCAAAAACTGCAAGCCTGCCTTCCTCTCTCTGCGTTAGAGACCATGTCTCACAGCCGTAGGTGACTATCGGTCTCATGATAGTCTTATATATTAAAAGTTTGGTATTCCTAATGATTAACTTAGAGCCCAGAAGCTTCTTACACCAATGAAAAGATCTGTTTGCTGCTAAGAGGCGAATATTTAATCCTTCTGCCAGCTTGTTCTTGGAATTGAGGTTCTAGCCCAGATAGGTAGAGGAATTGATCTTGAATAATAAATAAATAAAAATATAAATGTTGTTCAAGAATTAGTTGTATCTCAATAGAGACGAAGATGCAAATTGGAAAAAGAATATAGTTGATCAAGGTGTTTACAGGACTTATGACCTGTCATTTCACTACAATCAACATTTCAATACAACATTTCCCATTCCACCTTTTTTTTTCTTATGACCACCATGCTGACAAATTTTTGGGAGTTGTATATATGTTAATCTGCAACACCACCCTTTGCATGGTAGTTTTTTCAATCTACGCACTAACGCTATCTATGAAGATTGTATTTTAAACATTAAGCAGAAGATCTTTTTAACGTAATGTGAAAGGCTACCGCCATTAGCGCATTGCTAGAAACCGCCTGGAGATGTCACTCCAATCTATATGCTATAATTTTGACCAGTTTTTGTTTTTAGAACATTATTCGTCACAACAATATTCGTCTACAAGTATTTGTATACATTCAAAATGTTGTAATAAATGTTGTTAATTGACATATATTGGTAGTAAATAATATATTTTTTAAAAAAGTTCAAAGAGGAATTGATCATGAACTTTTTAAATTTTTATTATTTACTACCAATAAATTTAAATTAACAATATTTACATTTTTATTTATTTTCATCTTGATTTTTTTACAAAGATATAAATAAACCGGTATTTATTCGCGAGCAGAGCCCACTCCTCGGGCTTTTTGTCCTGTTAATGGGCTAAAAATATTAAAAGTTCAAACAAGCGTCCTTTACCCCCGGGCGCATTAAATTTAACCCAACCGCTCCCAGGTAATCGATTCTAAAGGGAGAATCGATTAAAAGTAATCTTTATTTAATCGATTGGTAATCATCGTACATAAATATCAATGAAGGTTTGTGCCGATGCCATTATCAGACTTGTCATTTTAACAATCCATATTTTTTAACGACGACAAATTGGTAGTCTATTTAATACTTCTAGATAATCAAATTGTCAGTAGGGTCGCGGCGAGTCTCATCTTGTTGGAGGGTGTGAGTCTATAAAATGCTGCGAAACGCCCAGTTGCATTCCAGCAACACTACTGGCTAGTCCAACTCGTTAGCGTCCCTGTCACGAACCCCGGGCCATGGGATCTCACTCATAACCGTGTGATCACAGCAGATAACGAGGGGATGAAAGGCGAGTTTCTGGCGCCTCCAAACCAGATCCAACCAGCTAAGGGAAGGAAACCCCGACATAAAAACCCACCAGAGAAGGCAACGGGAAACCACTCTGGTCACCTTTTTCCAGGAATCACTATGGCGAATACCTTTGCTGTAGTGATCGCCAACGTTAGGGGAACCTGACACGGCACCAAAAGAAGAAGAAGATAATCAATAGTTGAAAATATATTTACAGTAAAATATCTTCTTCTTCTTCACTTTTGAGACTCAGGAGTTTGTTATTTCAGGTGGGTCCTCTTGAGACGCTGAACTCCAGCTTTCTCTCTACCGTTTCAGGGGTCTTCCTGGTCGGCGTTGTCCGTTTGGCGTTCCAAGGATACCTATGTATGGTATCCTATTTGAGCTCATTCTTTCTATATGTTGATGCCAGTATCGCCGTCTTTGACGTCCCCATCTGACCACATCTTCGACCTCGCAGATTTTTCGGATTGCTGTATTCCTAACTCGATCACGTAGGGTTTTGCCAGCTATAGCGCAGAGTGTTTTCATCTCGGTTGTCTTGAGCATGCTCTTTGTCTTGACAGTGTCTGCCCTCGATTCAATGCCATGTGAGGATTGGTCGCACATAGGTCTTATAAATGCGTACCTTGCTGTCAGTCCTCATGTCTTTGTTTCTCCATATGACATCTTTCAGGCAGCCTGCAACCGTTGCAGCCTTATCTACCTGTGACCTTACTTCTCTGGGGAGGTCATTAGAGCTGGTTACTTCGCTTCCGAGATATCTGAATTGGTCTACCTGTTAATTTTTTTCTTGGCGGACGTACAGATTCTACACCAGACCAAAGATAGTGTGACAATCACGCTGCCATCGCCAGGAATCAAACCCGGGACCTTCGGATTGGCAGTCAAAGAACTTACCACTCGGCCACGAAGGTCGTCAGAATATACATATAGCGGAATAAATTATTTTTAACAAAATTATGAATGGATCACTTCGTTGTTTTGGACACATAAAAAAAAGAAATTAATAAAGGATGGTTAAGAAAGAATACGTTAACGGTGTGAATGGATTACGCAATCGAGAAAGACCGAATATAACATGGCATGACCAAATTAATATTTTTTTAAGGTCGGTCATGTTTGAAGTCGGAAGAATGCGTGTGTATGTCGTGTGTGTATGACTCGCTGTATAAATGTGGACGAAACTAGAGAAATGTGTCAGGATACAGTAGTTTGGCGGTGCATTTTCTCAGCCTTCCCTTGAGGGGAAACGGCGTGATGTTTTTTGTTGTTGTTTTTATCAATGCTTTTACTATCTGAGAAGTATGCGGCAGTACAGTTCTTGAAATGCACACGATATGAGTAACTTTATACTCGTAATCAGCTGAGTAGCTATTTTATTTGCCTTCAGTCACGAAAAGCTATAAAACAGAAAATTGTTTATCCATTAAACGGAAATATGTTAGAATTTCACAACGGTCCCGTGGCTTAGTTGGTTAAAGCGCCTGTCTTGTAAACAGGAGATCACGAGTTCGAATCTCGTCGGGACCTTAGTATCTACAATATATTGCATAGATACATTAACATTTTTTTTATATAATTTCTAGAACCTTAGTATCTAAATAAATAAATATGCGAGAGTTAATTTATTTCAATTTAATTTCTAGAATTTTTAACAGAATATTTTATACATGACGATTTTTTATATCTTCTTCTTCTTCCTCAGCTTATTCTCGTATTACCAATTAATAAAATTTTAATAGAAATATTTTAACGAAAGCAAATATAGCAGTATAAAATGGAGTTCTAGTGCCAACCCTAATGTATGAAAGTGAAGCATGGAGCTGGCGAAAAAGGATGAAAGTAGGATAAATGCCGTAGAAATAAGATCTCTGAGAAGAATGTGCGTAAAATGATATATGATAGAATACCGAAGAACGAAATAAGGTAAAACTTACAATTGATATTTCACATGAGATATTTTAGATGAATGAATATGGGGGAGACGGGTTCTGGAATGGAGACCGCGTACAGGATTCTGCAGAGTTGGACGTCCCCCTGCCCGCTGGATCGACGATCTGAAGAGGATTGCTGGACATGGATAGATAGGAGCGGCAATAGATAGAGGGCGGTGGCGTGCTTTGGGAGACGCCTACGGTCAGCAGTGGACGACAGACGACTAATAATGATGATGATGATTTTAGATGAATGTATTGTTATTCCACGCAGAGTTTAAAATTCAGATTAAAAAGTGAATGCAGAAGAAATGAATGTTTTGAAAGTTATAACAGCAAATAGAAATATATCTACTGAATTAAAGATGGCGGAAGCGAAGTTTGGAACTGGCAAAAGAAGGATAAATGCCGTATATATAAAATCACAAAGAAGAATGCACTGGAAAACGATTATGACGGAACACCGAACGAGAAAATATGGAAGAAATGTAAGGAAGATGATTGCGTCATAAGTAAAATTAAAAAAGGATCCCTCAGATAGTTTGGACATATGGAACGAATGGACAAGAAAATAATGGTTAAAATATTGTATACAAGCAATGTGAGTGGAAAGAGAAGTCGTGGAAGACCAAGGAAAGCATGGCTTGACCATACTAATTAAATACTAAAAGGCGGCCACATTCGAAGTCAGAAAAATTGACGAACGTGCATGTTACGATGTATGAATGTGTAGGAATCAGAAAGATATGTCAGGACAGAACGGTATGGCAGTACATCCTCTCTACCCACCCCTCCAGGGAGAAGGCGTGATCAATTAAATTTTAAAGGAACCGAAATCGAAAAAATCAGGCGTGTATGGCTCTCGATGTATGAATGAAGAGGAATATTGAGAGGTGAGTACGAAAGAGTAGTAGGACGGTTTATTCTCTTTGAGTACCGTTCCGGAGAAATGGCGTGATAGTTTCTTGTCGTTATTGTTGTATATTTAGTGTAATTTTATTTCTTTTCAGTCACGAAAAGCTATAAAACCGAAAATCCTATAGTTCATGCATGAAAATATTACAGATTTTCACAACGGTCCCGTGGCTTAGTTGGTTAAAGCGCTTGTCTTGTAAACAGGAGATCACGAGTTCGAATCTCGTCGGGACCTTTGTATCTAATTCAAAATATATATTTTTTTTACCATACCACCCTTTTTTCTGTTAAACTGTTATTAAATAACTTTATTTTATATATCACAATTGTATTTTATTTTACGCGAGAGCTGTTTCGTCAATCTATGTTAATATCATCAGGTGTTACTATATTATATCAAAATCTTAAATAATATATCAAAGCCTTCGATACACACGCAGAGAATAATAAATTCAAATAATAATAAGAATAATAAATTCAAATAATAATAATGCTATAATTTATGAAAAATCCTCATTACAGAATTCTTATTTTTCTTAGAATTGGCCTTGTAACCTGTTTCTTAAGAGGAATTGGCCTCCTGTGAGGTCGACTCCTAGCTGTCGATCCATGTCGACACCCGGGGGTTGTCTACCACGGGGCAGGCCGTGCAACACAATGAAGGGGAGTCTGGATGTAACCATGCTCGTCACGTGTGCATACCGTAATCTTCTCCTTTGCCTTCCCCACTTAACGACATCTTCGACCTCGCATATCTCCCTTATCCTTGTATTCCTTATTCTCTTTTGCAGTGTCTTGCCGGATATATATCTGAGCGTCTTCATTTCTGACATTTTGAGCGCGCTTTTTGTAATTGCGGTGTTCGCCCTGCACTCGATCCCATATGTCATGATAGGTCGCACAAAAGTCTTGTAAATTCTCAATTTGCTCGTGATTTTCATGTGAGGGTTTTTCCAAAAAGAATTCTTCAAGCATCCCGAAATGACCGCAGCCTTGTTTACTTGCCTCTTTACTTCACACGGTAGATCCGTTTTCCCACACAAGCCCACACCCAGATATCAAAAATGTTCCACCTTTTCTACTGAAACACACCCCACAGACACGCTACATCCCATCTAAGCTCGAAGTAATACCATACTTTTGGTATTTGCTACTGATAAAATCAAATTGTATTTATATATCGTCGGTTCATAGGTAAAACTCATTTAGTGACATTTTGGTAATAAAAAAATTTCTTCCGTTTCTGTATCAGATTTGTGAATTCTACGTCAGGAAATAATCACCAAGTGTATTTATTAAAGAAAAACAGTTATTCTTTAATAAAAACACTTGGTGATTATTTCCTGACGTAGAATTCACACTGGATCTCATCATCCGACGAGATATGATTTCTGTGTCACATATCGTCAGATCTATCAAAAGAAGAAGAAGAAGAAGAATTCACAAAGCTGATACAGAAAAGGCGCATATCTTTGAACCGACGATATACAGAATTCAATAGTGTAAATACCTTAAGTTTAACAAATATTTGTTCTTCAAATATTCTGGTCAAATTCTTTGGCATATAGAATGGAATAATACTCCTAGCGGCATCTAACAATATGTTAGGCGACAGTCTTCGCATTGTGTTAAAAAGGTAGTTTGCTAAATGCCGAAAATCATTCTCCATAGATGGCGTTAGTGGGTCGGCTGTATAGGTTAATCTTGAAAAATTCACAAGTGCAACCAAATCTACATAGATGGCTGACTGAAACTGACTCGTGAAGATAGATATGGATTTTGAAGTATATATACATCTTCCAAAAATTTGTCATGCATGATCATAATACTAAAGGTGGAATGGGGAATGTTGTAATTACATAAAGCGTGCGCTTAACCCAACCAATGACAGGTCATAAGTCCTGTAAACACCTTGATCATCCATGTTCAGTTTCCAGTTTGCGTCTTCGTCTCTATTGAGATACAACTAAAAACCTTAAGTTTATCTAAAATTAGTTGAAATATGTAATTTAAATATAATCTGTAATTGATGAATATAGACAAAGTTACGGAAGATATTTTAAAATTAAATAATAAAATGGCAAAGACTTAGTGTGGCAAAAACACAACACATTAAATCTCGGAATAAAACACTTTCTTTACCAGCGACAGAAAAAACTTCAATTACGGACCAGCGTATTTTGCATTTGGCAGAAGACGGTTAGTATTAACCCTTAAAGCGCGGGGAAAGACGTCTTAAAAAGTTCAAATTGGATTGTTATATATCTTAATCGTTGAAATAACTTAGACACGATCGATGAATAAACATTCTACGAGTATTTTTTAAATTAATAATTAATGTTTTAGTATAATAGTTGCAACCCATGAAATAATCAAGGAAATAAATATTTGCTACTCTCTAAAAACTTATCCTCTGAACAATCATATTAATTTTTTTAAATTTTTTATGTATGGAAGCGAAGCATAGAACTGGCAAAGGAAGGATGAAAGTAGAATAAATGCAGTAGAAATGAGATCTCTTAGACGAATGTGAGAATATTCTGTGTATGATAGAGTGTCGAATGAAAATATAAGAAGTGAATGCAGTGCGAATGATGGTGTCATGAACAAAATAATGAAAGGATCATTAAGATGGTTTGGACATATGGAAAGAATGAATGAAGAAAGAATGGTAAAAAAATTATATGTTAATGATGTAAATGGAACCAGAAATAGAGGAAGACCGAGGAAAACGTGGCACGATCAAATAAATCAAACATTGAATGTCGGCCATGTGAGGAGTCAGAGAAATCGACGCGCGTGCATGACACGATGTATGAATGTTGAGGAAGCGAGAGAAATATGTCAGGAAAGAAAGGTGTGGCAGTCCATTCTTTCTGCCTACCCCTTCGGGGAGACAGCGTGATGGTTAGTTAGTTAGTTAGTTAGTTAATTTTTTAAAAATAAATTATGACTTTTAATAAAAATTTCACAATTTACAGCAAAAAAATATTCTCCTTTAGTTTCTACACCAATGGCATAAAAAAAGAGAATAAAAATAATCCAGAAACGTTCACGGGCATGCGTATCGCGTGCATTTATATATTTTTAAAATTACTTTCGTACAGAATCGAAGTATGGTATTTTTCTCTCGTTCTCTCGTATTCAATAGCCAGTTTTTTGCCTTTTTATGTTATGATATTATAATCTATTGCTATTATTATGCCTATATTTTCCTGGTTTATTGGTAACCAATTATTTTAAGCTAAACAATGATGGGTATATGGGAAAAATACGAATTAAAAATAAATAAGAGTAATAATAATAATTCCATAAAAGTAATAATAATAGTGCCAACTCTTAGGTATGGAAGTGAAGCTTGGAGCTGGCAAAAAAGGATGAAAGGATTTTTTACCAGTTTCAAGCCTCACTTACACACATGGAGGTCATTACAAGAACACTATTGGGCACTGCCATCTTAGTTTTTTTAAAAACTTTTGTTTGAAAATATAGTAAATTGATCAAGGCGCAGTGCAATGGTTAAGGCGCCTTGTCTTTTTTGAAGTGACGACAATGCTTTTAAAGGCGCCTCAAATTAACACGGAATTAATTTAAAACTCAGCTAAAGCAAAAATTTAAGAGTTTAACTTCTTCGCAAGCCATTTCTTTTGTCTAGAATTTATTTTCGTTCATTAAGTTTTCTTTTGTGCGGAACCCTTTCAGTATTTTTGAATTTACATCTTCAATTAACGACACTTCTGTGCGCGACTGTATTGTTGTGACACAGATTTATTAAAATTTTAACCATATTTAATGCGACATTAATTTTCATATTTAAAAAAATATTTTCTTGTTACTTTTGTTTAGCGTTTTACTCAAAATAGAATAAAGGTTTGACTGAGATTACAAAAGTCCAAAAAACAAGTATAGTACAAAAAAATAACCATCACACCGTTTCGCCGAAGAGGTAGGCAGAGAAGACGAAACGCCGTACTGCTCTGTCCTGACATGTTTCATGATATGTTTGATGTGTTTTTGGGTACCACTGTGTGATAACTCCTTCTCGACCGACGTTCTGGAGATCGTTTAGTCTCCATCTTCAGGGTAAACGTTAAAACGTATCGTCACCCTGAAGATGGAGACTGCAACGATCTCCGAAACGTCGGTCGAGAAAGAGTTATCACACAGTATTTCCCAAAAACACATCAAACATATTGCTGCCAACCGTGAAAATCTACGCAATGTTTCACGATATTCCACTACATTCATACATCGTAACATGCACGTATTTTAATAATTTATTAATTTGTAAAAAAACGAACTATCATGATGTATGCTGTAGAGACGCGGGCCGACACTGTGCGAACCAAGGGACTACTAAGAACATCGAATATAAAGGTCCTAAGATCAATTACTGGAAAAACTCTCTGAGATCGTGTCCGCGACATAGACATAAGAAAAACTTGCGAAAAAGAGGATATTGTTCAGTGGAGTAGATCCAGAAGAAGATACTAGAGGGACTATGTAGCCCGAATGGATGGTGACAGACTTGCATATACAGCCGCTTATAAAATCCCCTCCGGTCACCGCCCACCTGGAAGACCGCCTAAGAGATGGAAGGACAGCTGGGTCTCATCATCCAACGAGAGATATTTCTGTGTCACAGATCGTCAGATCTATTAAGAGAAGAAGAAGATTAATTTGATCATGCCATAATTTTCTTGGTCGCTCACGACTATTCTTACCAACCAAACTGCTTGAATATAACGTTCTAACGATTATTTTATTCGTTCAAACCATCTCAGGGATCTTTTTTTAATTTTATTAATGATGTATGGTGCACTTAAATTTGTCATCGCAAACAAAAGCCTATTCAAAAAATTTAAAAATGCAGTGACAATGATGTTTTTAAACAGACCCTTATTTACGAAAGCGAAGCATGAAACTGGCAAAAGAAGGATTTCAGTAGAATAAATGCAGTACTAACTAAATAACTTTAGTAGATATATTTCTATTTTTGACTTTGACTTTGAGAGCGCCTTTTATTTGCCATTTATTCACCATAAATGAATTTCTTATTGGAAAACCTAGAAGAAATGTATTTGTATGCTTATAAAGTATCTTTGGACTGTTAATTTTTAAGGTTTTTCCAGTATTCGCTAATCATTCGCTAGAGATACGTCAAACTTTCCTCAAAGACTCAGAAATTAAACTTTTGTTCGTGAAAATTCTCCAGGATTAAAGGTACACTACCCAGAAGCACTTTATAAGTTTTAAATAATAAGTACATCCATTTCAAAAGCTCTCCATTCTGTGATTTTTATTCTAAATAAGTCTCTTAGTAAAAAAATCAAATCATGTCTCAATGTTCAACACTCCAGTAATCCATTAGAATATCCGTTACAAATATCAATCGATGACTTACTATCCGAATTGCTCACTTCTCTTTCTCCCCCGTTGTCCTTATACTTAATCTTTCTTCCTTTCAAGATGATGATAAAGTGAAATATGAGCATTAGCAGGTATGTAGTAGTATAGGTATAATAGGGTTGGGTATAGTTACAGTAACTAAAGTGGAGGCCTTGGAACAACAGAAGTGGCATAGCAAGACCACAGAAAAGGTAGACGGATGATACTATTATCCAACTGGTGGCAACAAACAGCTCAATGTCGAAAATGTCGGAAGAGTTTAGAAGAGACCGATATTCAACAGTGGAGCGATATTGGTTGAAAAGAAGAAGATGGTTATTGAGTAAGATGTATTTCCGTGTAGCATCCAGAAGAATTCCGGTAATTTCGATTTTTTTAGATTTAACCTTTTGGCTAGCAGCCCTACTGCAATGGATCAAATTCCAAACCTTTTGAAAATGCGAGTGTAAACTTGCGAGAAACAAATTTATTTATTATCCGGGGCATATTTCAAAGAAATTTTTCGCGTAACGTTTTCCATTTTGCGGAACGATAAATGGAACTCCGCCGTTTCAAAATGCCAATGATGTTGCGAATAATGTTTGCTTTCTCCCGGCAATGCCTACATAAGCGTACCGTGTCGAAATCAATAGTCTCTACGTGATCCAAATGGAATATTAAAAATATCTGGGCCTCGGTACATATCTGCACCCGCGGGCAAGGGGTTAACCGCTTAGCTATTTATAGAACCGGCACACGTAAATTCGAACCTGTAAATTTGTTCACTTTTGTTCTGAAATAATTGAATTAACCCTTACTCCGCGGGAGTTATCAGAAATACAATAAATTATTGTATTTTTCAGACGAAATTCATAGCTTACACCAGTGGCGGCTCAATATATTGTTTGTTCAATCTAACAATATTATGATTTAATTGTATCTCAATAAAGACGAAGATGCAAATTGGAAACTGAATATGGTTGATCAAGGTGTTTACAGGACTAATGACCTGTCATTGGTTGGGTTAAGCGCACGCTATATGTAATTACAACATTCCCCATTCCACCTTTCTTATGACCATGTCTGACAAATTTTTGGAAGTTGTATATATGTTAAAGTCCAACACCAGAATTCACATGGCAGTTTCAATGCGCCATCTATGAAGATTTGATTATATATGTTAATCTCTAAGATTACTCTATATAATCTACATACTAACGCCATCTATGAAGATTTATATTTATTGAACACTAAGCAGAACATATTTTTAACACAATGTGAAAGGTTACCCCGCCATTAGCACATTGTTAGAAGCCGCCTGGAGATGTCACTCCTATCTATATGCCAAACTTGGACCAGATATGTTTACAATATTTTTTGAATGTATACTTATACTTGTATACGAATACAGTATTCGTATACAATTATAAGTATATATTCAAAAAATATTCGAACAATATTAAACTAAAAGCTGACAGTAGAAAAATGCCTTGACTTAAAATTACAAGTTAATAGATTAATCTTTGAAAAGTTAAGGAATTATTTTAGAGCGGTTTTATAAAGTGATATATTTTTTTTGTCGACACTGGAGTAATCACATCAGTTAAGAAAGACAAAATTATTTACAGAAAATATATATAAACTGTTAAATTAAAAAAACTTTGTTTTATGTATCACAATTGTTTTTATTTTATTTTTTGAGGATTGTGATGCCATGAATATTGGAAAGACGGGTCGATCATTTTTGAAGAGGTTATATAAACACATAATTTCATACAAAAACAGATACATCTTTTCGGAAATGGCCAATCAATGTATGAATTATGACCATCATTTCAAAACCAACAACACACTTTTTTGTATATAGCAAACAATTCCAAAAAATTAGAGAAATAAGAAAATTTTGAAATTTTAAGAGTAAAGAAATGTTTATTGGATGTTATAAATAACCAAATTCAAGCTTATTCCCCATTAGTATATAGTACATTAAAAAAATTTTCTTTATCCAATCTAGCAAAAAAAAATACTACCTTAAATTTTTTTCTCCCTTATATTGTTTATCGTTTTTAATTTATTATGTTTCATCGTTTTGACTCTAAATTATGTATAATTGTTCTTTATAAGTAATGTTTGTATCATTAAAATGGTTTTTATTATAATTTTATTATTTTCCACCATTTATATTTTTTCTTATAACTAACTGTAAAAAAGTCTGATAAAATATTGAAAATAACGTAATCACAGAAAATGGTGAGAATCTTATAACTAATATTTGATAATTTAAATTTATTACTTAATACAAAATCCGTATTTATAATAATTGTAAGAGAAATTGAGAAAATAAAAAAAAATCACGAGTTATGTAAACTCATATAAATAATGATTTTAATTAATCATGACGTATACTTGGAGTTTAATGGGTATTTATTTTAAATGTATTACATTTTTTAACAGAAATAAAATTACCTGGATTTACGGCTTGACTCTCTTCTGGTCCATTAAGGGATAGATGGAGAAGAAGAATAAATACAACCGGCATCTGAAAATAAACATTTGGTTTTTAATAAATTATAGTAATTTTCTATAAAACGAAAAATCACGTGAAACTCCATCTTAAATAATAAATGATAATAAAAACATAATATTTTTGTGTGAATGACATGGCATTATCAAATGCAGGAGAATCAAATGTATTACCTTTTTATATACCCGAAATAATGGAACAGAATATGGTAATTAAGGTACTTTTCAAAATATTGTAAAGCATATATCTGAAACAAAATAAACGTTTGTTTTATTACTAATATGTTAAATCCTTACAAAGTAAAATAATATAAAATGAACAGAATGATAGGCACTTAAGATTAGCATAATATTTTTCTTAGAAAAAATACGTTTTTACAAAGTACGTAAATGTTGTTGTTGATTTCACTTGTTTCAAATTTATTAAAGATTCCGAGAGTACCATATTACCATTTTGCGTTGTATAGACTCATTCGATGTACTCTTCTCGTTTGCATTTACAATATTAAAATATATAATGCAGAATCAAAAGTTCGAAGAAATTTATTAGATATTGTAACTTTATTGAGGAGTAGGGAGAAACTTCGTGTGTTTGTTTATTGATAAGTGTTATGTTGTGGTTTCAATGTGTTATACAAAATATAAATTGTGTTTGACAGTGTTTAAGGCTCGACACCAGAGAGCGCCAGCGTATATATCGGACCTCTGCGTGACACCCATGCCAACGGAAAGGCAACGTTCACTCCGATCAGTAGAAACAAGTGCAAACAACATAGCGATTCCAGTCAGAGCCAATAAAGCATGTTTCTATGATCGTGCTTTCAGCGTTGCGGGTCCGTTGGCGTGGAATAGCCTCCATGTTAGTATTAAGTATGAGGATAGTGACAATAAATTTAAGAAACATCTGAAGACTGCACTGTTCGGTCAATCATTTCCTAGTGCGCCCTTGGAGTAATTGATTTTACAAAACAGCGCACTTAAAATACAAATCATCATAATAATAATAATAATACACTTTGTTTCAAATATGGAACGGAATTGGCCCCCAGGAATTCTCGGAAAACCATGAGGTAGAAGTCACCCAATGGCAACATGGTGGGCCAACAATAAAAATGAGCTGCAGCACCTGTCAGCGGAGATGAGCCAGGATAGAAAAGTTCAACGTCTTCATACGGGGAGGGCCGATCTCAGATGATGGGAAATCACGAAGGAAAAGAAAAAGGACAAACGGAGTTGGTTGTTTATTTGAGTTTTTATTAAAAAAACATAGCTCAATCGAATCGAATTGGATTGATACATTTTGTTTGAGAACTAACACAATATTATTTTCTATGTAACAAAAAAATTAAAATAAGGTCCATGGATACTTTTAAAAGGACTAATTCGAGTTACATGGCCTATCTGTACATGCAAATTCATTGTAAACAATGAAAAAAAAAAGTAAAACGTCTATTTAAAATGTGTATTTTGTTAAAATCCACTTATGTTTGTGTCTTCAACCGGTTTGGCAAAGGTTTGTTTAATGTATTATATTTACAGACCAGAAGATGGCAGCGAGCTGCCGAATCCGATCGCAGATCCAAACATTAGTGGTTTACTAAATATACATTTAAAAAATATTATTTTTATTTTCGTAATTTACATGTATGAAAAAGTGTCATTTTAATGAACTTTATCAAATGACAGGGTTAATGCTTGTATTTTAGAAAATAGAACGCCTGGCTTTTAATCCAGGGGATGGTTTGAATACTTTACTTGACCCGGTTCCTACTTCACAATATTGAGCAATTATTTTGGTACAACGTTAGCATATGTAAATGGTGTAAAATTAAAAATAAAGCATTTCGACTAATAAGATTTTGAAAATTTGGTTTGGTTCATGTGGTGCGGTGCTTCTGTAAATTTAGAGATATTTCGTGTGAATTGTTTTGGTCAATTGAACTGTTGCCGCACTTTATAATAGTTTAATGTGACACGTAATACGTTTGTACTGTTTTGCTGTTAAAATTATATTAGTTTTATCGTTTTCATAAAGAATTTTGACAGGTGTAAACAAAAATTTTTCATTTGTTCCAATGACAATTTGAATAATTTCTTTAATATTATTTTTAAGTTCTTGCTGGTTAAGTGCCTAATTACAGCTAATTTAAAAAACGGTGTATACGTGTAACATATATATTTAACCTTATGTCAGTTGTTATATAATATTTGTGGTAGCATGTTATTGGCCGTGTTTTGTTGTCTCTATGTGTTTATACTCATATACTGTAATTGCTGTTTTTTACCCTCGATAATAAAAAAAAAAAAAAAAATTAAATAACATATAAACACAAAAGTCCGAATCGTCCATGTCAACATGTGCAACATCGAAAAAAACATTATGTGTTATTACATTATGTGCTAAATTAAAAAAACGGTGGATTCGTGGAACATAAATTAAATGTGCACCATATAAAAAGAAAATTTTGTGTTAAATTATTTTTATTTTGTTATTTTATTTTATATCATTGTATTTTATATTATTTGTTTTAGATTTATTTTGTGGGTGTTGGACGATCGAAGTGTGCGCGGGAGATGTCTATTGGTGGCGATGAGGTTCGCAACCCATCACATCGCGTCTCCCGCGGGGCGAAAAGAGAAGGATGGAGTGCCGCATCAGTAAAAGTGTGACAGTTCATTCTTTCTGCCTACCCTTTCGGGGAGACGGCGTGATGGTTAGTTAGTTTGTTAGTTAAGAATTTCTATGAATTGAAACACGGTTTTTTCCACTTTCGAGATTATTTTTCTTGACATGTTTCGAAGGCTTACACCTTTAGTGTATATCGTTCTCCCGATGATGAAGGTGTAAAGCCTTCGAAAAATGTCGCGAAAAATAAATTGAAAAGTGGAAAAAACAGTGTTTTAATTTATAAAAATTCGTCATTATGGAATTCTACAGTGTAAACGCCTTAAATTTATCTAAAAAAGAATAATAGTTTCGATTGCATCTAAATTGCAATCTAGATATGTAAATTCTATTTATTGTATTTAAAAATTATATTAAATTGCCCAAAAACCAATCAATTCTCCTTTAAAGCATTCAATAATCTATCGTAAAACCACGACAGTCTGCAACATTAGCGTGAATGGTGAAAATTTGGAGCAAATAGTTGAGTTCGTGAATTTAGGTAGTATGTTTACAAGAGATGGGCAAGTGGAGAGGGATATTGAAAGAAGGGTTGGGGCAGGCAACAAAGTGAATAGTGCACTTAAAGTTGTCATCGCAAACAAAAACCTATCAAAAAAAGCTAAAATGGCAGTGCACAATGGGGTTCTTTTACCGACCCTTATGTATGGAAGCGAAGCATGGAACTGGCAAAACAAGGATGAAAGTAGAATAAATGCAGTTGAAATGAGATCTCCTAGAATAATGTGTGGATACTCTGTGTATGATAGAGTGCCGAATGAAAATATAAGAAGTGAATGCGGTGCGAATGATGGTGTCATGAACAAAATAATGAAAGGATCATTAAGATGGTTTGGACATATTGAAAGAATGAATGAAGAAAGAATGGTAAAAAAATTATATGTTAATGATGTGAATGGAACCAGAAATAGAGGAAGACCGAGGAAAACGTGGCACGATCAAATAAATCAAATATTGAATGTCGGCCATGTGAGGAGTCAGAGAAATCTACGCGCGTGCATGACACGATATATGAATGTTGAGGAAGCGAGAGAAATATGCCAGGAAAGAAAAGTGTGGCAGTCCATTCTTTCTGCCTACCCCTTCGGGGAGACGGCGTGATGGTTAGTTAGTTAGTTAGTATAATCTATCGTATTATGTTTTATATATATTTATTTAAAATTTGGTAAATATAGTATCTTTTGTAAAGTGGTTTAAATCTCTCAGATCTAACACAGAAAAATTGATAATTTGTTTTTATATTTGTTTACAATACTCTAATTTATTGATATGTTACGCCATATCATCATCATCGGCTGTCCCTCGTGTCCGAGGAAGACTGTCCTTCACGATTGTGGGTCTGCATGTGACTGAAGATACCGATCCTGGACCCAAATATTTTGGAGCATCTGGGGCAGGGGAAGGCGCTTGTAATGGAGCCGTCACCGTCTCCCAGTGGTTTCTCCTTTCTCCTCCTCCTCCTCTCAGCGGCGTCGTCTCTGCGCTGTGCTTCAGAGTCTTGTGTGCCTTTATGTACTGCTGCTCTTCACCTAGGTTTGTCCTCTGCAGTCTTCTCCCAGCAATCACAGTCGATGCCAGTCTTTTGTAGGTTTCCTTTAAGGGAGTCCCTAAAGCGTTTCCTCTAACCACCGTGTGAGCATTTTCCTTGGGCAAGCTGAGAGTACATAATCTTTCTTGGGAGTCTTGCCTCAGGCATTCTGACGACGTAATCAGCCCAGCGCAGTTGTTTTTGGATAATGGCAGCGTTACGCCATATAATGCAATACCAAATGTCATCATGCATAAATGTTCAAGTAATATTTCATTTTCTTAAAATATTATGAAACTTTTAGAAAACATTTGTTTTCTTCGAATCCATTACCACTTATTATAGGAATCAGGAATACCACAGCCATGGGTGGATGCAAATCCGACAGAGCACTGACACTTCGTTTGTAAGAATGAAAAAAAAAATACGAATTTTTAATGGTTAACTAGCGAAATTTCGGCATTGCATTTGAATCAATGTTGTTAATTAAACTTATAAGATATTAATATTAGTAGATTTTTCAATGCATGGCTAATCTCCAGTTTAACACATTTGAGTATCGGGTCAGGTTGTCTCAATGATTAGAATTTGGAAAAACAAGTATATGAGAACTGACAGTAATGTCAGAATATATAAAACCTGCGTAAGGCCTATACTGACATATACCATTGAGACCAGAGCGGACACCACAAGAACGAAGGCTTAAGTACGGGTGGCAGAGATGAGGACGCTGAGGATGATAGCAGGAAGGACACTTTAAGATAGGGTGAGGAACACGGCTATCCGCGAGATCTGCAAGGTAGAGGATGTTGTGAGATGGGGCAGACAACGCAGAATATACTGGAATGCGCACGTGCAGAGGATGGATCCCACCAGAATCCCGCATCAGATTCCTGCCGGCTGCCGTCCCCCCGGAAGACCGCCGAAGAGATAGAGAGATAGTTGGGAGTTAACCTCCCAAGATAGGCCAACCTGATTTCAGGAACAGACCAAAGGTCTATAAGGAGAAGAACAAGGAGAAGAAGAAGAGTAGAAAGGATATGTTTATATATTATATTTAATGTGTATTTAATCGTTTGTGCGGCAATAAATAAAACCAGTTCTAATAAGGATAAAATATCAGTACCTTGACAATAAAATAATCCATTTCTCCTTCTTCCTTTCTTGAATAGGATAAGATAACAATATGTATAATTCAAAATGGCGATGTTGGCTAAAACATTACTAAGGTTAGACTCGCACTGAAATCAGCTGAATATTTATTTATATTTAGAAGGCTGCGAGTGAGTATTGTTGCCAGTGTTATATTTGTTAGTTGTGTTTATATCTTGCATTACATACTCGTACAATTTGGTCAAAACAGCTAAATATTTGTTAAATATGTTTTTATTTCATACATTGTTTTAAGGTAAATAAACATAAACATTAAGTTTAATTGTATTAACATTACGGGCGGACATATTTATTCAAACATTTTTTGGTTTATTTTTCTTTTTTAGTTTCATAAGTAATTACTAAGTTCAAATAATTAAATATTGAATAAAATCAAACTGAGTTTTATTATTATTCCTCTTCTAAACAACACAGCTATAAAGCGATTGTTTTAGAATTAATGTTCCAAGTAGTTTTCACGATTAAAAACACTATCATAGTGTTATTACCGCGAACCATCGTGTCATCGCGAACCCCAAAAAGATTGCTGGAGTGGCACCCAGGTGGTAGAAGCCCAATTGGACGACCAAGGCTGCGATGGGAGGATGAAGTTGGGAGAGATGGGGCGAAATTGTTACGAGTGTCAGATTGGAGGGTCGAAACAGAGGATGGGAGGAGTTGGAGATGAAGAATATTGGAGGCTAAGGCTTGATATGGGCTGTAGGGCCATCGACGAAGAAGAGAAGAACAAGATGAAGAAGATTTATCATTCATGGAATTATAACTTCAGCATGTCGCACTTTTGCAACAGGGTGGGTATCTTCGACAAATAAAAATAATTTACTCTCTAATAAACGCGACAAAATAAGTTTAACAAAAAAAAATAGGGCCGCCTCTGGGTTGGTTTGTGTACTCGTAATATGTCTACATCTGAAATCACATGTCGTGACAACTTCTTTGGTCCAGATTTCAGAAAAAGTCTTCCACGAATATGTTATTTGCTTGCTCCGTTGTTTTTCTTATATTTCTTGTGTTTTATTTTTAAAATAACAAGGACGGGGATAGAAAATTTTCCATTTAATAAAAATATTATGCTCACGCGGTTATTCATGCGCCTACCCCTGAAGTCACATGACTGTTCTGAAACGTTGAAAATATAACGTGACATGTTCACCTGAAAGTGACTCCGCTTTCTCAGGCTTGGGGGAACATTAAATTCCGTATGGCTTCTGGCAGAGTTCGGTCAAAAAGAAAATGTCGCACGAAACGTGGGTAATGATGGTAGCGACACACACACGAGGTTACATTCCATCACGAAATCAAAACTGTGACAAAGCTTAAAAACAAATTGAAAATAAAAAAATTGAAACTTATCTTTTTAAAATGTATATTTACCTAAAACTAACTAACTAACTAACCATCACGCCGTCTCCCCGAAGGGATAGGCAGAAAGAATAGACTGCCACACTTTTCTTTCTAGACATATTTCTCTCGCTTCCTCAACATTCATACATCGTGTCATGCACTGATTTCTCTGACTCCTCACATGGCCGACATTCAATATTTGATTTATTTGATCGTGCTACGTTTTCCTCGGTCTTCCTCTATTTTTGGTTCCATTTACATCGTTAACATATAATTTTTTTACCACTCTTTCTTCATTCATTCTTTCCATATGTCCAAACCATCTTAATGATCCTTTCATTATTTTGTTCATAACACCATCATTCGCACCGCATTCAAATCTTATATTTTCATTCGACACTCTATCGTGACTCATTATTCGAGATGGTAGTGCAAACATATAATCGTGTGTGTTTTGCTAACACTACGCTTTTTGTTTCATGAAAAATCCTGTCTCATGAATAATGTCACAGGCATGAACATATTTGCGTTTAAAAATATAAGAAATACGTGGAAATTCAAGAAATTTTAAACAAAGAACACAACAGTTTTCTTTAAATATATAATATTTATAGCTGACTTTACAAAACCATTAATATATTTAAGCGTACTAAAATCTTTCTAAGGTGAAGGCACCTATAAATCAACCCAAAAAAGGTAAGCTCTAATCAACAGTAAATAAAAAATGTCTGTCATACTATACGGTTGCATAATAATATATTTTTAAAATTATGATTATTTACATTTGAAAAAAAAAAGACTTTTGGTTGACATTTTATTGAAATTGGTCACTAACTGGGTCCTTCTCCCTACAAAAAAAATCAATATTATTTGTCAATTTGTTATTTGTCTTTATTACGCATTATGAAAAATTCGCATGAAGCACTTTATTTGTGGTGTGAAAATAATCAAAAATATATTAAAACACTTACATAATTTGTTTGATGATACGGTCATATAAAACGGAGACCACCATTACACACAGTAAATACCATAGAGCTTCGTGAGTGAATCTTCCTCGTCAACCATCCAGAAGAAGACCCAGGAACATGTGGATGATTCAGTGTAATAGCTTCTTGGAGAAAAATGGCTTGAGTGAAGGCGATTATCAGAAGCGTAAGAAGTACAGTCCGAGATCGAGAACAGCCGACCAGATCGAGAAGAGTCAATACAGACAATGAGTTGGGATAGCTCCAGGAAGAAGAAGATAACTTATATAATTTGTTTTTATACCATTTCATTTAAATCTTGCCCCAACTGGAGTTATATCAGGGTAACAAAAGAAACTAAATGTTTATCAGGTACCAAAATAAAAATTGTGCGGGTTCTGTTATAGTATAAAACTTTGGTTTACTAACTGTACATAATCCAATTGCACGTATGGTATTTCCGTTAGCGTTAATTTTCCTGTGTTTTTATTATTATTTTTACAAAGTATCCTTTCGATATCATTACTAAGTTTATGTTTAAATAACTTGTAAAATCTTCATTTTAAATAAAGTATTAAAAATATTCATTTAAAATTTTAGGCTTACACAGCAAATTACATAATATAAGATACTCGTAATTAAATGATTTTACTGAAATCTATTGATGGAAGTTCATTTTAAATAATAACTAACTAACTAATTAACCACCACACCGTCTCTCCGAAAGGGTAGGCAGAAAGGATGGACTATCACACTTTAACCGATGCGGCACTCCATCTTTCTCTTTTCGACCCGCGGGTGATGAGTTGCAAACCTCATCGCCACCAATAAGCATCTCGCACGCACACTTCGATCGTCCAATATCCCCAAAATAAATCTAAAACAAATCATATAAAATAAAATGACTTAAAATAAAATAAAAAAACAAAAAAAAAATATTTTAACACATATTGTTCATTTTAGATGGTGCACTTGTTGACATGGACGATCCGGACTTTTGTGTTTATTTCATTTATGTTACACGCATCCACCGTTTTTGTAATTAATAATAATTAAATAAAACGATGTGTTTTAACTACTTCCACTTTTGTCTTTATTTTGACAACGACCGGTTTCGCCAGGCTCTCTGGCATGACAGTCTGTCGATGCCAGCGAGCCTGGCGAAACCGGTCGCTGTCTAAATAAAGACAAAAGTAGAAGTAGTTAAAAAACATCGTTTTATTTAATTATTACATAATATAAAGTACTATTTCATTCGAATTCATGTAAAATCATCATCACTCAAATAAGGAAAAAATATTAAATGATTTTACTGAAATCTCTTGATGGAAGTTCATTTTAAATAATAATTAAGTAAAACGATGTTTTTTAACTACTTCCACTTTTGTCTTTATTTAGACAGCGACCGGTTTCGCCAGACCAGCTGGCATCGACAGACTGGTCGACAGACTGGTCTGGTCGGACCAGTCTGTCGATGCCAGCGAGTCTGGCGAAACCGGTCGCTGTCTAAATAAAGACAAAAGTGGAAGTAGTTAAAAAACATCGTTTTACTTAATTATTATGAAAAAATATTAGTTTAGTTTTCTTTAAAATCATCATTTTTATTTATTATATATTACCAGATCACTGTGGATAAATCATTAATATTTTCATAGATATGCAAAACATTAGATTTCATGTATTTTGTATTGTATAAAGTATACATATTTTATGAAAGAAAACTGATTTAAAACTAATTTCAAAGCCCTTTTCAACTTTATATCTCTGATGACCAACTAGAAGCAATTATTATCCAACACTTCTGCAATATTTTAGGAAGGTACCCTGGAGATTACTTTCAAAATGGACCAATAAAATACTAGGTCCCTAAAGTATGTAGATTAATGTTAGATTTAGGGGATCAAACCCTTTTTAAAATGACTAGAGCTCCCTCTGGTATAAAGGTCGAAATGTCCATTAAAACTTGACAAAGAGGATCATAAATATGGCATAACTTGAGTACTCAAATCAGTTAAATATGGTTCCAAGTGAAGGACGTAGATATAGGTTTGGCAGCTCCCCGTGTCTAGTGTTGGCCTGTTCTTAATTAGATAACTCAGGTACTTGAACACGCATGCCTTTGTTAATTAAATTTTATTTGAGTTTATGAAAACACCGAATGTTTGAAAATTTATCAGTTTAATCTAAACAATAATTTTAATGTCAGACCCATATAAAATGTTATTATTTTAACTCGTAATGTGCGGCTGGCTACATTTGCAGCCCAAAAAAATGTCTCCTATGTTCACCATACTTTGTGTTGTAGATGTCTGATATGTAATTTGAATTTTTTTAAAAGTTAGTGTATAGTAAAAGTATACAAAATACATAAAAAAGATAAAGACAAACAAAACAAATTGTTTCAAACTGCGACAAACTACATTTGCAGCTCATATGTGAATGTATTTTATAAACGTTTTTACATTTGCATAACTTTTTGGAAACATTGTATTGTAACAACACTTTTTTGCGCTTTTCACAGACATGTTTCGACACACACACTTCTCTTCTTCAATGTATGAATTTTAACAGTAAAATTATAGAGATTATTACTTATATACTAAACGAAGAATAAAAAAGTGAAAAGGAAGTTTTTACATTAGTTTCTTACTTAGGAAATTTAAAATAACTTTGTTTTATCCACGAAATTTTAAAAAATATTAAAAATCACCACATTTTTCGGAGGATACCTCCATCTTCAGGCGTAAAAATATAATAAAAACTAAACCATGAAAGATTAAAATAAAATAAAAAATAATTTGTCTACATTTAATCTCCCAAGCTCCCATTCCCAATGAAATGCAAATTAATCATTTATTAATTTCTATAAATTATGTCTTTTCTAAATTACATTTTTATATTATCATCATTGTTTAATATTATTTATTAGTTGTTAAAAAAAATATTATTAGTACTTATAACAAAGAGCCCAGGTTTCGAATTTGAAATGCGTGTTTTATATTAGCCTTACTTTGTTTATATTTTATTATTTTTTTAAACCTGAAGATGGAGATATCCTCCGAAATACGAGCATGTCATGTTTTTAGATTTTTAAAAATATTTTGTGGATTAAACAAAGTTGTTTTTTATTTCCTAAGTATATTACTATGGAATTCCACAGTGTTAATGCCTTAGCGTTCAATAAATTTAGTTTATTACCACTAAATTGAGCGAAATAATATTGTGTACTAGAGCTTGGTCATCGTACGGATCTTTTAGTTGATCCTATGCCTCCAAGTTCCCGCTGCAACATCGGGTCTGGGTCCCAGGATTATTCTCAGTATCTTTTTCTTTGCTGTTATTTTATAGTCATTGTCCACGACTCAAAATCATATGTCACTACTCGCTTGATGATGTGTATAAATGTGCAGCTTGGTGTTTCTGGAAAGAATAATGGACTTTAGGAATGTGTTCAACGAGACTGCAGCTCGTAGGCCTTTTTAAACTCTGTGTTCCAAGACCGCGAGAGCCAGTCGCTTAGCATAGATTGAGCACGTATGCCGAGCCGGTGAGACCAGAGCAATCATGACCCTGTACGCGTCTAGATCAAACGGATCTCTTGAAAGGTCTAGTTTTGGCTGATCTAACTAGGTTGGGCGAATTGGACCGCTGGCGCTGGGAGCAAAAAGCGCAGGATCGAAGAGATTGGAAGAAAATCATCAAGGAGGGTAAAGCTTTTCAAGTTGTATGGCCATAGAAAGTGAAGTAAGTAGTGCAATTTGTCTGATCTGCAAATATAGTCAGCTGTTGTTCAAGATATTTTTTTATACTGGATATAAAGCCAGCAGTACAATGGGGGTTAAATAACAAAAAAAAAATATACATATTAGCAGCTATTATTTTAAGGTCAGTCACGTCACGAAACCTACCGATGAAAGCTTGCATGAAAATATGAAAACAAATAGTTCTGTTTTGAAACATATTTTTTATTATTTTATTATTATTTTTAATTCATGATAAATTTAACTCTTAATTGGGTTGGTTAATACTAGATACTATTTACTTCTACTGTTTTATCGATTGATGAGTATAAAAGCACACACTTAAATTTTAAAATGTACAGATATTTAAAAAAATATTACGTAGGTATAGTATTAACGTAGGAAATAATTTTTTATTGCCCTATTAAGATAGTTAAGTAGCAAAAATACTTTTGTATATTTCACATTGCTAGAACTATAAAATTGTCAAATATAAATTATAGTGAATGGTGCACTTAAAGTTGTCATCGCAAACAAAAACCTATCAAAAAAAGCTAGAATGGCAGTGCACAATGGTGTTCTTCTACCGACCCTTATGTATGGAAGCGAAGCATGGAACTGGCAAAAGAAGGATGAAAGTAGAAAAAATGCAGTTGAAATGAGATCTCTTAGAAGAATGTGTGGATACTCTGTGTATGATAGAGTGCCGAATGAAAATATGGTGTCATAAACAAAAAATAATGTGGAAAGTAACGGGAAACTACCACATTAAAGGCCCAAATGGCATCCCAAGAACCAGCAAAAGATATGTTACACTTTGCTGCTAACCAATCCATTGGATTGAAACTAGCGAATAATAAACAAAATAATGAAAGGATCATTAAGATGGTTTGGACATATTGAAAGAATGAATGAAGAAAGAATGGTAAAAAAATTATATGTTAATGATGTAAATGGAACCAGAAATAGAGGAAGACCGAGGAAAACGTGGCACGATCAAATAATCAAATATTGAATGTCGGCCATGTGAGGAGTCAGAGAAATCGACGCGCGTGCATGACACGATGTATGAATGTTGAGGAAGCGAGAGATATATGCCAGGAAAGAAAAGTGTGGCAGTCCATTCTTTCTGCCTACCCCTTCGGGGAGACGGCGTGATGGTTAGTTAGTTAGTTTTTTTAAATTATAAACAAATAAATTAATCCATAAACAATTTTCAATTTTGTAAGTATATTACTATGGAATCCCACAGTGTTTAATGCCTAAGCGTTCAATATTATATATACAATATATAATTTTAAAATGTCTAACAACAAAACGAGTGTTTTACAATGAAGAAGCTCATTCTAAAAAAAAGATGTATGCATTCGTAATAATAACCTAAATGCTTTTTACAGAACAATATTTTTAAGTGTCACGTAGACGTTTGTGACGTGTCAATTTCTACGAAGGTATAGGGTAACAGAAAACGATCGAAACTGTTTTGACGTCTGTTTTTTGCAGACTAACGGACCCATTGAGTTAATTTTGGGCGTACGCTGTAACAAAGACGTGGATTATGGCGTAACTGTCCATTTCAATAATGCCGGTAATCGGTATAACGAAAAACATTTTGAAGATTAAATTTAGTTTGTCGACCATGACAGTTTTATTCCGGTGTTTTTATTACCCTAATGTTTTCGACAAAATTGAATTTTTTAAATAAGTAAATTTTATGGAGCCAATACTTAGGTTAGCACCTACACTTCGTACATTGATAGTATTATTTACGTTTAATAACATCATAATGTTTTTTTAAGCATGGAACTGGCAGAAAAAGGATGAGAGCAGAATAAATGTGGTAAAGATGAGTGGTAGAAGACCAATTGGACGACCAAGGCTACGATGGGAGGATGAAGTTGGGAGAGATGGAGCAAGATTGTTAAGAATGTCAGATTGGGGGTCGAAGCGGAGGACAGGAGGAGTCGGAGGTGAAAAATACTGGAGGCTAAGGCTCGATATGGGCTGTAGGGCCATCGAAGAAAAGAAGAAGAAAAATGAGGTCCTTAAGACGTATGTGTGATAGAACGATTTACGATAGATTTTCAAATGCTGGAGTAAATAAATGGAGTACGGAGTCAAGGTAGACCGAGAAAAACATGGCAGGACCAAATCGATCAAATTTTAACGGTTGGTCATGTTATAAGTCGGAAGAATCGACGTGCGTCTATGACTCGTTGTATGAATGTGGATGAATCTAGAGAGGTGTGTCAGGATAGAGTGGTGTGGCGGTCTATTCTCTCTGCCTACCCCTACGAGGAAATGGCGTGATGGTTTGTTGTTGTTGTTGTATGTTTTTTTAATTATTTTGGTTTATGGTTGATTTGAAAAAAATTAGATAGTTCTAAAAAAAATGTTTTTCAGCATTGTTTGTCTAGATTAGATTATATTTGACAATTTTATATTTCTATCAATTGAAGTACAAAAGTATTTTTTTGCTTCTTAACTATCTTAATAGGGCAATAAGAAATTATTTTCTACGTTAATACTATACCTACGTAATAAATTTTTAAATACCTGTACATTTTAAAATTTAAGAATGTGTTTTTATATTCATTTTTAATCGTTGACAGCATGAATGATCTACAAGTCCTAGTATCAACTTTCTTGTGAGATTTATCCAACATAATTATTAACTTATACGAATACAAACGTTAGTTTTCGAGAAGTTTTATTATATTTTATGGGAATGACATTATCAAAGTAAGGCATTATCAAATGTCATGTCATTTGATAATGCCTGAGAAGGGCGAATCATGTCATTCCCATTGATTATAATAAAACTTCTAGAAAACTGACGTTTTCATTAACAATAATTTTAGTATGGATTTTACATCATTGTTCAATAAACAATAAACAACATGGTGTTATTAAAATAAACAAAAGTTGTTTAAAAATAGAAGAACTAAAAATTCTATAAATGATATGAAATATTCATGACACGTGTTTCATCTTATGAGGACATCTTCAAGTGTTGATGTCCTCATAAGACACACTTGAAGATGTCCTCATAAGACGAAACACGTGTCGTGAATATTTCATATCATTCATAGAATTTTTAGTTCTTCTATTTTTGAACAATTTTGTTTATTTTAATAACATCATTATGGAATTCTATAAACTTAATCATACATCGATTAATAATAAACAATATATTTGTAATACTACAAACAATATAGTAAAGATAAGCTTAATAGATTCTACCGTATGGTTGTTTTCCTAAGTTTTACGTTCTTATATTATGTACGAGTACATATAGACGGGTAAAGTTCTTATGTACAACTACCTTCTTCTACCAAATGTCATTGATTCCCTGAAACTTATATTAATTGATTATATTTCTGAGAAAATCAGGAAAAAAGGGTCTCTGCGAAATAAAACGAAAGGATATAAAACAAAGTTCTCCCGAGGGAACGTTTTTCTTCTTTTCTTTACAAAGAGCTCGTTTTATTAATTTTCTTAGAAACGACCCTTTCCGATGGAGATGTTGTCAACTAGTTTAAGACGTTTATACCTACCAGATTTATTTTACCTATTTTCGTACTATCATGATTCCTAGACCCCAAAGAGGACTTAAAAAAATCACATAAAAAAGCACTTATCTTTTTTTATCTGTATATCAAATAATAAATTCATGAAATTGAAAATATTCAATATAATATTCAGATGATTTTATTATATTTTATCAATCATTTCAAGAACGATATGTCCAACAGCTGTTTGGTATATGCAGATGACGCTGTTTTAATCGTTGACAAAATGAATGATCTACAAGTCCTAGTTTCAAAAATGTACGAATTATACAAAAAATGTGACCTTGTGATGAACATGTCAAAGTCTAAAGTTATGGTATTTGAAAAGGAATAATGTATGAGAGATTGTGACATAAGTGCGAACGGTGAGAAATTAGAGAAAGTTACCCAATTTATTTATCTGGGAAGCATGTTTTGAAGTATATATACATCTTCCAAAAATTTGTCATGCATGATCATAACAAAGGTGGAATGGGGAATGTTGTAATTACATAAAGCGTGCGCTTAACCCAACCAATGACAGGTCATAAGTCCTGTAAACACCTTGATCATCCATATTCAGTTTGCGTCTTCGTCTCTATTGAGATACAATTAAATATAATATATTTATTTAATCAAAGTATGTACCATTGCTATCTATGCACTTTTGCTATCTTATAGGTAGTTCATCGATCCCTTTACTAAAAAAATCATTCAGACGGGAATCAATAAAATCTTTGAAGTCGGTTTGGACTGCCCCATCGGAGTTGAATTTTTTCCCTTGCAAGAAGTTATCCAAATTTCGAAAAAAAAAGTAATCTGTTGAGGCAAGGTCCGGAGAGTACGGTGGATGTCTTAGACATTCCAATTGAAGCTCTTCTAATTTGGTAGCCGTCTGTTGTGCAGTGTGTAGTCTAGCGTTATCATGAAGCAGCAGTGGCCTAGAGCGATTAACCAGCCTCGGTTGTTTAGCAGCTAGCTTTTCCATCATGGTTTTCAGTTGCTGACAATAGACATCTGCCGTAACATCACAGGTAATGATTCGATTCAAAATCTCTTCATTACTGTGCCGGTTGAGTAATGCAACGCAGCAGTCCACGCGCGTTTGTTGATTTGCTTCACTCAATTCGTGAGGTACCCACCTTTCAAGCTTTTTCACCTTCCCAATTTGCTTCAAGTGGATTAAAACAGTTTTATCACTAACACCGCAGCCTGCAGCTAACTCGGACGTGGTTTGCGATGGATCCGCTTCCACAATAGCCTTCAATTCTTCATTATCAACTTTGGTCTCCGGCCGTCCACGGGCTTGTTCTGCAGGTCGAAATTTCCAGAACGAAAACGTTGGAACCAAAAACGCACTGTGTTTTCTTTTGCGGCACCGTCGCCATACACATCATTAATCCTTTGAGCCGTTTCTGCAGCACTGGTGCCACGGTGGAACTCGTACTCGTAAATAACGCGATATTTCAAGTTTTCCATTTTGTAAACTGAATGACGCAAAGCAAAAAAACAATTGAGGTAAAAACAAATGAATTGTAATTTTCGAAACACAAATACTTGAGTAAATAGCTGTATAAATTTGAATTTGGAATTCTTAACCAAAGAGAAGATATTTGAGATCAAAGTTGCCAGTACGGCAAAACGCCAATTTCATATGTAAGGACCTAATATTTAAGCTTTTGTAGAATGAATCTTTGTGGAACATTAAAATTAAAATTTTGTTTAAACTGTGGTATTTTACAAAGATCCGAGAAAACAGCCGATGGCTATTGTAGCCGACGAATAAATCATATCACTTTTAAGGCCGCTGCGGCAAGACCGGAAGCGGTTTATCTATACCGGATGTTCCGGCGTAAAAGCCTTTGAAGATGAGCCGACTGATGGAGCCCCGGCTGTTGTTACTTCCGGTAGGAAGGCTTTTACGGTTATCTAGGTTGACCATATTCGTTTGGCAGATTTATGTGAGATTATGGTTTCTGTCAGATGCCGATTATTGTCTGATTACACAATTTCTAACTCTGAGTACATATCTTAATTACAAAGATTTTGTGGTAACAAAATCAGAATAGTCAGAGATGCTAAAAGTTTTGTCATCAACAATGTACGGTTTTACTATTACAAACTATTTTTGACAAAACTTGGGGTTACTGGAGTTACAATAAGAACAATTTGTACCTTTTGTTATACATGTTTTGTATGGTTTTACTGTGACAGACTATTTTTGACAAAAATTGGAGCAATTGGAGTAAAAACAAAAAAATATGAATGTTTTCCCATAATTATTATGTATGGTTTTATCAACACAAACTATTTTTGACAAAACTTGCGATTGTAACCACAAGAAAATCTAAAATTTTTGTTTTAAATGCTTTGTATAGTTTTACTATTACAAACTATTTTCGTCAAAACTTGGAGTTACTGGAGTTACTACAAGAAATTCTGGAAGTTTTGTCATAAATAGTATGCATGGTTTTACTATTACAAACTATGTTTGACATAACTTTTTTAAAATTAACTAACCAACCATTATACCATTCCTCTGAACAAGTAGATTAAAATGATGTACCACATCATTGTTCCTTTCCGATACGTTTTTATCACCTCCGTATCATTTACATCGTCATGTACGCACGTCTTTTTTTCGACTTCTCATGTGGCCGACATTTTAACTTTGAATAATAATTAAATAAAACGATGTTTTTTAACTACTTCCACTTTTGTCTTTATTTAGACAGCGACCGGTTTCGCCAGGCTCGCTAACATCGACAGACTGGTAACACTATTGTAAACTTAGTCCTTTATATACATACAGATCAGGGGTGGTAAACATGATTCTATACAAAAATAATCTTCAAATATTTATGTAAAAATTTTTCTGAATTTAACTATTGGTATTACAGGTATTCTTGGAGGTTCGTGTTTAATACAATGGGTTTAATATGTAAGAGATAATAAAAATTAACGAACTTCCAAGAATACCTGTAATACCAATAGTTAAATTCAGAAAAATTTTACATAAATATTTGAAGATTATTTTTGTATAGAATCATGTTTACCACCCCTGATCTGTATGTATATAAAGGACTAAGTTTACAATAGTGTTACCAGTCTGTCGATGCCAGCGAGCCTGGCGAAACCGGTCGCTGTCTAAATAAAGACAAAAGTGGAAGTAGTTAAAAAACATCGTTTTATTTAATTATTATTTAAAATGAACTTCCATCAAGAGATTTCAGTAAAATCATTTGATTATTTTAACTTTGATTTAAATCACCTTAAACGATTAATCGTGCCACATTTTTTTCAGTGTTTCTCTCATTTCCGTTCCGTTCACATCGTTCACGAATACTCACTTCACCATCTTCATTCATTCATTGCATGGGTCCAAACCTACTTAATAAACATTTTAGATTGTTCAAAACAGTTTCATTTGCATTGCACGCTTAGTCCTCCTTATTAATTTCACACGTTGTGTGGATATGTGTTTCATATTTTAATTCTGCACCTATTGAAATAATATAAGTTTATTATGAATCAGCTTCATTTAAATTACTAATTACTAATTCTGATTACTAATTCTGATTTTGAAAATTTGGTTTGGTTCACGTGGTGCTCCCGTTGGTCAATTTGATTGTTGCCGTACTTTATAATAGTTAATTGTGAGACGTAATACGTTTGTACTGTTTTGATGTCAAAATTATACAAGTTTTTTCGTTTATATAAATAATTTTGACAGGTCTAAAAATAAATTTTTCATTTGTTCCAATGACAATTTGAATAATTTCTTCAATATTCTTTTAAAGTTCTTGCTGGTGTTGGTTGGTTTTAAGTGCCTAATTACTGCCAAATAAAAAAAGTGGATACGTGTAACATTAATTAAATCATATAACAGCTAATTTAAAAAAAACGGTGGATACGTGTAACATAAATTAAATAAACACAAAAGTCCGGATCGTCCATGTCAACATGTACAACATCGGAAAAACATTATGTGTTGTAACATCACACCGCGTCTCCCACGGGGCGAAAAGAGAAGGATGGAGTGCCGCATCGGTTAAAGTGTGACAGTCCATTCTTTCTGCCTACCCTTTCGGGGAGACGGCGTGATGGTTAGTTAGTTAGTTAGTTTTCATTTAAAATATTTCAATAAATATTATTTATTCACAAAAAAAAACATAATTTATATTTATAAGTAAACGTTATTATTCTACGATCGAGTCATTGTTTTCGATACTAGGAATCAAGCTTCATGTTTTCGCTTTGATAAATAAACGAAAAAGATTATATATAATAAAAAAATAAAAAAATACTTGTGATGTGTTCATTATATCGAACCAACGAAATTTCGAATGAAAGTAGAAGCGAATTGAGTCAAAAATAGATTGCCTTAAGGAATGTTAAAAAAATATATATTTTAAGCTCCCTATTCTTAGATTCCAATAATCCCTTTATCCGAGTGGATGACTTTTAATCTTAAGAGTAGGTACCTCCGTATGTCAATTTCGTTTAAAAATAGAATCAAAGAGTCGCTCATGTAATCGATACTCTTTAGGGGGAATTTTGATAGAAGAATAATTGTTTATTTCTCAATCTACCGTATTGGAAGGTAAGTACTTAGTTAATAAAAAACAAAATAGCTTTTTAATGATTTGATACCATTCATTTTAGAAAAAAAAAGTTTTTATTTAATTAGTCATGTATTAATTCTTTATTTGCGTGCTTATAACCATGCGAAGTTGGTTATAATTAATACAGGTAAAAAGGGAAAAAGTTTTTTTTCGACATATTTTATATGTATTTCGAAAAAAAAACAACTAACCATCACGTCATCTCTCCAAAGGGGTAGGCAGAAATAAAGGACTGTCACACTTTTCTTTCTTGGCATACTTCTCTGGCTTCTTCAACATTCATAAATCGTGTCATGCACGCAGGTCGATTTCTCCGACTATGACCGACATTCAATATTTCGACATGTAATAATAACTAACTAATTAACTAACCATCACACCGTCTCCCCGGAGGGGTAGACAGAAAGAATGGACCGTCACACTGTTCTGTCCTGACACACTTCTCTCGATTTCTCTACATTCATACATATTGTCATGCGCGTACGTCGATTTCTTCGGCTTCTCACGTGGCCGACATTTGATAATTGATTGATTTGATAGTGCCACGTTTTCCTCGGCCTTCCTCTATTTTTAACTCCGTTCACGTCGTTAACATAAACCTTTTTCACTCATTCTTCCCCTGTTCCCAAAACATCTAAGCGACCCTTTAATTATTTTGTTCATAACACTTTCGTTCGCACCGCATTTATTTCTTATACTTGCATTTAACACTATATCATATACAGAATAATCACACATTCGTCTTAAATATCTCACTTTACTTGATGACAGTGAATAATGGTGTTCTGGTGCCGACCCATATGTATGGAAGTAAAGCATAGAACTGGAAAAAGAAGGATAAAAGTAGAATAAATGCAGTAGAGATGATGTCTCTTAAAATAATGTGTATTAAATGTCGGTCACGTGAGGAGTCAAAGAAGAGTGCGTGTGTGCGTGATCGATGAATGAATGTTGAGGAAGCGGGAGAAGTATGTCAGAAAATATGTATGTGGCGTTTCATTATTTCTGCCAACCCCTCCGGAGAGATGGTGTGATGGTTTGATAGCCAGTTAGTTTGTTAATTTTTTCTATTTTAAGTTTTAAAAATAGTTATAACGAGAAGGTGGCCCTGTTACAAAAATCTCTACTCCCACTCCTAATCTTCCGTAACATACTGAAAATTCTTCCGTCATTCATTCACTATACAAGCTCCAACCGTACCATTACTCTTTCTTAATTATTCTGTTTGCTTATTACACGAAAAACATGTTCATTTTAAGATGTTGCGATATGAAGAACCCACATTCACAACATATCGTAGTGTGCGTGCAGTGTACGCACAAGCCTCTAAGTGTGTGCGTACATCTCTAAGAAAATTTATTGCGAAGTTTAACACTCCAGAGACTGGCAATATTATTCCGTCAAAATTTTCGTTTCAGGAGCGTTCATATAATTAATGTCTCTATTATTATTCTGACATGAGATGCATTAATCAAGCCCATCAGCCTTCAAGTCGCCCGCCGCCATTTTGTACTCCCCCACCGTCTCACAAGATGGCGGACAATGGAACATGTTTTATCTCACCATGCTTCATTAGTCAAAATCAGAACTTTTTCAAGTCCGAACTTGGTCTTCAAAATGGCGGACGAACGTTTTGTTGCGAATGAGTGGTTTTACTATCCGAAAAAAAGTTTTTATTGCTATTGCGACAGAATTTTTTTCTGTTTGGTACTTAAATAAATCAGCTGGAAAATTGAATGTCTGATTATATTCTTATGTTGTGATGTTTGATAATATAAATTATTATACAACATTTTGAATGTATACACATTCTTATAGACAAATACTGGATTTTACACATTGCGGATAGATTATTATTTTTTTTTTATGAGGATTAATTGTATCTCAATAGAGACGAAGATGTAAATTGTTTTCCTGGGAACAGAATGTGGTGGCCGAGGCGCTTACATGACTTATGACCTGTCATTGGTTGGGTTGAGTGATCGCTTTATGTTTAACAACATTCCCCATTCTGCCTATCTTATGACCACCACATCTGACATAAGAAAGGCGGAATGGGGAATGTTGTTAAACATAAAGCGATCGCTCAACCCAACCAATGGCAGGTCATAAGTCCTGTAAGCGCCTCGGCCACCACATTCTGTTCCCAGAAAAAACAATTTACATCTTCGTCTCTATTGAGATACAATTAATCCTTATACAAAAAAATTATTATACATACAAAATAAAACGAAAGATACCACATAGGTTTACAGAAAGGAAGAAGAAAAGAAAAAACGCATTAAAAATAAAACAATAACATCAACAAACCATCACACCGTTTCTCGATATGGGAAGGCAGAGAAAATGAACTGCCACACTACTCTATTCTGACACACCTCTCTAGTTCTTCTGCATTCATACAACGAGTCAAACACGCATGTCTATTTTTCCGACTTTTAAATTTGAATAATTTGGTCCTGCCATGTTTCCCTCGGTCTACCTCGACTCCGTATTCCATTTACATCTTTAACGTATACTTTCTTAACCACTATTTCTCCATCCATGCGCTCCATATGCCCGAACCAACGCAGCAATCCTTTCATAATTTAGTTCATAATACCTTATTCTACTTTACGTTCCTTTTATATATCAGCATTTGAAATGCTGTCGTACCTACATCGTTCTACCACACAAAAGTTTAAGGGAACTCATCTCTACCACATTTATTCTGCTCTCATTCTACTTCTGCCAGTTCCATGCTTCATTTTTATACTAAGGGTTGGGACCAGAACTTCATTGTGAACGGCCGTTTTCGCTTTCATTGATAAACTATTGTTTCCAATAACTATTTTTAAAGCTCCATTCACTTTCTTACCCGCACCAACCCTTCTTTTGACGTCACTAAAAAATAATTTATATTAATGATAAATTATATTAACTGTCAGATTTTATAAATATTAGCAGAGCCTACCCTGGTAAAAATAATTTGAGATCAATAAATAGAAAAGAAAAAATAGTCTATAGTATTAAAAGGAAGACTATCTTCCATTTGCTATTCGATGATGAAGTTCTTCCTAATATAAAATAGTGCCAAAATAACGGAACAGGACAATCCTTCAAAGTGAACAGCGTGTCAAATTTAGGGTGTGAGTCAGAGTTCAAAAACAAAATTAACTATGTGCTCTTTCTTGTCAGTGTCACTATTAAAGAGTTGAAAAATGACGCAGGTGTCTCCGTCATTTCATTAAACACTTACTTTGTCGCTGTAAATTGTAACAACTTAAACTTAATTACGAAGAAAATAACTTGGTTTGTTGTTATGAAGAAAAACAGATTTTTTTATAAATAAAAACACCGTTTATTTTTTATTTTTTGATTATTTTTCTCGCCACGTTTCGAAGGTTCTATACCTTCATTAACGAGAGAACAACATATCGTTCGTCCAATGAATAATAGTTTAAAATATTATAAATTGTTCAATTAAATAACTTTGTTTTTTGTCATAAGATTTCAAAAATCACGAAAATTTGACATTTGATATTGTAACACCTGATGAAGTCAACATAGATTGATGAAAAAACTGTCGCGTAAAATAAAATACAATTGTGATACAAAAAAAAAAAATTTAATAGTTTATAATGTAAAGGTATCATAGTGTTTCGGCCAAAACAATGGACTATTTGAAATATTATTTTAGTTAAAAAACATCGTTTTATTTAATTATTATTTATTATTTCTAATTCATTAAGTTATTGATACTCTTATTTATTAATTGTTTTTAAGCAATGGCTTAAAACTCAACATTAAACAATTAATACAAGTGAAAACTAATCTTATAAATGTTTAATTACAATTTATCGAAATAACATGATAATTGCTAGCAAGACAAAACATGTCGTTTCCATAAAATATATTGAAACGTGTAGAAAAGAGACGTTTTCATTATGTAATTATTTATTGATCTAAAATACAATAAATAATATTTTTTTGATAAACTTAAAGCATTATCCCTGCGGAATTCCATAATGACGAATTCTATATAAAATAAATGACTGTTTTTTACATTTCTAAACTAATAAAATAGTTAATTGTATCTCAATAGAGACGAAGAAACAAACTGGAAACTGAATATGGATGATCAAGGTGTTTACAGGACTTATGACCTGTCATTGGTTGGGTTAAGCGCACGCTTTATGTAATAATTAAAAAATTTAAATTAACCACCCACAGGTGAAAATCCAGGATTCGTATACAGATATAAGTATACGAGTACATTTCACAAATATTTGTAAATATTCTGGTCAATTCTTTGGCGTATAAAATAGGAGTGATACTCCAGGCGACTTCTAAAAACAGTGCGCTAGGAGGCGGTAGCCTCTTCGCATTGTGTTAATAAAGTAGTTTGCTAAATGCTAAACAATCATTCTTCATAGATGGCGTTAGTGGGTGGATTGTATAGATTAATCTTAAAAAAATTAATTAGTACAATCAAATCTACATAGATGGCTAACTGGAACTGACACGTGAAGATAGGTATGGATTTGGAGTATATATACAACTTCCAAAAAAATGTATCATGCATGATCATAATAACAATGGTGGAATGGGGGAATGTTGTAATTACATGAAGCGTGCGCTTAACCCAACCAATGACAGGTCATAAGTCCTGTAAACACCTTGATCATCCATATTCAGTTTCCAGTTTGTTTCTTCGTCTCTATTGAGATACAATTAAAAATTTAAATTAACCACCCACAGGTGAAAATCCAGGATTCGTATACAGATATAAGTATACATTTCACTAATATAATAAAATAGTTGTCCCAATGATGCAAGTGTAAAGCCTTCGAAAAACGCCGAGAATAATAATTAAAAAAAAAATGAAAAAAAAAACTTTTAATTTGTTTAAAAAAATATTATTAAGAATAAAATGTATAATTTCTAGGTGTTTATTTTAATGTATGGGAATGACATTTGATTATACCGTAGAAAAGCGTCATTCCTATAAAATAAACTAAAACTTCTATAAAAGGGATGTTTTTATTCAGATTAATTATCGAAATTTGTTAGGGGTATTTGGGCCCATTTGAAATCTCTTTTTATGTATAGTTTCTTGAACAATGATGTAAAACTTCATATTAAATAATTATGAAATTTATTTAAATGCAAACGTATGTTTTCTAGAAGTTTTATAATATTTTTTGTGAATAGAATATTGTGTCTTGTCTAAGGCATTATTAAATGACATTTGATAATGTCTTAGATATGCGAAACATGTCATTTACATAAAATAAAATAAAACTTCTAGAAAACAGACGTTTCCATTCATATATTTTATTTAAAAGTATTTTCACACATTATACCAAATCCATTTGTCTTTTTTCACGTAGCTTCAAAAGAGTGTTATCGGTGTTTCCTAAGTCTCTCTAACAGCTTTTACGATCGTGTGTTACCGCGAGATGGATGGGCTACATTAAGTATAATTCTTATTCAAATTATCTGTAAGGTGGGCCCTTTTCCGGGAAGATTCTACATAACCAAAATGGAAAACTCTCTATGTCTTATTAAATGAACGAATCGGTTTTCTGGATATTTACTCCGAATCGGAGTTATCACAACGTATTTTATATTATACGTATTAATATGAGTTATTTCACATAAAAATATTTTGTACACAACTTTAAGTTAATATATTGATTTCTAAAAAAATAAATTTTCCTTCATAGTTTGGAGAATAATATAAACAACGTACAATTTTTCCGTGATGCAATCATCATAAATTTGCCAAATGTAATATTAAATCCATATTCATATTAAAACAATTTTAAAGGTTAAAGAAATATTTAAGTATACAAGTTTCAAATAATTTACTTACTTATTTATGAATTTTTTATTATTATTTACGATTTTATCTCTCGTCTCTCTGCCCGCTGGGCCAACGCTGTTATAATGATTGCTGGAATTGGATAGATGAAATTGGCGATGGATAGGTGGGATTGGCGTGCTTTGGGAGAGCTCTACGTTCAGCAGTGGACGACAGACGCCTAATAAGTTATTAAGTACATACTCTTTTCTATTCTTTAATTCTTAATCTTAAAGTGTCGGTTTTACGGTGATTTTATTTATTTATATAAATAAAATAAACGGTGGAATCGTGGAACATAAATTAAATAGACAAATGTGCACCATCTAAAAATAACATTTTGTATTAAATTATTTTTATTTTGTTATTTTATTTTATATCATTGTATTTTATATTATTTGTTTTAGATTTATTTTGTGGATGTTGGAAGATCGAAGTGTGCGCGGGAGATGCCTATTGGTGGCGATGAGGTTCGCAACCCATCACACCGCGTCTCCCGCGGGGCGAAAAGAGAAGGAGAAGTGAAAGGAGAAAGTGTGACAGTCCATTCTTTCTGCCTACCCTTTCGAGGAGACGGCGTGATGGTTAGTTAGTTAGTTAATAAATGAAAATATTCGTTACAAATTTCAAACTCAAACTCAAGAGTTGTAATAAATATTTTTATATGTTATATAAATAAAAAATCAATGTTAAACCGACAAAACTGACAAACAAAACATACTTCTCATTGCTACTAATATGTAAGTATCGCAACGTTCATAGAAACCCAAAAATCAGGCTATATAATACCGTAATACGACAGTATTGGCGTATAGCTGCGAGGCTCTGGCTTTGACGGTAATAATGGCGGAACTGCTGAACACATTCGAAAAAAAGTTGCTGCGAAGAATTTGTGGACCCGTGAAAGAAAGAGAACAAGGGCGTATTCGACGCAACGATGAGCTGTATTCCATGTACCAGGCCCCCAACATCTCCACACACATAAAGCTACAAATATTGAGATGCGCTGGACATGTACAGAGGATGCCGAACTCACGGAGCCCAAACGCATTATTACTAGACACCCGGGCGGAAGGAGAAGGGTGGGAAGACCAAGGCTTAGGTGGGAGGACGAAGTAAAGAGGAATGCAGCACAACTTCTTCGGGTGCCGAACTGGAGGACGACTGCTGAGGACAGGGACTGCTGGAGGTGAAATTTGACGGAGGCCAAGGCTCGATATGGGCTATAGCGCCATCGGAAGAAGGAAGAATCATATGTCACGAGAATCAACATGATAGCTCTATCATTTACATCAATTAGGCTCGCGCTAAAATAATGGTAAGAGCGATTCAAGAAAATGCTGAGGACAGAGACTGAAATGGACTGTAGTGCCTTCGGAAGAAGTTAAACCGATTAAGCAATCGCGTTTTCATTATGTCTGTTTAATCTTTCATTAAGTCCACAGTAAATATATACATTATCTTAGCTTTGATAGATGCCTGAATCCGGGAACAAATAATTTTACGACTTCAAAGCACTTACTCCTTACGAGTTGAGAAAATTTAACAAACATATTATGACACAACTTGAGGGCTTAGAACTCTCGGAATGGATCAGGGGTAATCTCTCATTTAACTGCCCCACAATCCTTTAAAGGACCCTGGCACAAACCACACACAGAGGATTAGGTGGCTGGATCTATATAGGATTTAGCATTTCACGTGTCCTTACAGATTTCTAGAAACAAGAACTCAGCTATTACCCTGATTACCTATGGTACCTATACTCAACATTACATTAGGGGTCGTGAAATGGATTAATCTGGAACAAGCTTTCATCTAAAAAGTTATGATTAGATGAAGTATGATTCGGTAAATCCGCCATAATACTAAATATATAAATATACACTCATTTCTACGGCATTATCCTACATTTATCCTTCTTTTGCAAGCCCCAAGCTTAACTTTCATACATAAAGGTTGGCACTTGAACTTCTATATGAACTAATTATTGCGTAATATTTAATTTAATTGTGTTTATTTATTTAAATCACAATAAGGAAGAAGAAAAGCTTCATGATGATGACACAGAATAAAAGAAGATACATTTACATTTTTAATACTGGTAGAGCTTTACGCTATCAAAAATATATATCGACCACCTCGGAGAACGGTTTAGTTAAAAGTATGCTCTGTCTACCGGTCAAACTATTGGCAGGATGGTTCTGAATTATGAGAGATAATACTAATTTAAAGATCCGCTTTGTTTAGCTTTGCAATTTAAAAGCACTTATGAAAAATTGTACAACGCGTTAATTCACTTTTTTGGCCGGTATCAGATATATTTAGATTAAGAGAAATAATAAAATTGTATTAAAAATATATTTTTACCTCCATTACATTACTGCATCTCATTTCGTACCGTCAGGACGCCATTGCACGCAGATATTATCTGAAACAAATAATTTTTGATACTTTAATCAGTTTCTTAAGAAATGTTCAACACAATCATATGAAGTAAATAAATAAGGCTATACCATATTTTGACTTATTATACTGAGTGCAAGAACCTATAATTATATAACATGTGTAAGTTAACTTGGTAATCTAAAAATCCTTTCAAAATTTAGCCCATTGATATGTCTATTGTTATCTCCCTAGTACAAGCCAAGTTAACTAACACAAGTTATATATATTCTAGGTTCTTACACTCAGTTTGTAATAATTTTGGTTAGTTTGTATCGTTCTCCCGATGATTATGGTGTAAGCCTTCGAAACATGTCGAGAAAAATATCGAAAGTGGAAAAAACAGGCAGCAAAAGGATGAGAGCAGAAGAAATGCGGTAGAGATGGGATCCTTAAGACATTTGTGTGGTAGAATAATGTAAGACAGCATTTCAAATGCTGATATATAAAAGGAACGTAGAGCGGAATAAGGTATTATGAACAAAATTATGAAAGGATCGCTGCATTGGTTCAGGCGTATAGAGCGCATGGATGGAGAAAGAATGGTTTAGAAAGTATAGTTAACGATGTGAATAGAGTACAAAGTCGTGGTAGACCGAGGAAAACATGGCGTCACCAAATTAATTAACTTTAAATGGTTTGTCATTTTAGAAGTCGGAAGAATCGACGTGCATGTATGACTCGTTGTATGAATGTGGAGGAAGCTAGAGATGTGTGTCAGAATAAAGTAGTATGGTGGTCCATCCTCTCTGCCTACCCCTGCGGATAAGGCGTCATGGTTTGTTTGTTTTGTTTGTTATCTTATTAGAACTATTTCATAAATAACCCTTTGATTAAACAAAAGCGAATGATTCCGAAAACTAAAGTTTTTTTTTACAACTTCTCTGTGCTAATGGTAGATGTGGTGAATAGATATTATATACATAAACAAATTATTCCATTGTATTATATGTGTGTTGACTGACGTGTATGTAATGTAATAAATGAATACCATTTATTTTTGATGTTATGATTTGTTTTGCTGTTGTCTTATTTATCGAATATAAAAAGCGAAATTAGTACAAATGAAATATGTGGAAGTTTGGAATACGTACGCTAACAGAATCTAATAACTTTTGGGAAAAACAATCGCAGTACCGCAATGTGATAAAGATACGAATCTGCGGAGATTAATTCTTGTGATTTATTGTCTTCTTAATGATAGAGATGTTATTTTTTTCCCTTACCAGAAATCAAGAAATAAGATAAAGATTTTGTGCTTTCTCTCATTTTACTAACCAATAGAAAGCAATGGATTCAATAGGAAAATATTTAAATTATTATTTTTGATATTATGTTCGGTTTAATATAAACATTTTAACATGTATTTTTGATTCATTCATCTTTTTCTCTGCCGATTCCTTAGAGACGGCGCAATGGTTAGTTTTTTTTTAATTTTCATAAACTTAACGTTAACACCATGGACTTCCGTAATGATGAATTTTTTTATGAATTAAAATGCTTTTTTTTCCACTTATGAGTTTATTTTTTCGGTTTATGTCGTTTTCCCGATGATGAAGGTATAAACCTGCGAAAAATGTCGAGAAAAATAAACTTAAAAGTGGAAAAAAATATTACTAGCTAACCCTCACCAAGTTGACCATAAGGAGACTCCTTGTAGCACAGAGGAAAGACGAAAGAGCCATGCTACATGTAAGACTCTCAGACCGGATAAAAAATACTGAAATACGTAGAAGGTCGGGAGTAACAGATGTCGTCGCAAAGGTAGCGAAGCTTTAATTGTCATTTGCGGGACATGTTGTCAGATTGGTAGACGATAGATGGACCAGAAGGGTGGTAGAGTGAAGACCAGGCGAAGACAAACGAAACAGAGGGAGACCCCTACACGATGGTTCGAAGACATTGGGAAAATCACTGGCGATTGGATGCAAAAGGCACAAGACAGTGAAACGTGGAGAAGTATGGGGGGGCTATGTCCAGCAGTGAACGACATGGCTGTCTAAGTAAGTAAAGTAAGTATATTGATGAAAAAAGGTGATGTGTAAACTTTGTAAAATGTTTAAGTTTCCAAGTCTGTGTTTTTTAAGTGTGTGTTTTGATATTTCCTAAATGATTTTGTAATTTTGTAATCTTTGTAATATGTTTAAGTTTCTATGTCTTTGATGTTTCCTGAATGTTTTTGTAATTTTGTATTTTTGTAAGCTGTTTTTATTTTCTAAGTCTGTGCTTTGATGTTTCCATTTACAATTGTTGTATATTTACATGTAATTATTAAGGGATACCTGAATAATCTGGCCTGGAAGAACAAGCACATGCGTATCGACAGCAAGATCAGAATTTATAAAACATGCGTGCGACCTATCATGAAGTACGCTGTAGAGACGAGGCCGACACTGTGCGAACCATGGGACTAATAAGAACATCGGAGATGAAAGTCCTCAGATCAATTACTGGAAAAACTCTCCGAGATTGTGTACGCAACGTGGACAAATAAAAACTTGCGAAATAGAAGATATTGTCCAGTGGAGTAGATCCAGAAGAATATACTGGAAGGATCACGTAGCCCGAGTGGATGGTGACAGACTTGCATATGCAGCCGCTTATGAAGTCCCCTCTGAAAACCGCCCACTTGGAAGACCGCCTAAGAGATGGAAGGACAGCTGGATATCATCATCCGACGAGACATGATTTCTGTGTTTAAGATCGTCAAATCTATTAAAGGAAGAAGAAGAAAAAGAATTACTAAGTATGTAAATTGTCCTTTTTCCCAGAATGAGTAGTTTACTCACGGGAATACAATGTAACCACTGTATGTCTATAAAAAAAATATAATAATTCGTGTTTTTGTATAATATAATACTTTGTATTGGTAAATAGTGCTTTTGTCGTATAAGTGTGCTAGTATAAAGTTAACGGACGTTGAAATGGAAGGAGCATAGTAAAACAACATTGTTTTGCGTAAAAAGCAACGTGGAAACGACGCGATAAAATTTCCCGCCTCGGTGGAACAAACGAACAATAATAAGTGGTATGTGCGAATGATGGACGAGATACATTACGGACAGATTTCTGACGATTTTCGTCAAGGAAAGCAAAGTAATTTCGGTTCATTATTCGCCCATACTGCTGCCATTGTTCGTATATCATATTTTTTGTACCTAAAAAGAACTGCCTCCTGATTGCTCTGGTCCACAGCGCATCTCGAAAAATAAAACGTCTCCTGCCGACACTTTTTGAAATCACTACGTCATTTCTTACGTAAATTTAAACGTAAAAATGTGCTCACGCGTAATATGAATTCTTCGCTATAAAATCACCATAACTGTGTACTTGTTCGTTTAAGGAATTGATTTTTTTTATTGTTGGTACACAAACTAAGCATTTTTTATAGAGTAATTAAAAATATATATTAAGACAGATTAGATACCTCAGTTATATGTGCACAAGTACATAACACTGGCAGTTCAACAGTATTATACCAACCCTCGGTGTTAATAAGCGTAAGGCAAAACAAGACATGATTGCTAGATAAAGAAACATCCAAAAAAGTAAAACAAGGCAATAGCAAAGGGCAAAAAAAAATAAACAAATCAAGTAAAATAAGACAATAGCATTAGACAAAGAAAAAATAAACAAACCAAGTAAAATAAAACAAAAGTATATGGTAAAAATTGACATACAAATCAGATAATATGATACAATAACATTACATAAAGAAAAAACAATTTAAATATCAAATTGTGCATATATTAAACTCGCCAGTATCGCCAGGTTAACTGTCATTGACAGACTGTTACCACTGTTTTAAACTTAATCCTTTATATTGTAATGTTACCATTACGAATTCTTCGGCCGTAGTTAAGTTCTTTTCGGGCATTCTTTCCGAATAAACCCCTGTTGGCGCAACTATGGCACCTCCGCCTTGATTCCAAAGATGCATTTCCCGTTTGGCAACACCGCTGCCTTTTCGCCCTTCGTAGAGCGCGCTGGGCCTCGGCAATTCTTCTCCCGCGTCCGTCGTGTGAGCAACCCGCCATTTTGTTTTTCATCAGTGCCTCGATCCCGCCAAGATGTAGAAGAAACTCAAATCCGTTGCCATCTGGCTGGACCAGTAATGGTTCAGAAAAGATTACCTAGAACTCGTTAAATTTATTAACAGAGGTAATGAATCGACGTCATTAGATTGTCATTATCTATGTAAACATTGTATTATTGGAGTTCTGTGACCAAGGAGACCTCGACGCCATAAAAACAGATCCACATAATTATTAAAAGAGAAAGAAGACTCTTTCATATAAACATTGCCACATTCATCAAAGAGGTCGCATTTATCCTACTTTTACCATTATTTTGCCAGTTCCATACGGTTTTTTTAACGCTGATTAATGTTGAGTATATATTATTTTTATATTTAAATTCTCTATTTAAATATTGAATGTCGGCCATGTGAGGAGTCAGAGAAATCGACGCGCGTGCATGACACGATTTATGAATGTTAAAGAATCTAGAGAAATATGTCAGGAAAGAAAAGTGTGGCAGTCCATTTTTTCTGCCTACCCCTTCGGGGAAATGTATTTTAAAACTCTAATTGTTCCACAATGTAGTTGTGGGACTATCATTAATATGCAAAATAATCTGAATAATTTAAATATGTGAAAATAGAACACTTTTGACTTTTCAATTAATATTTCATTGAATAACTAAAAATTTAACAATGTTTTAGCATTTCAGTCTATTTTAAATTACAAAAAAAAAAAATTTAACAATAACACTTCAGTGATTCTTTAATTGTGTATTTTTACGAATAAAAGATATTAGAAAATGTTTAAGGGTGTAATATTTTACAATCAATTTGTCAAATTTAACATGTCAAAAGTACACAGGGAAATGACAGCGTTTATTTTTTTATAAACATCTATGATTAATACAATATAATATTAGGTATCAATATTATATTAATAATATTCTTTCCTGACATATTTCTCTAGCTTCATTAACATTCATAAATCGTGTCATGCACGCGCGTCGATTTCTCTGACTCCTCACATGGCCGACATTCAATATTTAAATAGAGAATTTAAATATAAAAATAATAAATACTAAACATTAATCAGCGTTAAAAAAACCGTATGGAACTGGCAAAATAATGGTAAAAGTAGGATAAATGCGACCTCTTTGATGAATGTGGCAATGTTTATATGAAAGAGTCTTCTTTCTCTTTTAATAATTATGTGGATCTGTTTTTATGGCGTCGAGGTCTCCTTGGTCACAGAACTCCAATAATACAATGTTTACATAGATAATGACAATCTAATGACGTCGATTCATTACCTCTGTTAATAAATTTAACGAGTTCTAGGTAAACTTTTCTTGTATTTAAGGGTTCACCCCTTAATTATTTTTAACAATATATTAGGCCACGTCAATTGCTGTATTCTACTTCTTTAACCCTTAACGTACCGTGTTCAAAACAAAACGCTCGCTCCCATGTGGTAAATTCAGTTTACCGCTAACTTTATCTAAATATCAAGCATATGACTGGATAAATCAAAATTTAATTTATGTCATCTTGTAGGGAATTTCATTAGGAATAGATCGATATCTATAACGTACATGGATTATTTGAAAAACATATCATTATTAATTTTTTTCTGGAACCATGCGATTTCTGATATGTAATGCGTCACAGCATACGAACGACTAAAACATCAGGTATAAACTTGTCTGCGCGCCGCGGCCGGCGGGGCGAAGATAAAGGCACCTAGGCAAAATGTATAGTACGTTCAAGACAACGAGTACGTATTAATATTTGTCCCTTTGGTAAAGTGTTAATATTTTCACAGTTCTGATATTATTAAGTTGCGTGCTGCGTTTCCATCCACAGTCGGTATTATTACGTACCTATTGAAAAGGCCAAAGATATAATTTATAATACGTTCAAAACAGCGAGTAAGTATTTGTCACTTTTGATAAAGTTGTAAATATTAGCAAAACAAATTCTACCTTAACACGAATGAAGGTGAGGGCAGTCTTAGAAAATATTTTTTTTTGGGATGAAGGAAGTAATTTTTTGCTTTTTTTTATGACGAAATATTGAGAACACTTCAATGGAGGATTACAATTTTTTTTATAATATAAGGGTCCATAGGTTTTAAGAAAATCAACTTTAAATTGGCAGTGGAAACTCAATTGACCACATGGCAACGCGACGGTTAACTAGTGTATATAAACAGCAATGCGTTTGATTTTCGGTACATTTGATAATGCTTGAGACAGTTGAAATATGTTATTCACATAAAATATAATAAAACTCCCTTAAAGGAAACCTACAAAAGACTGGCATCGACTGTGATTGTTGGGAAAATACTGCGGAGGACAGACCTAGGTGGAGAACAGCAGTACATAAAGGCACACAAGACTCTGAAGCACAGCGCAGATACGACGCCGCTGAGCGGAGGAGGAGGAGAAAGGAGAGACCACTGGTAGACGGTGACGGCTCCATTACAGGCGCCTTCCCCTGCCCCAGATGCCCCAGAATATGTGGGTCCAGGATTGGGTTCTTCAGTCACATGCGGACTCACAACCGTGAACGACAGTCTTCCTCGGACACGAGGGACAGCCGATGATGATGATGAATAAAACTTCTAGAAAACAGATGTTTTCATTCGTATTCATTAATCACATATTTTTTTTACTGTAAATGACTGTTCGATACACCAATAAAACTACCCATTTTAACTCATATTTATTTAGAGAATAAAAAAAACCCGACTATTTTCATTGCGATCACAATGTTTGTTGCGTCCGTAGTCCGATGCTGAATTTTTAATAGGAAAGGCCACCAAACGCGTCAAGCTTTGCGTGGTACTCAACTTGATAAAAATCACAAAACTGCAGCTATAAAACAAATAGGCAAATATTTAAATGTATGAGTTTTGTGGGATTTGAGTTGAGAGCTGTATGTCGCTACGTGCTTCCGCTTTTAATTGGATACTTTACATTTCGTGCTATACACAATCATGAAAATTCAACAATTACTCCTCTACACGCAGCAGTTTGGACTGGCCTATATTCAGTGACAAAGGGTAAACATTATTTACATGACGCGTCATTATGACCACCCTGTAAAAAATACCGCTTTTTCATGTACACGTATTACGTTTGACCGTTTCACCGTAGAAAAGCCATGTTTATATTTAATGGGAAAGATAACTGATAACGTTTTGACGAGCATCTTACAGGAATGAGAAACTAATGTAAAAAAATGGAATTCCCATTTTTTTATAGTATACTACCAAGTAAAAACATGTATTAAACTGATTGATCCCTGTGAATCCTTTAAATCACATAAATGATTCCAGCAACTCTTTCCAACTTAAAATATATAAGAAACGGTTTGGAAATAGGTTGGAATTATAAAATATAGAATGGCAGTGCACAATGGTATTCTTCTACCGACCCTTATGTATGGAAGCGAAGCGTGGAACTGGCAAAAGAAGGATGAAAGTAGAATAAATGCAGTAGAAATGAGATCTCTTAGACGAATGTGTGGATACTCTGCGTATGATAGAGTGTCGAATGAAAATATTAGAAATGAATGCGGTGCGAATGATGGTGTCATGAACAAAATAATGAAAGGATCATTAAGATGGTTTGGACATATGGAAAGAATGAATGAAGAAAGAATGGTAAAAAAGTATATGTTAATGGAACCAGAAATAGAGGAAGACCGAGGAAAACGTGGAAAACGATCAAATAAATCAAATATTGAATGTTGGCCATGTGAGGAGTTAGAGAAATCGACGCGCGTGAATGACACGATGTATGAATGTTGAGGAAGCGAGAGAAATATGTCAGGAAAGAAAAGTGTGGCAGTCCATTATTTCTGTCTACCCCTTCTGGGAGACGGCGTGATGGTTAGTTGGTTAGTTCGTTATAAAAATATCATTTTTTTATATTAATTATTTAATTAAATCTTAGGTAGATAGTCCCTGCATGATGCGAAAAAGGACTTAATTGTTTTAAAAATCTATCACTTAACAACAAAACGCATTTATTGAATTGTGTTTTCTTAGCTCTACGCTATGATCACTAAAATAGTTTCAAACACAATTATTATAATAAACAATTATTCACAGTAATCTGAAATCTCTTTATTGTCTACGTTCATATTTAAATTTAAAATATGTATTTTTTTTTTCTATGTACACAACAGATCGTTTGGACCCAATTACAGTACACAATTTTATTTTTTGGCTATTATATTGATTCTCGTGACATGTGATAGGTAGCCAATCTATTGCCATTTTATTGTCACGTGAATTCTACACCAGACCAAACGACAGTGTGACAATCACACTGCCATCGCCGGGAATCGAACCCGGGACCTTCGGTATGGAAGTCAGAACTTTTACCACTCTGCCACGGAGGTCGGCATTAATGCGTCCTTGAGGTTATTACTATTACGTGAAATCCAGATTCCCAGTCAGAAGGAATAAATTTTATAACCGAAAACCAATTTTTTCGATTCCCTACTGGATCTCGTTTCTAAAAAAGAACTAAAAAAAAAGCTTTACTAAAATCGACTGTTTTGTATGGTAAAAAAATAGTTGTAGGTAAATGGAAAAAGAAATACATTAAGCCGACATTTAGAAAACACTCCCTTTCTGGGTAAGGGAACGCGATTAATTCTTTAAAAACAGTAAAAAAAAATACTGTTTCCAATTTCTCCCAGAAAGCTTTTACACTCTAAGAGCTCCTTTGTCGGTCGAGTTTGTTCCTTAACGACAAAAAATTCTTCGTTTAAGTAAATGTAAATTCATTCACTTTTATCGGCGAGATTCGCTGACGCAACCTGTGCCCTGCTACCATAAATAAGTTCTTGGCAATGAAAAAAGAAGACTACAGAGTATGTCACAAAAAAGAAAGACACAATACTCGTATACACATCAAATGAAATCTGAAGATGGAAGTTCATTTTAAATAATAATAATAGTCCATTGTTTTGGCCGAAACACAATGATACCTTAACATTTTAAAACTGTTTAAATTAAATAACATTGTTTTATGAATCACATTTTTTTTTACGCGACAGCTGTTTTGTCAACCTATGTTGACATCATCAGGTGTTACAATAATATATTAATATCTTCATGATATGATGTTACTTCATAAAATAATTCACTTTAAAATTGACAATTCTGAACTTCTCAGCAAATTGTCACTCAATACCCCCATGTCTCGCACGAGACACACCGCGAGCCAAGTTTTCCACCTTCCTGTTTATCGCACAAACTACGCTCTGAGCGCGGCACTGTATCGAATCTGTGATATCTACAACAAACATTTTGGAGACATTGACGTCTTTCATTTGAGCGAGCGAAATTTTAAAAAAGTGATCGGAGCAACATTTCGGCGCGGATGTGACCACGATGTAACGTGATATTATAATACTTGTATATTACTTTTTATTTTATTTTATCTTAATTTAATTTTTATTTCCAGTACTATAAGTATTTTAACTCTTAAATATTATGTATACCTTATTTTGTCTTAGTTTAACTTCAATGTTTCTCACTATCATATGTTGATTGTCAACTATTATTTAATCTGTGGTAGCATGTAATTGGCCTTATTTTAATTATTCTGAATGTTTCTTTTATATATATGTCATTGATATCGCTGTATGTTACCCTAAATAAATAAATAAATAAATAAATAAATAAATATTATATATATTATTGTTATATAAAATTGTTAACATTTTTTAATTATTAATATAGACTCGTATATTATTAGTATATTAATACATTATATACTATTGCAAGACCTGATTATCACCTTCGATATCCCTTCGCTCCCTTTCTCGCTCCCTTTCACTCCGTTTTGTATGATATCGTCCATTGTTCTATGTGTGATATCGTCCGTCACGTGCGTTTCGGCGAGAATCTTGCGGGCCGCACCAAGACGATTCGCGGGCCACTGCTTGCCTACCCATGTATTAGTCAAAGTGGTTTTAGGAGTAAAGACTAAAGAAAACTTATGGGCCTCTTTGAAGACGTTCTTAAAGTCCAAGCTTCTAGCCAAAAACACCCAGCTGCGCATTTATAACATCATCATCAAGTCAGTGGTGACATATACTCGTACGATCATACGACTATACGACCCATTTATTTTTTTATAAATAACGTTTAAAGTTTAATTTAAACTTGAATGTCGCATGAAAACTTTGAATTATCTTTGAATATCTTTGAAGCATTATCTTTGAATAATACCATCCAAGCGGCAAGCATTCTAACTTTTGTGGCCATTTAAACTTTTATTTGTCGCTCATTAAAAAATTTCAGATGTTAGCAATATATCTCGATCGTGGTATACCATTTAACTATCTTAAACATTATGGTGGATTAATTGCCTCTCCCCCGAATAGACGGCAAATGGACCTTGGGATTGTATGAGCGAAGCTGACGAAAGGGCGTCGTTGCGTTCTACAACAGCTTCAATTCAACAATGGGTAACCTAATAAGTCCTTATTTAATTGTTTGTTTATGTATTTGTGTATATATACAACAATACCTACAATGTATATGTTTGTTGCCCTACAATAAATATTTGTGAATGTAATATTTTAATTGCTATTAACATAAAAAAAATGGATTTATTCGAATGAAAACGTCTGTATCCTAGAAGTTTTAATATATTTTAAGTGAATGACATGTTTCGCATGTCTAAGGCAAATTTAAATGTACATTTGTACTTTAAATCACATTTACCTTAGACAGGCGACGCATGTCATTGACTTAAAATTTAATAAAACTTCTAGAAAACAGACGTTTTCTTTCGTATTCATTATTTTTTGTGGAGTTGTACATCATTGTTCAAAAAATAATTAGTAAAAAAGTGAAAAATTCATTTAAAAATCAGTTATAATTTTAAGGATTTATTATATCTCAATAGAGACGAAGATATAAATTGTTTTTGGAAACAGAATTTGGTGGTCGAGGCGTTTACAGGACTAATGACCTGTCATTGGTTGGGTTAAGCGATCGCTTTACGTAATACAACATTCCCCATTCCGCCCTTCTTACGAACACCATGTCTGTTAAATTTTTGAAAGATGTATATATGCTACTGTTGAGAACCACTTCACATTTTTTAGTTCAATCTACACTAGCGCCATCTATTAAGATTAGATGTAAGCATTAAGTATTTGTGTACATTCAAAAACAAAAAGTTATATTTTGTTTATTTTTCATTCCTATTCAGGCACAATATTGAGGCATTGCCTTATGTTTAATTTATTCCACGACTCTTCCTCCATTCAAAAGTCAGACAAGTCCGGGTCGATTTCTAGAACTCGACTCGAATGGGAATATTGATGAGTCGCTTAACCCTAAAGCTGGTGATTATTATTATTTGTCATACTGTAACGCTCAATGAAGGGAGAAAAATATTTGCGAACCGTGACCTTTACATTCATTAAATAAATAAAAAAATAGGTGTTCGATTTCCAAAAAAGGGTGACACACAAAAGTGTAATGGAATTTAATTTAACATTTTATTGTGAAAATTAGAAACCGATTGTATAAAAAAACTATAAATGTTAAACTCATTTGCTATTCCAATTAAATTGAACAAAAATTATAAAAAACGACGTTTTCATTCATCAGGCCGAAAATGATATATCAAGATTATAACTGTAAAAATTTAAAACGTTCACAATAGTTTATTGTAACACCTGATGATGCCAACATCGGTTGGTGAAACAGCTGTCGCGACACTCTCAGTGAATTAAGATAAATTGTGATATTATAACAGTGTTTTAAATTTTAACACTAATAGTTTTATATCATTAATTGATAGGAATGATAACGTCTGTATTCTAGAAGTTTTATTACAATTTATGAGAATATCATGTTTTGCCTGTCTAAGTCATTATTAAATGCATTAAATCTAAAACATGCCATTCTCATAATTTTTAATAAAACATCTAGAAAACGAACGTTTTCATTCGTAAAAATATTTTTTTTATATGGAGTTTTACATAATTGTTCAAGAAACAATAAATCAATTGCAATTTGTGACTATATTCAAATAATAAGAAGAAAGAAGAAATAAAAAAAACTTTGTTATAAATATCACAATTGATTATATTTTTAACGCTTATCCGCGAAATCTGCAAGGTGGAAGATGCGTGCGATGGGGCAGACAACGTAGAAGATCCTAAAAGACGCACGTGCAGAGGATGGATCCCACCGGAATCCCACACGCTGTGGCGCATCAGATTCCTGCCGGCTACCGTCCCTCCGGAAGACCGACAAAGAGATGGAGGAATAGCTGGGAGTCGACCTCTCAAGAGAGGCCAGCCTGATTACAGGAACAGACCAAAGGTCTAAAAGAAGAAGAAAAATATTATATTTTGTCGCGACAGCTGTTTAGCTAAAGTAGATTGAAAGACCTGACGATGCTTACATCGGTTAGCGAAACAGCTGTCGCGACAAAATATAATCAATTGTGATATTTATAACAAGTTTTTTTTTAACTTTTTCTTTTTTTTATACTTTATATATACTCGTACAACACTAACTTAAAAAAAATTACATATCAGACATGTTTCGAACAACCGGTCCTTGTATATACAAAGTATAAAAAAAATATTCATTTTCTCAAAAGTTGTTACAAACACCAAATATAGTTTAAGGCATCTATTTAGAACAGGTAAAATATAACAAATATATAATACCAGGAGCCGGAGATGCCTATTGGTGGCGATGAGGTTCGCAACCCATCACACCGCGTCTCCCGCGGAGCGAAAAGAGAAGGATGGAGTGCCGCATCGGTTAAAGTGTGATAGTCGATTATTTCTGCCTACCTTTTCGGGGAGACGGCGTGATGGTTAGATAGTTAGTAAGCTAAAAAAAAAGACAATAAAATAAAACATCTACAACACAAAGTATGGCGAACATAGAAGAAAGTTTTTTTATTGAAATAGTTAATTATGTTTAAAGGTTGGTCATGTTAGAAGTCGGAGGAATCGACGTGCGTGTATGACTCGTTGTATGAATGTGGAGGAAGCTAGAGAGGTTTGCCAGGATAGAGTAGTGTGGCGGTCCATTCTCTCTGCCTACCCCTGCGGGGAAACGGCGTAATGGTTTTTTTGTTTGTTTGTTTGTTAATTATGTTGAAATATCGAACTGTTTCCGTCAAAACAATGGATTATACCATATATTAAAATATATTTTTATTATAAAAAAATATTTTTAGACTTGTGTATGGTATTGCTAGCATTCTTCAATATATTATAATTTTTGGAGTGCTGAAATTGATTAGGTATCATCAATTTATTTTTTTATTTAAACTTGAATATCTGATATACGGAAAAACAACTTTTTATTATTTTGCATTACGATAAAACACTGATTAACGCTTCACTGCTTTTTCTTTCATTTGTAATGCATGACCTCAGTGATTCAAAAAGCTCCGTATTCCGTATTCACCAGACTTAGCTCTTTGCGATTTATTTCTGTTACCGAAGATCGGAAATAAATGACAGACAATCGTTGTCTTGTCAAAGATCATTGACAAGGCAACGATTTGACAGCATAGATAAAATAAAACAAACATCGCAGGAATGGATAAACATCGCCTTCAAAAACTGTTATGAACAGCAATAAAATCGAAGTTGATTTATAAACGAAAATTGTCGACTCTCGAATATCTCTTGACTTTCGACTGAAATCTCATTTTCAAAGTCTCTTGATTATGAGAACTTACAAATTTTACGGTTAAAATATTATGGAAAACTTGTTATTATTAATAATGCTTGAATGATGTTGCAAAATTACATATTTTATTATTGTTTTATGAATTATGTGTTTTAATAACTAACTAACCAACTAACAATGACGCCGTTTCTCCGCAGGAGTAAGCAGAGAATATAGGATCGCCACAATGTTCTATTCTGACACGTCTCGCGCCTCTTTTACATTCACACAATAATTCAGTTGGGTTGGGCGACGGAAAATTACGTCATGATCTCACCTCAAAAATACCACAATACCTCAAGACTAAAGTCTTTAACTAATGCGTCTTGTCAGTCATGACGTGGACATTGACAAAAGGTCTAGTCTACAGATTGAAGGTCGCCCAACGCGCCACGGAAAGAGCCATGCTTGGAATAACCTTGAGGGACAGATTTAGAAATGAATTTATTCGACAATAAACCAAGGTGACTGAGGTGGCTCTGAGGATGGGCAGGCTGAAGAGGCGAAGGGCTGGCCATATCTGTCGGATAACCGACGGCCGATGGGGAAGACGGGTTCTGGAGTGGAGACCGCGTACAGGATTCCGTAGAGTTGGACGTTCCCCTGCCCGCTGGACTGACGATCTGGATTGAAGTGGATTGCTGGACATGGATGGATGGGAGCGGTAATGGATAGGGGACGGTGGCGTGCTTTGAAAGAGGCCTACGTTCATCAGAGGATGACAGACGGTTGATGATGATGATGATGATGATGATGACATGCACGCTCGTCGATTGTTCCTACTTCGCACATGGCTGCCTTTTAGTAATTGATTAATTTTATCATGTCATGTCTTCCTTGGCTTTCCTCGACTTCTATTTCCTCCATTCACACTCCATTCCTCCATTGTATAAATATATTTTTAACCATTATTCCCTTATACATTCCTTTTGTATGTCCAAACCGTCTTAGTGACATTATATTTACTTTATTTATCACGTATTCATCTGACTTACTTTTGATAATTATACATCATTTTTCTTAGTTACCTCATTTCTACGGCGTTTATCCTACTTTCATCGTTCTTTTGCTAGCTCCAAGCTTTACTTCCATGCATAATGAACTTCTGTTTTTTTTATATAAATGTAAGCTTTTTGTAGCCCCGTCGAGGTTATGGCAAAAGCGAAACCGGTTGATTCGATGAAACAATGTTTAGTAGTCAAATCAAATCAAATTTAATTTTAACAAATCGAATCGAATCAAATCATATCTGTTTTTTTTTTCAAAAGATATTGCAAACAAAAAAAAAACGTTTAAGGCATCTATTGACAACAGGTTAAATATAATATACTATGTAACTTAACTTAACTAACCACCACGCCGTCTCCCCGAAGGGGTAGGCATAAATAATGGACTGCCACACTTTAACCGATGCGGCACTCCACCCTTCTCTTTTCGCCCCAGCGGGAGATGCGGTGTGATGGGTTGCGAACCTCATCGCCCCAGTAGGCATCTCCCGCGCACATTTCGATTGTCCAATATTCATTAAATAAATCTAAAACAAATAATATAAAAGAAAATAACAAAATTAAAGTAATTTAACACAAAAATTTCATTTGTTCCAATGACAATTTGAATAATTTCTTCAATATTATTTTAAAGTTATTGCTGGTTAAGTGCCAAATAATAGCTAATTTAAAAAACGGTGGATACGTGTAACATAAATTAAATAAACACAAAAGACCGGATCGTCCATGTCAACATGTTCAACATCCAAAAAAACATTATGTGTTATTACATTATGTGCCAAATTAAAAAAAAACGGTGGATACGTGGAACATAAATTAAATAGACAATATGTGCACCATCTAAAAAAACATTTTGTGTGTAATTATTTTAATTTTGTTATTTTATTTTATATCATTGTATTTTATATTATTTGTTTTAGATTTATTTTGTGGGTGTTGGACGATCGAAGTTTGCGCGGGAGATGCCCATTGGTGGCGATGAGGTTCGCAACCCATCACACCGCGTTTCCCGCGGGGCGAAAAGAGAAGTATGGAGTGCCGCATCAGTAAAAGTGTGAGAGTCCATTCTTTCTGCCTACCCGTTCGGGGAGACGGCGTGATCGTTAGTTAGTTAGTTAGTATATTATTTTTAGGTGGTGCACATAAATATTGTCTATTTAATTTAATAAATTTATGATACCAGGAACGTATGAAGGATCTTTCTTTATTCATTTAATGTCACGGTAAAATATATTTATATTCAAAATGATAAACAACATTTGTTTTGATCGAGATCAAACTACCATCGTCATGATTATGAGGGAAGAATTTTCTCCCGTATACCTCAAATAGAATTACAGTTTTCATCTTGTGATGAATGTAGTTTAATTTATTGACTTTCAATAGCAGGGATACGCACAATATATAAAACAACCCCAACGTATCAAAGGGGTTGAAATTTATGTTTTTGCTTAGGGCTTAGTAATGATTGATGGAAAATATGTGAATTTCAATCTGGAACTTAAGCCAAACTTTTCTTATACAAAACGAACTTATTTGTTTGTTGTGGTTCTTATATAAAAAAAAACAAATATGTATTGTTGCATATGTAATAAAACCGTTATTATGGACATAATTTTGTTTATAATTTACGTTTGATTATATGTAATTACATTGATTAAAATGGCAGTGCACAATGGTGTTCTTGTACCAAACCTTATGAATCAAAAAGTAATATTTAAATGGTAAAATAAGGATAAAAATATACTAAAATAACTAACTAACTAACAAACCATCCCGCCGTTTCTCCGGAGGAGTAGGCAGAGTATGAACCTCCACATTCATACATCGTAACATGCACGCTCGGCGATTATTCCGGCTTCGAATGTGGCCGCCTTTCAGTATTAGATTAATTTGGTCATGAAATGCTTTCCTTGGTCTTCCACGGCTTGTCTTTCCACAAACACTGCTTGTATATAACATTTTAACCATTCTTCTCTTGTACATTCGTTCTGTATGTTCAGGGCATTTCGGGAATCCTTTTTTAATTTTGCTTATGATGCAATCATCTGCCTTTAATTTTTTCCTTATTTCGTCGTTCGGTATTCTATCACAATGCACATTCTTCTTAGTGATCTTATTTCTACGGTATTTATCCTACTTTTATCCCTTTATTGCCAGTTCCAAGCTTCACTTCCATACGTAATTGTTGGTCCCATACAAAAATATACTAAATTTACTAGAAATAAGATCTTTAAGATGGACGTGTCGTAAATCCGTATACGATAGAGTGTTAAATGCAAATATTAGAAGTAAATGCAATGCAAATAATTTGTTTATGAACAAAATTATAAAAGGGTCATTATTGTGTTTTGGTAATATGGAAAGAAAGAATAAAAAATGATGATACTAAGACCGAGGAAAGCGTGGCACGATTAAATCAATAAAATATTAAATGTCGGACAAGTGAGGAGTCGGCGAAATAAATGTGCGTGTGAATGTTTAGGAAGCGAGAGAATTATATCAGGAAAGGACAGTGTGGCGGTCTATCATCTGTGTCTACCCCTCCGGGGAAATAGTTCCACTTGCAGTCGTGCCATTTGCGGTCAGAACAATTATCGTCCCACTTGCGGTCAATGGATATCATTAAAATAAAATAATGTTAAAAGTGACCGCACTTGCGGTCCAAGAAAAATTGATTATTTCTATTAGGTTTACTTAAAATACACATGAATTTTATTAAGATTTTATTATTCAAGTTATATTATTTCACCTACATATCTAATTAATTATTCTGGTTTTTGAATATAAGCTTGGAATTTTAACCTAACTTAACCTAACGTTACCTATCCCACCTACCAACGCAATAAGAAAACTAGCATGGAGGGTAATTAGACATTTTTTTTATCTACCTGATGATTTGATCCTCAATTTTTTATTGCCAATTTATAAAGTTATTTTCTTGACCGAAAGTGAGATAAACCCTGACATTATTTGCATTTTATCATATTGATTGACCGCAAGTGGAACGAAAATTTTTCTGACCGCAAAGGTCACGACCGCAAGTGGGAACACAACCTCCGGGGAAATGGCGTAAAGGTTACTTAGTTGGTTATCACTTTTCAAATTATGCAAAATATAAAAAAAAATTACCATAATTATTATTTCATAATGAGTTTAAAATAAATAAATATTAAACTAATATTCTATAGAAGCTGAACAGTTCTCCAAGTGTCACATAAAGGCGGGTTGACACAAATCCAGTATAATGATTTATGAGGGCCCAATCTGTTTGACAATGTCGCAGGGCTGTGACGTCACTCTCAGTTTTATTTGACTCTCCTTATTCGCTTCATGTTTATATTAAAATACTATCCTCGGGCAGTAACACGTTATTACACAGAAGAAGTATGAGATCAGAATAAAGGTGGAAGACATGAGATCACTTAGACAGATGTGGAAAGAATGTAGAACGGATCGAACCTGGGACCTTCGGTTGTGACGGTCAAAGTGCTTGCCGATCCGCCACGAAGGTTGTTTTTTAGCGTGACCGGAAGTTTTCAAATAATGAAATATAATAAAATGGTGTTTATTATATTTCAGGTATTTAAGCTTTCAGGTATACCTTGTCTTAATTTATTAATGGTTGTCATCGCAAATAAAAGCCTATCCAAAAATGCTAAAATTGGTGCACAATGGTATTCTCGTGCCGACCCGTATGTATGTGAGTGAACCATGGAACTGGCAAAAAGGATGATAGAGATTTCTACGACGATTGTGTGGTAAATATGTATGAGATAGTGTCAAATACAAATATATATGTTAAAAGTGAAAACGATGCGAATAAAAGTGTTATGAATAAAATAATGAAAGGGTTGTTAAAACGGTTTAAACATATGAAAATAATAAATGAAGACAGAATAGTGATGAAGGTATATGAAAACGATGAATGGAGCTAGAAATAGAAGAAGGAAAAGGGAAGATCAAATCAATCAAATATGTAATATGTTTTGTGTGATTTTGGTAACACGGTGTGATTTCTCTTTCTCGACCGACGTTTCGGATATCGTTGCAGTCTTTATCTTCAGGGTAACGTGGTGGTGGTCATGGTGGTAATACCACCACCACATTATCCTGAAGATGCAGACTGCAACGATCTCCTAAACGTCGGTCGAGAAAGAGAAATCATACGGTGTTACCCAAAATCACACAAAACATATTGCTTCCAACCGTGAAAAATCTACGCAATAATCAAATATTTCATGTCGGGCACGTGAGGAGTCGGAGAATTCGAACTGCGCGCACGACACTATGTATAAATGTAGAGGAATCCAGAGAAGCATGTCAAGACAGAACAGTGTGGCAGTCCATTCTTTCGTTAGTTTAGTCTTAATTTATTTCTAATCATGTCACATTATAACATTTACGTGAAAAACATATTTAAATACCTGCTTATTTTCTCAATTTTATTATAAAACAAATATCATAAAAGCACGAGCTTAGTTTTGATCAAACATATCCGTCAATTCTGAGAATTTGATAAGTGAGCAAAGAAAACTAATCTTGTAATGCTAAATTTAAATTATATTATTAATGTAATACAAATGTGTACTAAAGTTATTATTAATGCGATCAAGAATGTTAAAACAATCGGAAACGAGAACGTTATTTTTTCAAATGGAAATGTAATAATGAACGTAGGCGAATGTATTTACTGTAATGGAAACGAGAATGTACATAGTAATGAATGCCATTTACTAATGCAAATAGGAATGTATTTATTATTACGAACACGAATGTATTTATAAATACAAACACGAAAGTTTTTATAAGTGTGAAGACAATGTAATTACAAATACAAACGTGTTGTTAATCAATATACAAACATGAATGATTTATTAAGTGCGAAAACTAATGTCATTTCAAATACAAATACTAATGTAAATATTTTTGCATCTGAACGCGAAGAAATTACAAATACAAAGTGTTGTAAATAAATATACAAACGGAAATGTATGTTTTAGTGTGAACATAAATGTAATTAAAAATTCAAAATCACACTAATGTGTACACTAATGTAATTCGAAATACAAACGCAAATGTATCAATGAGTTTGAACACGATGAAATTACAAATAAAAATGTGCTGTAATTAAATGTACAAAAGCGAATGTATGAGTATTTATGAGTGTAAACACGAATATAATGACAAATTCAAACATGATTTTCGATTTTTATGAAATAAAACACTGTTTTTTCAACATTTGAATTTATTTTTCTTGCCATATTTCAAAGGCTTACACGTTTATCATCGAGAGAAAGATATAAGCCATCGAAACATGTCGAGAAAAATGAACTCAGAAGTGGAAAACACAGTGTTTTAATTCATAAAAATTCGTCATTATGGAATTCCACAGTGTTAACGTCTTAAGTTTATCTAAAATCTCAATTGTATTTATGAGTGGGAATACAAACGCAAAAGTGTTTATGAGTGTACAAATTACACCATTGTATTTATGAGTATAAACACTAATGTAATTATAAATACAAATGTGAATGTATTTATGAGCAATAAATCGAGAGTAATTATGGGTGGGGACCCAAACGTTATTAATGTGAGAACGTAATAGTAAATGCGTTCAGGAATGTCAATGACCACGTGACAAATGAGTGATTGATCGTGCCAACGTATTCCTAAATGAAATTTCATAGCATCATTAATACTTAAGTGCTACAATTTTTCAATATCTGAAATGAAAAAAAAATCATTAATCACCAACATAATACCATTATTACCTTATTGATGAATGTGTGGACACGTTATGAAGGTTTAGAGCGAAATTCTATCGAACATTAGAATTAATAATTGAACCACCACGAGCCCGGCGTTTTATCGAAAACTCAAATAACTAAAGATTAATTGCTCAAGCCTAACCGAGCTATTTCATTATTTTATAACATTGAACCAACAGTGAAAAGAATATTATTAACGTATTCTGTCCATTGTTTCGTGTACAAAGAGTTTGTAATTTGTTCTCTGCGGCCAATGATAAAAGAACAGAAACGAAATGCTCAAAATTTGAATCCACCTTTGATTTATAATTTTGTAATAATTGCATTTAAAAATGAAATGTGTGTATAAATTGGATTGAAACAGACTGGAAGCATTTAAAATGTGGCTCTATCGCCGAATGCTCAAAATTCCCTGGACAGTCATGGTTACCAACACCGATGGGGCGAGCTAGAGTTGACAGGGAACTGTCAAGATTCGGAAGGTTATGAACTATCAAGATTCGGAAGATTTTACATCTGGGTCATATACTGCTTAGGGAAAAGTATCACCTTCTCCAACTGATAATAGAGAGGAAAATTGAGGGACACCGAGGGCCTGGTAGGAGACAAATGTCCTGGCTGCGAAACGTGAGAGAGTGGACTGGCATCCGAAGTGTGAAGGAGCTATTCCGAGTAGCGCAGGACAGGACAATTTTGCCGAGGTGGTCTACAACGCTGGGGAAACCCGACAGGGCACTTGAAGAAGAAGAAGAAGAAGAGAGATAGTGATGCCATGCTAAAAAATTATCGTAGTCGATAATGCTTTAGAAAGGCAAAACATACCACTCAATATAATAAATCTTCTAGATGTAGAAGATTTCATATGTAAAAAATAAATAATAAAATAACTAACTATCACGCTCTTTCTTCGAAGGGGTAGGCGGAAATAATGGACTGCCACATTTTAACCGATGTGGCACTCCATACTTTCTCTTCTCGCCCTCGCGGGAAACTCGGTAATCAAATATTTTGTCAACCATATAACCATTTTGGGTATTTAGAAACGGTAAAAATATTATATATAATACCAGAAACGCATGAGAGATGGCTCAACAAGGTTCGGTACAAGATTGACGACCTTCGTGGCAGAGTGGAAAGAGCTCCGACTTCCATACCGAAGGTCCCGGGTTCGATTTCCGGCGATGGCAGTGTGATTGTTACACTGTATTTGGTATGGTGTAGAATTTACGTGACAATAAAATAACGATAGATTGGCTACCTATATCACATGTCATGTGAATCATTAATATAATAGCTAAAAATAATATGTATACAGTAATTGGGTTCAAACAACCTGTTGTATACATGAAAAAAAATATACATTCTAAAGTCAAGAGTGTTTGTCTTCTACGTACCTTCACTATCAGTGAGATGTAACTTTTTTCCAGCGAGAAAAATAAATAGATGAACTTATGAATGTATTACTTTGGTTTCTACTATATCTTCTAAGGGGAAGTCTTTCATATTAATGAAAGACTTCGATTTCCGAAGCGATCAGGGTTGCGAACCTCATCGCCACCAATAGGCATTTCCCGCGAACGATTAGTAACTAAAACCAGAACCGCTCGTCAGAACCGTCCCACAAGATATTCCTCTCACCATAATTTTAAAGTTCCTCTATATTTTCTATCGTCTTCCCGAGAATCTCAAATCTATTTACGACATTAAGAAATTTTAACGTGCTCTAACCAAATATATAAAGGGGTCAACCATAGACGTAGAAAATGTTTTTTCCTTTTAGATTAAGAAGAATTTTCCTATCTATAAATAGAATTGACTCAATCGCATCACGTAGACACAACTGTATCAGTTGCTTAATTGCGCACCATTTTGTTTTTTGGCAGTCCTCTATTTAAATTTATTCAAAGTCTGCCGCAAAGTCCGATAGCGTGTTTCGTATTTAATCGTTTTTCATTACAGCGGCTGAGCCTCCACGGGTCGTGAAGGCTCTATCAAATATTTATACAACCTTCCTTTAGACCTAAGCCAATAACGACAATGGTGCTACATATCAAACATTTACGTAAGAATATGTGGAGCTATTGTTTTTTTACACTCAATTAAAAACATCAGCCTGTATAGGTATAATGTTTTCTGTAATTATAACACACACTTGCTTATTTTGATAACAAACATATATAGTTAGTACGAAAGTTTCAATCCTGGGATTGGTTTGCATCAATTTCTTCTATTCTTCTCTTCCATTCTTCTCTGTCTTGTGCGGCTCTTTTGAAATCTGCATATGATGAGCAGCGCACGTCCACCAACTGGTCCTTCAGGTACTCTCGGCGTGGGCGTCCTATAGAGTTTGTCTCCTCGGTCATACCCTGCATTATGGCATGCAAGAGACCTTCTTGACGTATTACATGGCCGATCCATCTTGCACGCCTTTCGGACAAGGTCCTGAGCAGGTGCCTTCCTCCTCCGATTCCTTGAAGAACTTCCTCATTCGTGATGTGGTCTCTCCAGGAAATTCCTAATAGTCTTCTATATGACCACATCTCAAAAGCCTCTAGTCTCCGTTTATCTCTTTCGGATAGGCACCATATCTCGCAGCCGTACATCAAGATACTTCATACATAAGGTCTTGATGAGGAGTATTCTCAGTTTTAGGTCTATATTATTTGATTCTATTATTATTATTATATAGAACAATATATATAGAACAACATATATAGAACAAGTAAAAATGAAGTGTCCCTATCCTCTTAAAAACTGGTTTATACAATGGCAACTATTTTAACCGTTTCAATGCGTATCGTCGATATTTCGACGAATGAATATCTATCATAAATTGCGTGTCGTCGATATATCGACGATATGACGCGTGGTATATCTCTGATATTCGGATGGTGCGCTGCGTCCGCTAGTTATGATTTTTTATTTAGCATCCCAATTTTTCATTTTTTCCCCTGTTTTTTAATATGCAATTTTAGTATAATACATATTATGAAAAAATGCCCAGCACACAAACGGTTAAATTAAAGTGATACGAAATATATATTTTTAAAATAAATATGCATTTATACGTTTTATTTAATATTAAAAAACTTTTGTTTTTAGAAGTTCTTTTAATTTTATGCGAATTAGACATTTTCTTTGCTAATATATTTTCAAATCTAAGCAAGGTAAAATATACTTCCGTAAAATATAATAAAACTTCTAGAAAAAATAAAGTTTTTAACTAATAGATAAAACATTTTGAATGTACGAGTATACAAATTCTTGTAGACGAATACTGGATTTTACCCATTGCGGATAAATTATTTTTTTATAAGGATTAGTTGTATCTCAATAGAGACGAAGGTGTTAATTGTTTTCTGGGAACAGAATATGGTGGCTGAGGGGCTTACAGGACTTATGACCTGTCACTGGTTGGGTTGAGCGATCGATTTATGTTTAACAACATTCCCCATTTTTCCCTTCTTACGACCACTACGTCTGACAAATTTTTGGAAGATGGTCATTTTGAATGTTTACAAATTCTTGGTGGAATGTATACAAATTCATGGTGGTCGTAAGAAGGGCGGAATGGGGAATGTTGTTAAACATAAAGCGATCGCTCAACCCAACCAATGACAGGTCATAAGTCCTGTAAGCAACTCGGCTGCCATATTCTGTTCCCAGAAACCAATTTACATCTTCGTCTCTATTAAGATACAATTAATCCTTATAATAGATATAAAATAATAAAAGCACTTCGTATTTAATCTCGGTATGGTTCTACTATACGGCTGCGAAACCTGGACTCTAAAAGTGAATGTATTTAGCCGGTTTTAAGCGTTCGAGATGTGAATATACCGCAGAATGCTTCGTATACCGTGGACCGATAGGGTCAGTAATGTAGACGTACTGCAGAGAGCCAGAGCCAATAGAGAGCTGTTGTCAAGTGTAAACAATTAGAAAGGTCTCATATTTGGGTCATGTGCTAAGGGGAGAAAAATACCACTTCCTTCGACTGATATTAATGAATAAAGAGGAGGGACGTTGGGGAGTTGGTAGAAGGCAGCTGTCCTGGCTGCAGAACATCAAAGAGTGGACAAAAATAACCAGACTTCAGAACCTGTTCCAAGTGGCGCTGGATAGAGATGCCTTTGCTGTAGTGATGAATATGATTTTTATAATTGTTTTCAAGTAGTTTCGCTTAGACCCAAAGCCTTCATCAGGGTAGTATAATAATTATGTATATAAATAAAAATAATGCTTACATTAAGATTTCATATTCACAAACGAGTTTCACAATTTATGAATAAAAAATAATGAATGGATCATTAGGATGGTTTGGTTTCATGGAAAAAATTAATGAAGAAAGAATGGTAAAAAAAAATATATATATAAACGATGTAAACGGAGCTGGAAAAAGAGGATGACAGAGGAAAACGTGGCATGATCAAATCAATCATATATAATATCGGCTACGTAGAAGTCGGAGAAATCAACGTGCGTGAGTGACACGACGTATGAGTGTTGATGAAACGAAAGAAGTATGTAAGGAAAGAACAGTGTGGTGGTCCATTATTTTTGCCTACTCCTTCGAGGAGGCGTGATAGTTAGTTAATTAGTTTTACACCATTGTTCAAGAAAAACAATTACCCCCTAGTTTCTTTTAACATAAGGGGGTTTACAAATTCACTATAGCTGCAACCAAGATTTCTATTTCGAAAGGCTTTGGCTTAAAGAAGAAGAAACATCTTCAATAAGAGAACTTTGAAGTGCTTCGGTGCAGCAATTCGAGGCATAACATTAAATAATGCCCTTATTCTGCTGTATGTAACTGTGGGGAATGTACACTTTTAGTTCTCTTAGTATTCGTGGATGGTAAATACCCCCAGATATTTATTTCAAGTTATATTTTTCTAGATAAATCATGCGCAAAAAACGTTAAAATAGTAAAAATTTTGTATGAAGCATTCACTTTGTGGTAAGACATTTTTTTAATTTTATTATCTATATTTAAAATAAAAAATAAATGAGAACACTGCACTTTGTTTTTCACCGCTATGCGGTTATTTTAATTGCCGAATAGTTTCGCTTGTACCCAAGCTTCCTCAGGGCTTCTTGATAACAGAACAACAATGTTGTTGTTCTGTCTGTCTAAGTAATGTCCGAGTTGGTATTTGAAATCAAGCTGCATTTACGTTAATTATTATGGATTTAAGAATTTTTTTTTAAAAAACTGTTTTCTTTCCACCACAATCATAGGTTAGGATTTATTTATTGTCGTTTAAAATATTAAAACAGCAAAACTGTTTATAATAGCCGCTTATATTATATTTCGTAAACGGCTTTTGGAATGTAATGTCCAACAAGCTCAGACATTTTCTATAGTCGACCTTATAGCCCGTTATTGTAGTATTGGACATTCCGTTAGAGGGAACAATTCCAAAAACGGTCTGCTAGAATCCATTTTCTATTATTTCTATTAATTTATTACACGCATAAACATTCACTTGTTTCAACGGAATTGGGGCTTAATTCGCATTTGTTTCGAGATAAAAACAAAGTACCTGACTTTATAGTATTTTATATTGCATAGACATATTATTTCACAGTGGTAAAAGTAAAATAATATTACTTATATTTCATATTTTAAATGTGTGTTGAAAAATAAATAGAAAATGTATTTAATATTCATTAGATGATTAAATGCTCAGAGTTCCCTGGACGCCGAATGCTCAGAGTTTCCTGGACAGACATGGTTACCAATACCGAAGTCCTGAGGCGAGGTAGAGTTGACAGGGAACTGTGATCAACTATCAAGATTCGAAATATCTCACATCTGGGTCATATGCTGAGCGGGAAAATATACCACCTTCTCCAACTGATATTGGAGGGGAAACTTGAGGGACGCCGAGGGCCCGGAAGGAGACAAATGTTCTGGCTGCGAAACGTCAGGGAGTGGACCGGCATCCGATGTGTGGAGGAGCTGTTCCGAGCGGCGCAGGACAGGGACAGGTTCGCCGAGGTGATCGCCAACGTTTGGGGAACCCGACAAGGTACTTGAAGAAGAAGAAGTTGATTAAATTAAACTAGACCTAGAGGTCGTCCTCAATACTCACACAAACAGTGTAAAATAACGTTCTCTGGGCCAATACCGACGAAAAGCCAACCAGAGAATAAGTCGCTAGGCACAAATAGTTATGAATCGTTTACTCTCTGAGATGGAATCCAGCCTGCATCGCTCAGATTGAACTAGAGTGGTCACCTGTGGGTGGAAAGAGAAAGCGAGGCAGACCTAAAACCACATGAAGAAGAACCCTGCAGAATGAGTTTAAAGCTGCAAGACTTACTTGGAATGGTGTAAGGCTTCAGGCGTACGGTGGATTCGGGTGGAAGAGAATCCTTGAAGCCCTATGCACCAGATGTGACAGGACAAGAATAAGAAGAAGAACTAGAGGTGGATATTTGAATTGATTGAAGTGGCGCGGTGGAATATATTCTGCTGGAAGATGTACCTATAAGATATGTACCTATAAGATGTACCTATAAGATATGTACCTATAAGATATATAATATGTACCTATGATAATCTAATGATTTTACTGAAATCCCTTGATGGAAGATATACCTTTAAAATACAGTGAAACACCATCTTGGATGACAAATGCATGACAGCAACAGTCATGCCATGTCTTCCTTGGCCTTCCTCGACTTCTTTTCCCATTCACACTACTTGTATATATCTTTTTAACCATTCTTCCTTCATCCATTCGTTTCATATGTCCCTTTCTTAATTTTATTTATCACGCATTCATCCGCCCTACATTCCTTTCTTACTTCATCATTAGATATTCTATCATACATTGTTTTTTCGCACATTCTTCTTAGTGACCTCATTTCTATGGCATTAATCCTACTTTCATCCTTCTTCTGCCAACTTTAAGCTTCTCTTCCATACATAAGGGTCGGGACTAGAACTCCATTGAGCACTGCTATCTTTGCTTTAGTCGATATATTTTTATTTGCGGTAATGACTTTCAGTGCACTATTTATTTTGTTTCCAGCTCCAACCCTTTTTCCGATATCTTTCTCCATTCTCCCATCTCTTGTAAACACGCTTCCCAGATAAACTAATTCGGTAACTTGCTCTTATTTTTCACCGTTCGCACTTTTGTCACAATCCGTCATACATTCTTCCTTTTAAAATACCATAGCTTTGAACATTGACACGTTCATCATAAGCTCATACTAATTGCATATTTCGTACATTCTTGACACTAGGACTTGTAGTTAGAAGAAGAACAAGAAATAATGTTGTTGTTAAAATACCAAAAAGCTTAATAAAGCTTATTAACTGAAGTTCGCATAATCCGTGCTTTAAGCTATCTATAAATCATAATATAATGCACACATGTATCAAAACAGACGATTCTCTAGATAAAAGATCGCGAACAAAAGCTATAATGAATGAATGACAAAGAAGATGAGGAAGATATATTTCGCATGATGTTATTGTTTACTCTGGTTCTTCCTTTCTCCCGGCTGGAGATGAATTCCCATGGGAAAGTTTACGCTTCTGAAATCAATGTCGAATTTTCCATCTGCAAGTAATCTCGTTCAAAGAGATAAGTATATGATCTATTTTCCTTTTATGTGATTTTGATTCAAGAATGAGTCAATAAAACTCTTTTAATAAAAAAATAAAACGAACTTTTACAATATCAAGTCTTTAACGAAAAAACAAATATTTTCGTAATTTTATTTGGTGATATTTAATACTCTTGAGATCAAACGTTTAAATTTTATGGGTGTGAAATGTATTGGAATGTTATTTTGTTATTTACTGTTATATGGATTATTTTACGATGCCATTCAAGACGAAACACGCCGCAAAACATTTCCAATCATACGTTTTAAAATATATTACACAACCATAAATTCAAACGCTTTTATTCGAAGCACTAATTAAGTTTTTTTTAAATAATTCATCAATGAAAGCGAAAATGGCCGATCACAATTGAGTTCTTATGTATGGAAGCGAAGCATGGAAATGGCTGAAGAAAGATGAGAGCAGAATAAATGCGGTAGAGATGAGGTCCCAAAGACGTATGTGTGGTAGAACGATGTACGACAGAATCTCAAATGCTGATATTTGAAAGGAATGTAGAGCGAAATAAGGTATTATGAACAAAATTGTGAAAGGATCGCTGCGTTGGTTCGGACATATGGAGCGCATGGGCGAAGAAAGAATAGTTAAAAAAGTATACGTTAACGATGTAAATGGAGTACGGAGTCGAGGTAGACCGAGGAAAACATGGCATGACCAAATGAATCAAATTTTAAAGGTTGGTCTTGTTAAAAGCTAAAGAGGTATGTCAGAATAAATTAGTGTGGCGGTTCATTCTCTCTGCCTACCCTTGCAGAGAAACGGCGTGATGGTTTGTTTATTTAAATAATTTAGTATTATAGATTTTCATGGTTCGTATATGTTTCTTGAGATCTTGGGATTATCCGTGTAACTCATCTTTCTGAACCGACGTTTCGGAGATCTTTGCAGTCTCCATCTTCAGTGTGATTATTAATGTGTGGTGGATAATATATATTATGTTTAACTCCATTAAATCTGTGCCATGTCGCCGACAGTATAAGTGCAAAGGAAACGATCGCGCTTTGTTTTCCGAGCTAGTTAGCACCAAAAATCAATTACAAAAGGGAAGCCTTGTTCGAAGTCGGAACAATCAACGAGCGTGCGTGTCACGGTGTATGAATGGTAAGAGTAGTGAGTTTGGAGTGAATATACTAGGGAAGAATGTTTTAAACATTTATATGCAAGTAATGCAAATGGAAAAATAAGTCGGGGAAGGCCAAGGAAATCACGCCATGACAAATCAATCGCTTACAAAAAGGCTTACCATGTTTGAAGTAGGAACAATCAACGAGCGTGCGTGTCATGGTGTATGAATGAGAAGAGGCGGAAGAAATACGACCGTATAGAACAGCTTGGCGGTCCATCCTTTCTTCCTACCTCTTTTGGAAACGGCGCGATAGCTAGTTAGTTAGTTAGTTTATTTTCTTTAATAGCAAGTAAAAAATGTATTCATATTGTAGTATTTAGTTATTTGGAATAATATGCTTATTTGTCAAGCTGCAAGAAATGATAGAATTGGCGTATTGGAATGATGGATTATGTTAGCCTATATTCAATTTCTTCTTCTACTTTTAATAGATCTGTTGATCTGTGACACAGAAACCATATATTCTGGGATGATGAGGTCCAGCTGTCACTCTATCTTTTGGGAGGTCTTCCAGGTCGACGGTGTCCAGTGAGGATTTCGTAAACGTCTGTATATGCGAGTGTGTCACTATCTATTCTGGTTACATGGTCTTTCCGGTATCTTCTTCTGGATATACTTCACCGAACAATACTCTTTATTTTGTAAGTTTTTTTATGTCTGCGTTACGGATACGATCTTGGAGAGTTGAAGAACCTTCATCAACTTTTTACTTTTGATTATTTTATATCCGCCTTTTTTACAAACAGATGGTATACTCCTTGATATTGGTATATACTCGTATGATGTTCTCAATATATCATCTAATAGAAGATATTTATATACCTTTACATATTTTCCAGGTGACATAAATACTCTCTGGGGCCTTTATTTTTCAATATTGTAGCATTATTGGCAAGAAAATCATATATTGTTTCTTTAGTGACCTAGATATTTTGAGAACAACTGATAGAAAAATGTTTCTTGAAAATGGTAATTTATTTCAAAAAACCGAATTTTTATGTATATTCAATGACATCTAAATTTTTCATTTAATCCAAATTAGCAAAAACATATTATTAAATACAAAGGGATTTTTATTTTATATTCATAAGATTCAGACGTCTAACCACAAAGTGAGTGCTTCAAATGAAAAAAATATAAAAAACACGCCTTCATTATCGTTAAAACGATAAAAACTGTTTATATCGTTCTTCTGAAAATGCTGATGTAAAGCTTTCGAAACATGTCGAGAAAAATAAACTCAAAAGTGGAAAAAATGAGTTTTCATTTATCCAAAAATCGTAATATTTTGTTATTAATTTTTAGTTTTAGCATGCAATTAATATTAAAATAGCACGTTATTATGAAAAATATAATGAATCATATCCAAGATTAAACCTTAGTCGCCTTGATTTAAAGCGAAACATTTTGTCCCCCAGACCACCGTCTAGTTTATTATGACTCCCCGACAAAAAGTAACTTAAGTCATTTCATGTTTTTAAATTATGAGTATAACTAACTAACTAACTAACCATAACGCCGTCTCCCCGAAAGGGTAGGCAGAAAGAATGAACTGTCACACTTTTACTGATGCGGCACTCCATCCTTCTCTTTTCGCTCCGCGGGAGACGCGGTGTGATGGGTTGCGAACCTCATCGCCACCAATAAGCATCTCCCGCGCACACTTCGAGCGTCCAATACCCACAAAATAAATCTAAAACAAATAATATAAAATACAATGATATAAAATAAAATAACAAAATAAAAATAATTTGACTAAAATGTTCTTTTTAGATGGTGCACATATTGTCTATTTAATTTATGTTCCACGAATCCACCGTTTTTTTAATTTAGCACATAATATAATAACACATAATGTTTTTTTCGATGATGCACATGTTGACGTGGACGATTCGGACCTTTGTGTATATTTAATTTATGTTACACGTATCCACCGTTTTTTAAATTAGCTGTAATAAGGCACTTAACCAGCAAGAACTTAAAAATAATATTGAAGAAATTATTTAAATTTTCATTGGAACAAATGAAAAATTTATTTTTACACCTGTCAAAATTCTTTATAAAAACGATTAAACTAATATAATTTTAACAGCAATACAGTATGAGTATAAAGTTAAAAATATGTATGAATATAATTGCGTTAACGTATTGGTTTTCAGGACATTTATTTAATAAATTCAGCATTCAGTCAAACGTTGTCAGCAAACTTTTCTCGCACTCCCAATGCTCGCGATCGGGAGTTGAGAACTTCTGTAAACTTTCATACATAAACATGAACATCTTCGTAAATTTCAGGACAAACTGAAAGTCGTGAATGGGAATAATTCTGGTCCACAGTTTCATTACGATCTTCTCCAGGAAATATTTCAAATGTTTCAACTCTTTGGAATATATTTTGAACGTGAAACATTTTAATGTCTGAAGAGCAGTGAAAGCGGCCCTTATTTTTGCGTGGCTGATTATAAATACAAATATTATTGAATACGGTGTTTCTATACATAAAACCTGTATATTTTGGGACATAGACCTATGTATGGAGTGTCTTGATGTACGGCTGCGAGACATTGTGCCTATCCGAAAGGGATAAGCGGAGACTAGAGGCTTTTGAGATGTGGTCCTATAGAAGACTCTTTGGAATTTCCTGGAGAGACCACATCACGAATGAGGAAGTTCTTCAAGGAATCGGAGGAGGAAGGCACCTGCTCAGGACCTTGTCCGAAAGGCGTGCAAGATGGATCGGCCATGTAATACGTCAAGAAGGTCTCTTGCATGCCATAATGGAGGGTATGATCGAGGGGATAAACTCTAGGGGACGCCCACGCCGAGAGTACCTGGAGGACCTGTTGGTGGACGTACGCTGCTCATCATATGCAGATCTCAAAAGAGCCGCACAAGACAGGGAAAAATGGAAGAGAATAATGGAGGAAATTGCTGCAAACCAATCCCAGGATTGAAACCAGAGAAGAAGAAGAAGATTTTGGGTTGTTTGAATTCGATTAATAGAAACTATGACATTAAGACGACCTTCGTGGCCGAGTAGTAAGTGCATTGACTGCCACCCCGAAGGTTCCGGGTTCGATTCCTGGCATGGGCAGCGTGATTGTCACACTGTCTTTGGTCTGGTGTAGAATTCACGTGACAATAAAATGGCGATAGATTAGCCACCTATCACATGTCACGAGAATCACAATTATGGCTATAATACCCTTTACATCGATTTGGCTCATGCTGTCATAATGTAAAGAGCGATTCAACATAATAATAATTTATTGATTTAAATATATATTTTTAAAAAAGTTAATACTTTGTTTTTTCACAACACTTTAATTTCTCAAAACTTTGATGCACAAATATGACGAGAAATTGATTGTGAAAAACTATTACTCTTTTCACAAAATCGTCCTCAATGTACAAGTTTTAACGTGTTAAAAATCCTACACTGAAGATGGACATCTGTGATCCGAAATGTTTTTGTGAAATTGGCAAAAGAACGTTTTAAAATTGCAACGTTACAAACAAAATAATCAGTGCTAAATCCACAAAATAAATTGAACATAGAAGTATAATTTTTTTTATTTTATTCCTTGACAATTAAGCTAGTTTAATCATGATTGTATAAAAAAATATCTAGTTGATAAAACATCTCGTTGAAAGAAAAAGCTACGAAATATCAATCTATCATATTTCATGTCTTTTCACCGTATCATTCACGTTTGTAATTTTTCGATTCTTACTTGATCAATGATGGAATTAGTTTGATATTATCGTAAAGTTTATTCAGTTTTCTATTTTGTATTCAAAATGAAATTTTTGTATACATTAGGCCTAACTTTTAGGATGATATAATTATATTTATCAATAAAAATATTATGTGCTGTTACTGCTTTTTTGTATGTATTAATGTCTACGGGCTAAGGGAATCGAAGAGAACTTTGAATTTTATGTGATTCTCCACAGTATTATAATAATTCCTTGAACATGTCTAGTGTAACAATAAAATACTTTGAATTTGTTGAATAAATTAACAAGTAATTTTGCTTTGTACTGTGAATACATTTATATACTTACTTATCTAAACATCGTTATCTTTTAGGAGTTTGGAAGTTTTTAACGGGCAACTGATGATAACAGAACTATTATCATTATTAAATAAGTGATGATTTTTATATAAATGCGATAAAAGTATTAAGGCATCGTCTTTAAGAAAACTATATAAACTGTAATTTAGGAAAACTATATAAACTTATTTTTGTGAATGTATACTTATACTTGTATACGAAATTCTGGATTTTCACCAAAGGGTGGTCAATTCAAATTTAATTGTATCTCAATAGAGACGAAGACGCAAACTGAATATGGATGATCAAGGTGTTTACAGGACTTATGACCTGTCATTGGTTGGGTTAAGCGCACGCTTTATGTAATTACAACATTCCCCATTCCACCTTTGTTATGCTCATGCATGACAAATTTTACAACCAAATGCAACCAATGCAATCATGCAACCAAATCTACATAGATGGATAATTGAAACTGACACGTGAAGATAGGTATGGATTTTGAAGTATATATACATCTTCCAAAAATTTGTCATGCATGATCATAACAAAGGTGGAATTGGGAATTTTGTAATTACATAAAGCGTGCGCTTAACCCAACCAATGACAGGTCATAAGTCCTGTAAACACCTTGATCATCCATATTCAGTTTGCGTCTTCGTCTCTATTGAGATACAACTATATAAACTGTATCATCTTATGAGCTGTAATCTATGTACCAGGCCCCCAACATCTCCACACACATAAAGCTACAAATATTGAAATGGGCTGGACATGTACAGAGGATGCCGAACTCACGGGTCTCCAAAAATATTATGACTGGACACTCGGGCGAAAGGAGAAGGGGGGGAAGACCATGGCTGAAGTGGAGGGACGAAGTAAAGAGGGATGCAGCATAACTTCTTTGGGTGCCGAACTGGAGGACGACTCCTGAGGACAAAGACTACTAGAGGCGAAAGTTGATGGAGGCTAAGGCTCGATATGGGCTGTAGCGCCATCGGAAGGAAGGAAGGAATATAAACTGTAAATTTCTCGACAATGAAGGCTTAATACCTTCGAAGCTTGTTGAGATAAATATACTCTTATCTTCACGCCATTTTAAGAAAGGGTAGGCAGAAATAATGGACGGTTACACCGTTCTGTCCTGACATACATCTCTCGATTCCTCTACATTCATACATCGTGTCATGCACGCACGTCGATTTCTTAGACTCCTCAAGTGACCGACATTTAATATTTGATTGATTTGATCATACCACGTTTTTCTCGGCCTTCCTCGTCGTTTTAATAATCTTTATTCACCATTCTGTCTTCACTAATTCTTTCCATGTGTTCAAATCATCTTAACGACCCCATCATTATTTTGTTCAAAACACTTTCATTCGCATCGCACTAAATTCTTATATTTGCATTTGACACTCGATCATATACAGATTTACCACAGATCCGTCTTAGAGACATGTATTCTTATTTGAAAAATGATGTATTATTAACGGTTGAGGTATTTCACCTTGCGAGGGCAGTTTAAAAATGTCCTCAGAAGGCGAAACAAAATTTTCACAACTATAAATATAATTTATTATTATATTTAAATTAAATCCAAGTAAAGCCATTAAATAATCGTGTTTACTTTTAGATATTTAAAGTGTTTATGTAAAAAAGCGTTAAAATAAAAATATTATTTCATTTATGCATTTCATTGAAATACGAGTAGTATATTGATAAAATATTTTTTCTCTGTCCCAATGGGTATGGGATATAATATATATTTTTTTTGTTTATTTAAAATCATTTCAGATTATACTTAATAAATATTTCAGTAATAATCAAATAGAGCATAAACACTTGATTTAATAATGGATTAAAATTGTAATCATATTTCTACCGATTTCGGCAGCTTATTGCCACTGTACATTTATTATCTGGGCCGAAAACAAAACAAAAAACAAGTGCAATAGAACACAGTAGATATATTGAAAAATAATACTTAGTTATATTCCAGAAAGAAAGAGGAAAATGTTGTACGAACAAATAAATCAAATATTGAATGTCAGCCACGTGAGGAGTCGGAGAAATTGACGTACAAATGTTTAAGAAGCGAGAGAAATACGTCAGGAAAGAAAAGTGTGGCAGTGTATTCTTTCTGCCTACATATTCGGGGAGACGGCGTGATGGTTAGTAAGTGTTTTTTTTTTTTTTTAAATATATATAATTTAAAATTATTAACAATGAACTTTTACCAATAATAATTAAATAAAACCATAATTTTTAACTACTTTAACTTTTGTCTTTATTTTAAAAAGGACCGGCTTCGCTAGGCTCTCTGGCATTGACAGACCGGTCGTTAACCAGCGACCAGTCTATAAATGCCAGTGAGCCTGGCGAAACCGGTCGCTATCGAAATGAAGACAAAAGTAGAAGTTGTTAATAAAAACTTCGTTTTATTTTATTTTTACTTAAACTGAACTTCCATCAAGAGAATTCAGTAAAATCATCTGATTATTTTAAAAACTACAACCAAGATAAATCTTCTACAAAATTATATTAATTTGTGTTATATAATTGTATATTCATTATTACACTGATTGATTATAATTAGAATAAATAAAAATGACGAATTATAAGCTAATGAAATATACAGGTTAAACCATGTGATATACTTTTATATGATCGTATCTGAGGTTTTCCGCTCTTAATTTCATACGATAATATCATGTTCAAGGCATGTTTGTTAAATGAAAATGAAAGTGCTCTAGGTGAACATGGTTTACTTTCTTTCTTTTCCTCCTAGAGATGTGTATTTATATAATACTTGATTAACAATAAAGAGTATTTTAGAATTATAAACAAGATAAAAAAGTTTGAGATTAAACAATAAAAAAATGCTTTTTACTGTAAAATCGAATATAAGAATTACATGAAAAATTAAAGTGAAATTCATAATTTACCAAAAATTGAAAATATAAATTGCAATTAATGTTAACAAGTCGAAATGTCTTTCATATATTATATTCTCTCTGGAGATCGTCAAACCCGCAACGTTGACTGATTAATTATTCGTATATTAAAATATTGTACATTATAAACTGAAAATATTTTTATATCATAATTTTTTCTTTTAGTAATTTAATCGACATATTAGGATGATTTGATTCCTTTTTTAACCTAGGAAATGACAAATATGAAATATCTTAAATGAATTATTGCGGTATATTTTTTCAAGCACAAGTAATTGTCATAAATGTTTTTGAAAAATAAAAATTGTGAACAAATAACCGTTTCTCAAAATATACATAATAATATTTTAAGTGTTCAAATAAACACAGTATCATAAATGTAAGTATAACTGATTAAAAAATAATAATGACTTACTTTGCCCCCCTTCATATATAAAATTCTTCAGATTAAGTTTGTCAATTTTTTTTACAAGTTTTACCCTGTCAATAGTTATTACTTCTAAGTTATTACATAATTCTAATAAAAAGCAAAATGTTTTCGTTTTAACTGTCACAGGAAAATTAGCGAATCCTCAAATTTCAAAATAAATATATCATTTATAAACTTTTTTTTTATGCTTTTTAATATTTAAAAAACTCGCGATTTTTTTAAATTTTCTTGACGAAAACACATTTCATTCTGTAGCATTATCACTCACGAACCACTGACTTGAAATATCACTTGTGTAATAATCGTTGTTTATTCACGGCAGGGATGAAGGTAAATTTACGGCGAAGGGCACACGTCCGTCCGCTTCTACGGTTTCACGCGCACTGACGTAGGCCGTAGGCATCGTAGGCGGGTATCGTAGCGAGTCTGGGGATCTCGGATACTTTATGTGGCGTAGACCGAAATCGTAGCGGCGTAGACCCGTAGCCGGAGCAGAGGTCGAATTCTACGGGTTTTCCTGCGATTTTGTTTTCTTGCGAAATATGGAGGGTGGAAAGAAAACAGTTTCCTTTTAAGATAAGTTTTTCTCTATAAGATATTGTTTCTGCTTCTGCGGCAGACCGTTTATTGTGATTTAGAGAAATCGTATCATTGCATATCTGCACCTTAAGTGTATTTCAAATATTTACGATAATTTGCTTTTTATGTAAAATACATCTAAACATTTTTCTTGGATAATTTATATTATATCAATATGTCCTTTAGTAAATCATAAAAGTCTTTGTTAAATGCTTAATAATATTTTGCTATTTATATGAAAATGCTTAAACTTTAAAGATATGGTTTATTTAACAATTTTATACTGTATAAAAATTTACTTATTTTAAGCAACTTCTTCCTAAACTAACTAACTAACTAACCATCACAGGGGTAGGAAGAGAGAATGGATCGCCACATTGTTATATCCTAACACACTTCTCGCGCCTCTTCTACATTCACACATTCGTGACATGCACGCTCGTCGATTGTTTCGACTTCGAACTTGGCCGCCTTTCAGTAATTGATTAATTTGGTCAGTTGTCTTACTTGGGCTTCCTCGACATTTGTTTCCATTCACACTACTTATGTATACATATATTTTTAACCATTCCACCCTCACTTATTCTTGCCATATATCCAAATCATCTTAGTGGTCCTTTCTTAATTTTTTTATCACGCATATATCCGCCTTACATTCCTTTCTTACTTGTCATTACCATTAGATATTCTATCATACATTATATTTCCGCACATTCGTCTTAGTGACCTCATAAAATCAAATATTATTGAATATAATTAAAATGTAAGTATCAGTATTTCCGCCAAAACAATAAATAATATCAAAATAAAACTTAGTAAATTATTTATGTTATTATAGTTATGTACAAATTTAATAACACGATGTGAACTTCCATGATTAGATTTCAGTAAAATTATTTGATTATCTTATAAAATATTGTTGAATATAATTATAATGTTGAAGTATCATAGTGTTTCCGCCAAAACAATAAATAATATTAAAATAAAACTTATTGAATGACTTGTGTTATTATTGTTAAATAATAATTGAATACAATCATGTGAACTTCTATCAAGAGATTTCAGTGAAATCATTTGATTGTTATTGTTAATACAGCTGTATGAGAATACTGTTTCCCCTACAACGTTTCTCATATAGCTTATGTATCGTTGTAGATATATCTATATAAAACTTGCCTAGAAGAGATTAGTAACTGATTAAAATATTTACTCGGTAGCCAGGACCAACCCGGGAATATTTTAACAGATATGACGGCATACACCTAAAACAGGATTAAGGTAAAAATACACTTTACTAATACCGTTTTACTTAGAAGATTATAAAATGTTTAAATAACTATGCATCCTTGTTAAATATTTAAACTTTCAAAACTCTGATAACGGCGGATAGTTTAACTGATATTTTATGATGTAGAGAAAGATTGAGGGAAGCGTGGCACAATCAAATCAATCATATATTAAATGTCGGCTCCGCTAATAATCGACGTGTGTACATGACACGATGTATGAATGTTGAGGAATCGGGAGAAGTATGGATAAAATAGTGTGGCGACCTGTTCTTTTTGCCTACCAATTCGGGGAAACGGTGTGATTGTTAGTTCGTATTTTTTTGCTTGGTAAAATTGTGATATGTAATTTTTTTAAATAAATTTCCATGTCGCAGCGCTATCTACCGGGTCTAGTTGTGAATATAAACCATCCAGTTACCCACTCAAACCCATAAAATATATTCAAAATCGGTCAGCCATTTAGGAGGGGTTCAGTGACATACACAAGTACAGAAGATTAATGTATATAAAGATTTCTAAACTTTTATGTCTCAATAAATTGTATTTAAAAATATTGCTCTGTTTGGTATTGAGCGTCTTAAAAGCTAAATTAATATTAATTATTAAATACAATACAATGATATGCATTTTTTTAAAGTATAGTAACTAACTACATAAATAACCACCACGCCGCCTCCCAGAAGGGGTTGGCAGAAAGAACTGACTGCCATATTTTCTGCTTCTTTCCTGATATATTTCTCTCGAGTCTTCAACTTTCATACATCGTGTCAAGCACGCGCGTCGATTTCTCTTGACTCCTCGCGTGGCCGACATTCAATTTTTGATTTATTTATTATATTTAATACGCGATTTACTAGATTTTTGAGTTGTTAATAATAATAATAAAATCATGTAATTTATAAATTAAAGTTTATTTGAAAAAAAAACATCTGTTCATTCATGATAAAATTTGTTTAAACATTTTATTTCGCATACATAATATTTATTTTTTAGTATACGCAAATGAGACATAACATACAAAAAACATTTAGGCGACTCATTTGGACACAAAACGGTAAACAAAAATACAATATGTATATGAATCTAAAAAATAACATATCTCAGAAGGATCTCAAACGTGTCGACGTCATTGAGACAATACTCTTCCCAGAATTGATAATATATTTTTTTATGAAAACACCCTCTCTGGCAATTAAACTGTTCAAATCCGAGACGATTAAATTTAATGTCCGAAATTCTCTTCCTATTGGCATCGCCAAAGCAGGTTGGTTCTGCGTGACGGAGCAAAGAACAATTTATGTCGGCGCTGTCCCAATATTTTAACTATAATACTTGAAGGGCTTCTGTGTTCCGTAACATGTTTGAGTTGCTGCGTAATTTTCAATTTATTTGCATTTAAAAAATGTGTTGCGTGATAAAAACTAGAAGTAAAATTATTATTAAAAAAAGTACAGTAACTATCTTAACTTTACCTTAGCAAAACATTTTCTACTGAGTGGTAACAAAAAAGACGAACCAGAAAAAACGTCCGTATATTATCTATTTTATTATTGATACTATTATATTTACGAGTTCCTGAGATAAAAATCATAAAAAACCCATCATCTTGATTGAGGGCATAGAATGTAGCAAAACAGTTAGCAGTGTGTCGGAGATGTGAAATGATGAAACAGAGTTATTCAATCGAAATGACGAGACATATATTCTGTCAAGGGTATAAAACAAAATTTACGACATATATAAAGTGGAGTAATTTATCATGTACAAAGTTAGTACAGAAATAGTGAAATTTGACCTTCATAGTAATGCTAATTCTCGTTCGTTTGAGTAATGCGGAAATGATGTTTCATTTTTAGTTATTTGTTACACATAATAAGGAAATTGGTAAACTGAACGTAAAGTTTTGTTCAGTTTTTATTTTTATTTTTATTGTTAACCTTTCCCTTACGGTGCTAAAATAAAAACGCCCGTTCGTGTGTTGGGTAGTAGAAAAAATAAAAACATTCATAGCTCATCCCCTTAATTAATTATAATTGAGTGTAAAATTATAATAATTGAGATTTATTTGCTAAAAACACAAAAAAACATCTGGCAACGCTCACGTGACGGCCATAGGCTCACTCTGGTTGCAAACCGGAAAGCTACTGCCGGGCAGTGAGAACTTTGAGCTCCTTGCGCTTCCACAATGAAGCGGGCAAGAGTGAGATGTGAATATAGTGTCACGCACTCAGCGCTACGAATTTTGTTTCCGATGTTCGCAAAATACCTCCGATGTACCCGATAAATTTTGATTATTATTAATATTATTTGTTAAATCAATGCGTAAATATATTATGGAGGAATAAGTAAAATCTTAACCTTGTATTTATTATATTTATTTATTTATTAAGGGTAACAGCGATATCAATAACATATATATATAAAAGAAACATTTAGAATAATTAAAATAAGGCCAATTACATGCTACTACAAATTAAAAATAATAGTTAACAATCAACAAATGACAGTGAGAAACAAGATTGAAGTTAAACTAAGACAAAATAAGGTATACATAATATTTAAGAGTTAAAATACTTATAGTACTGGAAATAAAAAATTAAATTAAGATAAAATAAAATAAAAAGTAATATACGAGTATTATAATATCACGTTACATCGTGGTCACATCCGCACCGAAATGTTGCTCCGATCACTTTTTTTAAAATTTTGCTCGCTCAAATGAAAGACGTCAATGTCTCCAAAATGCTTGTTGTAAATATCACAGATTCGATACAGTGCCGCGCTCAGAGCGTAGTTTGTGCGATAAACAGGAAGGTGGAAAACTTGGTTCGCGGTGTGTCTCGTGCGAGACATGGGGGTAGAAACATTTATAGAGATATTGGTGGTTATTAGAATCAACGTGTAGATGATACCTAATCACAGGGAAAGGGTGGTTAATGTCAATCCTATAGATTGGTTTGCAGCAATGTCTATTGAACATCTTTGCTGATTCTGAGATGCCATTTGGTATTTTTAATGTGGTGGTTTCTCGTTGCTTTCTACATTCTTCTAGACAACAGGTTATTCGAACCTGTAGGGGTTCTAAAAAAACCTATAGGGTTTTTAATTTGAAAAAAAAATTCAATGTACGAGTATGAAATATAATTTTGCCTAATGGCGGCCGTGGCTTTGCTGTAGCTGGTGTATCCTGGTGGCCATAGGGTTTTTCAATGGACGCTCAAACTTCTACCAAACAAGTTTTGAGAACTCCCAACATGAAGACACTGAGGACGATAGCAGGCAAGATACTGAGTATAATTTATATTTAAAAAAAAAATCTTTCTTTTTCTTTTCATTGTAACAAACCAATTTTTTTTAATCGTTGTATTGAGTTTGATTTATTTACAGAACAAAATAAGAAAACCAGAACAAAAATATTGGATACCTTTAATTGAGAGAGAATTTATCACTCGATCACCTCCGGAAGTGAAAGAACTTCTAAGTGTTTCCGGCATTGAAAAATAGCTGTGTTATATAACACTTTAGTATGAAATATGATCCCGCGCGAGTGCGAAAAATATCGACGCTTTGTACTGAGTTCTGTTTGAGTGCTTTTCATACAAAATGCTAGGGTGGATTTTTCCATTCGATTTCGAACTGAATGAAACTCATTATTTTATCAATGACTGAAAACGAGTGTATGGATTACCCCATTACAATTTCCATACACAGGACGCCTAATATTTTTTATAACCCTTGGTTGACAATGGTATTATATATTTTTCTGGTAACGTAAAATTCATTAATGATTAAAAGTGAAAAATAAATTAAATAAACTTTTTTTTCTGCTGGCCATATTTCCAGTTATAAAAAAATTTTTAAAAATGCGACAGTGGATACTCCCAGTTTATTATTATATAATTATAGGTATTTATTATTTTGAACAATGATGTAAAATTTCATATTTAATAATTTATACGAATGAAAACGTTTGTTTTATGGAAGTTTTATTATAATTTACAAGAATGACATGTTTCTCCTTTCTAATGCATTATCAAATGTTTAATATAAATTGTTTTTTTGAATTTAATCATGCCTTAGACAGGCCAAAAGTGTCATTCCTTTTCATTCGTACTCGTATTTATTATTATAATTATAATAATAAATAATTCTTTATGCCTTACAGCCAAATTGACATTAAGCTAATATAATGATTTTCATGACATATGTAATCTATCGCCATATTGCCACGTGAATTTAACACCAGACCAATGACAGTGTAAAAATCAGTTGTACTTTAATTGTAAAATTATGATTCATATCTGAGCTGTAAATGTAGGCAGCTACAATTCAATTGGACTGCTAATGTATCTTTCTGGACAATGGCGCTTAAAAGTATATTTTAATCAATTGAAAATAATCTATCATGTCAAGAATCTATCCTTTGAACGAATTAGTATCACACAAATGCCAACAACCTGACAATCACACAGAGAGTAGTGGACAGAGCCATGGTGGGTATTAGCGTGGGGGTCAGAGTCTGAAATGACGATATACAATTCAGGACAAAAGCCTTCGACGTTATCAAGTTGGCCTGGCTTTGGGTGGGACACGTTGCTCGTGACCCAGATGAAAAGTGGACAAGGCGACTGGTGTGCTGGTGCCCGAGGATGAATGCACTCCCTTCGCTCATGATAGAAGAAGATAGAAAATACAGGAGAAAACCTACGTTCAGGAGTGGACGGCCACATTAGACTGAAGAAGAAGAACTTCGTATATTATAAATACACTGCTTTGATATAATTCTCATATATGGTAATGAGGCGAGGGCAAACTCTGTCAAGACCAAAAGTATACTGAGCACAACGGAAATGAAAATACTGCATTCAATTGCTAAAAAAACTCTGCCTGATTATGTAAAGAACACCATAATCCAAGAGGTCTGCGAGATTCAAGATATAATCAGATAGAGGGACAGCGTCGATAGTACCAAAAAGTCCAGAGTATGAATCCCACAAGAATCCCATACATAACTTTGCATGGAATCCCAGATGGACGCGTCCACCAGGGAGACTACTAAAAACACGGAGAGAAAGCTGGAGTTCAGCATAACCTGAGGAGAATCCTGCAATAATATACTCTAAAGTCTACAAGATGTTGGAAAAAGGAGACTCACTACATTCAAACAACATCGAAAAAATAAACTCATAAAAAAGAAAAACGTGTTGTTATTTTAGAATAAAGGAATTTTAATGTTCAAATTAAGGAATTTTGGTAAATTGTGAAAATTCAATGCTTTCCCATTTTCTGTTAAAAGGTTTCATATTATGTTTCGTGTCAGAGTAATGCAGACGAAATGGCGTGGGCTAATTTGAAAATGTCTAAACAAATTAGATCTCTTCACCTAAATGCTGCTTTGACGATCATTAGAAGTAACTAAGAATATTTATATAAAATATGTTGTGCAAACGTTTGTGCAGTACCACCAATTTGATTAAATTTAATTAATCAACATATGTAAATTCTTGTTAACTTATGCAAATAGTGATACATATCATAATATTTATAAGCATACAAAGAAAACAAGCTGAAAATTGTTTTAATAAGTTTCGATTAATCTTCTTCTACTTCTCCCTTGCTGCAGACCTATGTATTCTGTTCTACATAGGCTCGATACCAGAGAGTGCCAGCGTATATATTGGACCTCTGCTTTACACCCATGCCAACGGAAAGGCAACGTTCACTCTGGTCAGTAGAAACGAGTGCAAACAACATAACAATTCCAGTCAGAGCCAATAAAGCAAATTTCTATGGTCGTGCTTTCAACGTTGCTGGTCCGTTGGCATGGAACAGCCTCCATGTTAGTATTTAATATGAGGATAGTGACGTTTAATTTAAGAAACTTCTAAAGACTGCACTGTTCGGTCAATCATTTCCTAGTGCGCCCTTGGAGTAATTGATTTTACAAAACGGTGCACTTAAAAAACAAGTCATCAGAATAATAATAATAATAATAGGGTAGCTCCTCCTGTGAGGTGGATTCCCAGCTGACTTTTCATATTTCAGGAGGTCTTTCACGAGAACGATTTCCGTAAGGCTGGTTATATAATGGAATAAAGATGATTTTGGTGGTGTGCATTCATTGGACATGACCATATCAATACCTCCTTTGCTGTCTACTCCAACTTATAATATCCTCAGCTTCTCAAATCTTACATATTCTTGTGTTCCTCGCGCAATCTTTTAGCGTTTAACCTTTTATCATCCTCAGTGTCTCCTATCATCTTAGAAGTCTTAAAAACTTGATTGACCCTAGCCGCGTGTGCTCTTGGCTTCAACGCCATATGTTAGTATTAGTCTTAGGCATGCTTTAAAAATTCATATCTTACTCTCAATGTCCTTGTTCTGTTATAGGTTTTAGAGTATCAGAGATTGCGGCTGCGTTATTGACTTGGGATTGTATTTCTTCCCACAGATCAGCTCCTCCAATCAGTTCTATGTTTAGATATCTGAAGGTTTTGACCTGTTCTATGGATTGAAACAATCGAATCAATCTTATCAATCGACACAATCAACCCATCAGTTTGCAATTGACGTTTTTTAATGCCTATATGCCGTTTTTAATTATGTAAATTCATGAAGATAACAAAACAAAATTTTAGTATTATTAATTTAATTAATCATTTTTGGAAACGGTTTAGTGACGTGATATTGTCCAAGAGACATGTCTAATGATGAGACACGTGTAATAAATTGAACTAAATTTCTTAAGATTGAAATCAAAACGAACCGCCTAAATTGAGTTAAAAGAAATTAATAAAAATTCCTTGATTATTAATTTATTTGAGCTAAAAGATAATTACTTTAAATCACATCGACTATTCTGACAAAACGATTTTCCCAGATTATTTCATTATTTTTATATTTACTGCTGTTGTATTTTAACTCTTTGACGTAATTTAAGTAATGATATTTCTTCTTCTTCTTCATATGCCATTTCAGGTCTCCCTTTATATTTATATAATATATTCAGATAACATATTTTTTTAAATTTTTATCCATAAGAACCATTCGGCTAATATAATATTCATTCTTTAGAAAGACTAAATTAAAATTCATTTTATTTCCGAAAAGCGTAAGTAAATATGTGATATTTTAGACATGTTAAAATATAGCGAACCTTTTTATTAACGATGCATTTAAAATGGTTAGTAACCAGAAGTACCTTGCTATGCGGAACCCACTCACCGTTTTGACCAAATTTAATTTATAGCGTGGTGAAACATCTTGAATTAAGGGTTCATCCTCAATACACAAATAACCGCTAAATTAAAGAACCCCTTGAAAAGGGTTTGAGGGAAAAGTAATGGAAATTTTGATACAAATAAAAGTAAAATGATTTTTCGGTGGATTCATCCAATGGCGATCAGTTTAATAATAGCTTTTGGCAAGAGATGTTGAAAGCGTAAAATATTTTTTTACAAAACGTTCAGGCAATGTTAGATTATTACATTCCGCTGGTAAAATAATTTTTCGTTCCGTAAAAGGGTTGTTTTTTTATATTTAAAATGTCTCTAATTAAATATTGTCCCGTTTAAATTACTTTCCGGCCTCAGAATTTGATATTGTTGTAAGCAATAATATTTTAATGAAATTCAGGTAAAATTATTTGTAGATTCCTGGAAAGCTGTGTAAGGCGAATAATCCTCAAATTTAGCCTCGTTTTAAGAAGACAAATCTTCAAGGATCGAAAATTAACTTTGTTAGAGTGCTTTCTTGAGAAAAAATGCTTTCACCTGATTTTGAACATTTTAACTAACCTTGACGAAAGTTTTATACAAAAGATAAATTAAACACATTTAAATAGTCCATTGTTTTGGCCTAAACACTATGATATTTTAACATTTTATAACTGTTAAATCAAAAACTTTTTTTTATATCACAAATTGTAAGAACTTAGGAATAAAGAGTTGTAAAAAATGCAAGAACTTCAAAATTATATCAAATAAATTACTCACATTGACTTAAGAACAAATACACAAAGATTCCAAATATTTTTTTGTGAATGTATACTTATACTTGTATACGAATCCTGGATTTCACCCATGGTGGGTGATTAATTCATGAAATTTTAATTGTATCTCAATAGAGACGAAGATGCAAACTGGAAACAGAATATGGTTGATCAAGGTGTTTACAGAACTTATGACCTGTCATTGGTTGGGTTAAGCGCACGCTTTATGTAATTACATCAACCATATTCAATTTCCAGTTTGCATCTTCGTCTCTATTAAGATACAATTAAAATTTCACGAATTAATCACCCACCATGGGTGAAATCCAGGATTCGTGTACAAGTATAAGTATACATTCACAAAAAAAATATTTGTAATAATCCTGGTCAATTCTTTGGCATATAGATAGGAGTGATATCTCCAGGCGGTTTCTAAACAATGCGCTAATAGGCGATAGCCTTCACATTGTGTTAATAAAGTAGTTTGTTAAATGCTAATAGTTAATATCCATAGATGGCGTTAGTGTGTGGATTATATAGATTAATCTTAAAAAGATTAACATGTGTAATCAAATCTACATAGATGGCCAATTGAAACTGACATGTGAAGATAAGTATAGACTTGTAGCATACATACAACCTCAAAAAAATTGTCTTACATGGTCATAAAGAAAATAGGTGGAATGGGGAATGTTGTAATTACATAAAGCGTGCGCATAACCCAACCAATGACAGGTCATAAGTCCTGTAAACACCTTGATCAACCATATTCAGTTTCCAGTTTGCATCTTCGTCTCTATTGAGATACAATTAAAAAATACACAAAGATTCGAAAAATTACAAAAATTTGACATTTGATATATATTTTTGTAACACCTGATAATGTCAGCATGGGTTGACGAAACAGCTGTTGCCGAAAAATAAAAATACAATTGTGATACATACAACATTTTTTTTTAATTGAACAGTTTATAGACACTTTTAATATACGAGTAGTATAAACCAATTAAATAGTCCATAGTTTTGGCCGAAACACAACCGATGCGGCACTCAATCCGAAATATTTTAATGTTTTCTTAAATGTGTATTTAGTTAAAATTCAAAAATATTTGTGTCTTCGACCGGATCGCTGCTATCTTCTGTTTATCTGCACTAGAAGATTGCAGCGAGCTGCCAAAACCAGCCAAAGCCACAAACATTGGTGAATTTTTTACTAAGTATAGTTTTTTTAATTTAAAAAAAAGTTTAAATGTTTAACCAACTTCTACAATGGAATTCCAAATAACAAAATTAATACTATTATATATTTTTTTAATTAAATTTCCACATTAAATATTAAAATAAGGAACAGGCTACATGACCTACACAAAAAAGAAGAAGAATAAAAGTACATTCACATTCATTTTTAGGAACCAATTACATATATGCAAAGTTAAGACTTTTCTGCATTTATACTTTGTTTAAGTACTGTAAATGTATGGTGTGATGTTCACTTTTCTTATGAAACACTTGTTATCAGTAATGAAAAAAAAATCTTTTTTAAATACATATTTAGTCAAAACTTCATCACAAGATGGCAGAGAGCTGCCGAAAACGGTCGAAGACACAAACATTAGTGGATTTTGACTAAACATATACTTTAAAAAGTTTTTTACATTTTTTTTACAACAACAACAACAACAAACCATCACGCCGTTTCCCCGCAGGAGTAGGCAGAGAGAACGGACCGCCACACTACTCTATCCTGGCAAACCTCTCTAGCTTCCTCCACATTCATACAACGAGTCATACACGCACGTCGATTCCTCCGACTTCTAAAATGACCAACCTTTAAAATTTGATTAATTTGGTCATGCCATGTTTTCCTCGGTCTGCCTCGACTTCGTACCCCATTTACATTATTAACGTACACTTTCTTAACCATTCTTTCTCCATCCATGCGTTCCATATGTCCGAACCAACGCAGCGATCCTTTCATAATTTTGTTCATAATACCTTCTTCCGCTCTACATTCCTTTCTTATATCAGCATTTGAGATTCTGTCGTATATCGTTCTACCACACATACGTCTTAGGGACCTCATCTCTACCGCATTTATTCTGCTCTCATCCTTCTTCTGCCAGTTCAATGCTTCGCTTCCATACATTAGGGTTGGGACCAGATTGTGAACGGCCGTTTTCGCTTTCATTGATAATTTCTTGTTTCCAATAACTATTTTTAAAGCTCCATTCACTTCGTTACCCGCACCAACCCTTCTTTCGACGTCACTATCCGTTCGGGCATCTGCTGTGAACATGCTACCTATATACACAAATTCCCTCACCTGTTCCAAGTTCTCTTCGTTCACACTTATATTACAAACTGTCATTTGCTCTTCCCTTTCGAAAACCATCACCTTTGACTTTCCGACATTCATCATTAAATCATTTGACTTGCCTACCTCATACATTCTTTTTTTTAAATTTCGTTATTTACAATGAACTTCTGCCCTGAAATATCCATTTACAACATTATTCTTTGTTTACTTGTTATTAGAAAAGAAAATAATAAGATCGCACTTATAAATAAAATGGAAAAATAAATTAAAAATGATGTTTTTAACACCTGACGTGGGACGTTTCCAGATTCCATTTCAACTGAAGCGTAATAAAATTTTAACATCAGACGTGCTTGTTTTCGTCGTTTTGAGCATTTCAAAAATAACAGGAGAGAGACTACTGTCAACGTGATAAAAGTGAATGAAAACGGTAGAATACGGCAACCCCCGCATCCCGGGAAACTCGATTCAAAACTTTCATGCAAAAACACGCCAAGTGCAAAAAGCTTCAGCCAAACTATCACGTGTCTATCCTTTTTGATATTAATAAACAAACATTAGGGAAACTCGGAAAGAGTTCATTTTCATTTCTTCTGGTTCTGAGTCCTGTCATTTCTCGGAGCCTGTTCCTGGTATATAGATGTCTATCTGTCTCGTAAGATCCTTCTAGAGGTTGACTACCCGTTGGTACTTTATTTGCATTCGCGATTCTCCGTATACCGTGGACTGATAGGGTCAGTAATGTAGACGTACTACAGAGAACCAGAGCCAATAGAGAGCTGTTGTCGAGTGTGAAAGTTAGAAAAGTCTCATATTTGGATCATGTGCTAAGGGGAAAAATACCACCTCCTTCGATTGATATTAATATGTGAAGTGGAGGGACGTCAGGGAATTGGTAGAAGGCAGTTGTCCTGGCTGCGGAACATTAAAGAAGAGACAGGAATGACAAGAGTTCAGTGTTTGTTTCAAGTGGCGCAGGACAGAGATGCCATTGCTTCAATGATCGCCAACGTTGGGGGGACCTGACACGGCACCGAAAGAAGAATATGGTTATTATAATTATTGTCAACTAGTTGAGCTTAGACCCAAGCTTCATCAGGGCAGTATAATAACTATGTATATGAATAAAAATAATGCTTACATTAAGATTTCATATTCACAAACGAGTTACACATTTTATGAATAAAAAATAATGAAAGGATCATTAAGATGGTTTAGTTCCATGGAAATAATGAATGATGAAAGAAAGGTAAAGTGGGTATTATGTTTTGAATGAATGAGATTATTAATAATTAATGCATTATTATTCTCGTGACTTTATATTATTACTAAGATTACTTTTAACAAAAGAAAACGAAGATCACAATCGAAATAAGAATCATAATAGGCTACAAAACATTCTTCTCTCTTCTACCGGTGATCAAATCAAGAATCTCACCCAGGAAAACCAAAATCACGCCGTATAATAAAATCATCCGAACAGTGGTGACCTATGATTGTGAGGCGTGGACTATGATAGCGAAATCCGCAAAGCTAATGGATACTTTTGAGAAAAGGGTGCTGCGCAGAATCAAGACATATCTGGAGATCTAAAACGGTGTTTGAATTTTATGAAAATAGCCGAGATATCCATGACCGATCCTATTTATAATTGTATTATCAAACGTAATTTAAGCTTTCTATTGGTAGAGGCTTAAGTATTTTTTTAACGCCGCCGGATCAATCACCAAGTATATGTCAAGGAATCATATTATTATTTAACATGAATTAAATCTTAAGTTTTTGTTCTTTTATCTTATTCTTTTAAATAATTTATAATTGAAAACGTGAATACGAATTTTTTTTTACAAGTATATTTGTTTGCAATCCATTTTGTAAGGGTTGCTTTATATACTCGTACAAATAATTTAATTAATAACTGGGTGGTGGTCGAAGAGACGAAAAGCTTAATTCCTAATCCAGGGAATCCAAATCAAGCCAGAATAATACCCAATTCCTTATTCATAATATCATATATACATATTTCCAAAACCATGGATTTAAATCCTTGGTGAAAGTCTTTTCTCAACAAGAACAAAACTCAATATTAAATATTAAATATTCATTCGTTCAATTTAAACAATAATCTGACGAAAATAAGTATAGCTTTTTTATTTTTATTTATCTATTATTTTCATAAAATACACTTCCATTCCCCAAAGTCTGAAACGCAGAATCTTTGACCAGTGTGTACTTCCAGTACTGACATATGGAGCAGAAACGCTAGCCCTCACCAAGTTGACCATACAGAGACTCCATGTAGCACAAAAGAATCACGAAAGAACCATGCTACATGTAAGGCTCTCAGACCGAATAAGAAATACTGAAATACGTAGAAAGTCGGGAGTAACAGATGGCGTTGAAAGTGTGGCTATGCTCAAATGGTCATTTGCGGGACATGTTGATAGATTGGTAGCCAATAGATGGACCATGGATAGGAATACAAAATAAACAGAGGGAGACCCCTCCCCCACGATGGTCCGATGATTTTTTAAATAATTAGTATTGATGAAACGGGCCAATTTCTGCAATTCGTGTTTTTTTTATATTAAAGAGTCGCGGAAACGAAGTAACCAGCTCTAATGACCTCCCCAGAGAAGTAATGTCACAGGTGGATAGGCTGCAGCAGTTGTAGGCTGCCTGAAAGATGTCATATGGAGAAACAAGGACATGAGGACTGACAGCAAGGTACGCATCTATAAGACCTGTGTGCGACCAATCCCACATATGGCATCGAATCGAGGGCAGACACTGTCAAGACAAAGAGCATTCTCAGGACAACCGAGATGAAAACACTCCGCGCTATAGCTGGCAAGACCCTACGTGATCGAGTTAGGAATACAGCAATCCGAGAAATCTGCGAGGTCGAAGATGTGGTCAGATGGGGACGTCAAAGACGGTGATACTGGCATCAACACGTAGAAAGGATGAGCTCAAATAGGATACCACACATCTCCATGGAACGCCAAACGGACAACGCCGACCAGGAAGACCCCCGAAACGGTGGAGAGAAAGCTGGAGTTCAGCGTCTCAAGAGGACCCGCCTGAAATAACAGACTCCTGAGTCTACCAAAAGTGAAGAGGAAGAAGAAGAAGAAAAAGTCAAATTTCTACGTGATACGAGATTATAAGATGTCATTTGATAATACCATATCAACTCGAAACATATCACTATCATAAGAAAATGATTACTTCTAAAAATATACGTTTTTATCAATATTAAATTGTAAACATACTATATATAGTTCAATATTTTAAGGATTAATTGTATCTCAATAGAGACGAAGAAATAAATTATTTTTTTGGAAACAGAATATGGTGGTCGAGGCGTTTACAGGACTTATGACCTGGGTTGGGTTAAGCGATCGCTTTATGTTAACAACATTACCCATTCTGCCCTTCTCACGACCACCACATCTGACAAATATTTGAATGATGTATACGGTAGGCACAACATTCCCTGCTCACAACCCGGGCGGCACATGTTGAAGTTTTTCTGCCCTTAAAACTTCTAGAAAACTCACGTTTTCATTCGTATTAGATTTTTAATATGGAGTTTTACATCGTTGTTCAAGAAAGAATAAAAGAGAAGATTAAATATGGCCTGGCACCCTATTGTGTTTACGAATATTACATGTTAGTCCCGGAAGGACGGGGGATATGCCTAGAAATTGTATGAACGAGGCTGACGAAAGGGCGCCGCTGCATCTTACAACAGTCTCGGGTATCTGGTGGAAAAATTCTATGTCCTTCTGCGATACAAATGGATTGTAAATACCCAGAAGTTAGCAAAATAATCCTCACCTCTCTCGATGATGAACTTGATGATGTCGATGGCCTTCTTCCCGATTAGCGAAGCCCTCCCGGTTCTTCTGGTAGTTTCCTAAGTGCATGGTCATCACCGGGTAGCGGTAATAGAGATGCACGTGCTTGTTGGCATAGGTGGCCAACTCTGAGTCCGAGAACTTTGCGTTTAGACTGAAGGAGATCTTCCATCGAATCTGGAAATCTGAAAAGGATGCACTTGTCATCTTCACAATTAACCTACCTGGTGAATCTTCTCATAAATATACGTCTTTCATACTAGTGAAAGTACGTTCAAAAGACAAATACTCTTGACGTTGGAGAGTATCTTTTCTTCCCGCATTGGAACCATATCTCGTGCGTTCCTGATATTATACGAGTATATTATATTTTGACTGTTCTCAAATCTTATTATTGTTTATAATGTCTCTTGAGAAAATTAACTGATTTTATTGATTTATTCACGATATGCAGTAGTATTCTATTAGAATCTCGGATATACCACTTCCAGTGCAGATAGGGAATTATCAAATGACCTCTTATAATCTCGTATCACGTAGAAATATAAAAAAAACATGTTTCGGGACACATAAGCCCTTTTTCTGTGTAAATATTGACGTTTACATATATACTTAATAAATAAATATATAAAAAAAAACATATTTATTCAGAATATATGTAGCTGTTAATAATCACACTGCCGAAGGGCTTCTGTATCCCGAAATATGTTTGTTATTTTAATAAAATGATACAAAGTTTTAAAAATCCTTTTTTTTTTATAAATACTTAACTACTTTAAAACATTGCATTTAAATGCATATCAGCAAACTTAAAAAAAAAAGAGAAATTACAGTACATATAATAATATAGAAAGCCTAAAATTTCAAAATAATGTATATACTTGATAAAATGAACAAAATATAATATATTTGAATAAATCAACCCCTTAAAGATAATTTCCACCCCATAATCCCTTGATGAGGGTGATTATCAAATCTGACAACTCTTAATAAAAATGGTTGCCTGAAAACTTTATTATCATTAATTATGATTTTGGTTAAATATTTTCCAATGTAAAATTTATTTGTACTTAGTATCCACTAGCAAATTAATTAATTCAGAAAGCTGACATTTTTAATTCACAAGTTTTAAACTTTGCTGAATGTTTTCAGTTTCTTAAGCGATCTGACAATTAAGGGGGGATTTATTAATAGCAAGGATGAAATCAGAGAAATATTATCAATAGATTTGTTACCATCAAGTCAAACCTCTTTATTATTAAATAAGTGATCAACATGAAAAAGTAAAATGAAATTTTGTGTTCCAGTAGTCAGAGCAAACCCAACTCTGGCGAAAATATTACACAATACTAAAAAAAAAAAATATTCATTAAAAAATATTGTGTCATAACCGAAACATGACCGTGAGAAGTATAAAAATATGTTGAAAAATACTAAGTGAAGTTATATTTTATTTGTCTTTTTCTTTTTTTATATAAAATTACATATCAGACATGTTTCGGACAACCAATCCTTCTTCAGTGATACATATTATAAAGATACATATTTAAAATATTATAAAATTGTTTACAAATATGATCAATTATGACAGAGTATGGCGAACGTAGAAGAAGTTATATTTATTCAAATAATATGATTCCACACCACAAAGTGAAGGCAAATATAGAAGAAATTGCAAATTGCAAATTAAGCTGCTTTATATGGTCATATTGAAATTAACCATAAATTAAGTACCGATTTTATTTAATCATATTTTAACAATCCTATTTAGTAATCATTTAATTTCAATGTCATAAATAATGAATAAAAAATTATTGTTTTATATGAATAACAATATATTAATATATTATATGAATTACCTTTTTTTTAATTAAAAGTTTGTATTATAAACTAAAGTATTTAAGTTTTTTTTAAGTATTTACTCGTTTGTATTTTCCAAAAAAATATTTTTCTGAAAAATTTCAGTACCTCAAAAGAAACGCTTCAGTAAAAATTCTGGTTCATTAGTCAGTACGAATGAATTTGATGTTTTCTAAGAAAAATATAATATGTTTTATGGGAAAGACATGATTGCTTTACCTAAGAAAATATGTTTTTTTCTGAACCCTCTCTAGCATAGTGGAATATCTTGCTTCGTGAGGACTGCATTTCACAAAATCACTTTCGAGTCTGCTCTGAAGCAATGCGTTGTATAGATCTCTGAGCAGATTGGGATCTCTCATAACTCTTTTTGTCCAAACGATTAAGCTCAACATCCTCAGTGCAATGTCAGAAATTTTCTCGATGTGGAGTTTTACATCATTGTTATAGAAACAATATAAAAACCGTTTTATTCATAATCGATACCTATATAACAAATATCAAATATCAGCATTCGACTTATATTTTGATGCTGTAAATTAAATTGTTGTTCGTTGAAAAGCTAACGAGGGTGGAACTCCCCTCGGTACCTTTTGTGGGGTTGGTCGCTTGCATCGCAACATCCCCCGGCGCAATAAGTATACAAAACCTTATTGAGATCAGGCTTCTCGTTATAAGTAATAATTTCACTGTTCCAACACAGAGTATGCGGCTCGCTGTTTGCTTGCTTAGTTGGAAATTTGTTGTCGATACTTACAAATATAAAATGCATATCAAATATTGATTATAGTTGGAACGTTTGTAACCAGTTAGAACCAAAAACTTTAATCAATACGAATGAAACGTATGTTCGCTACGTATGAAAATATTATTCGAATGAATTTTAAATAAACTTAAAAAAGGTTAATCAGTTTATTGTAACACCTGATGATGCCAACATCGGTCGGCTAAACAGCTGTTGCGATACTCCCAGTGAATAAAAAGATATTGTGATATTATAACAGTGTTTTAAATTTTAACAGTAATTATATAAACTTAACCAAAAGCGGACAGAACAGTGTTGTAATTTATAAAAAAATCGTCATTCTTCAAATGTGTTCAAGGCTACATTTGATAATGCCTTAGACAGGCAAAACATGTAATTCACATAAAATATAATACAACTTCTTTAAAACAGACGTTTTCATTCGTATTAATTATTTAATATGGAGTTTTACATCATGGTGTTACATACACATTCGTGATACACAATGGTGTTCTTCTACCGACCCTTATGTATGGAAGCGAAACATGGAACTGGCAAAAGAAGGATAAAAGTAGAATAAATGCATTAGAAATGAAATCTCTTAGATGAATGTGTGTATACTCTGTGTATGATAGAGCGTCGAATGAAAATATAAAAAGTGAATGCGGTGCGAATGATGGTGTTATGAACAAAATAATGAAAGGATCATTAAGATGATTTGACATATGGAAAGAATCAATGAAGAAAGAATGTTTAAAAAAAATATACGCTAACGATGTAAATGGAAACAGAAATAGAGGAAGACCGAGGAAAATGTGGCACGATCAAATGAATCAAATATTGAATGTCGGCCACGAGAGGATTCAGAGAAATCGACGCGCGTGCAAGACACGATGTATGAATATTGAGGAAGCGAGAGAAATATCTCAGGAAAGAAATGTGTGGCAGTTTGAACCCAATTACTGTATACAATTTATTTTAGCTATTACATTGATTCTTATGACATGTGATAGGTAGCCAATCTATCGCCATTTTGTTGTCCCGAGAATTCTACACCCGACCAAAGACAGTGTGACAATCACACTGCCATCGCCGGGAATCGAACTCGGGACCTTCGATATGGAAGTCAGAGCTCCTACCACTCTGCCACAAAGGTCAACGTTAGTTAGTTGTTTTTTTTCAAAATATTTTGCCAATGATTGTTATAAATTTGATTACTGAATATGAAAACATTAAAAAATATTGTTGATATTTCTACTTTCTTTATCTTTTAAATTAACATCTATCTATACTACACAAAACAAAAATAATACGGCAATCATTTGGCTTTTGTTCTAGTATTGAAACGTTCTTTAAGCTTTTTTGCTTCAATGCCATTCAATTTCCGATTCAATAGATGTTGGAAAACTTAAAGATGAGTGAACATAAAACAAGATCTTGTTAATCAAGGTTGAAATCAATACAATATATTTGCGTTAGCAACTAGAAATACTTGAGTAATATAGATGTATTTTTAATATATAATTTTTTAATATGTGTTATACGAAATTAATTCAATGATCAAATATTAAGTTTTAACATCCCTTAATTATGTTTTTTTAAACCATCAACCAGTTTCGCTCCAAGCTGAGCTTCATCAGGGTAACTAATTGTCATATTACATGTCTCCCTTCTAAGACATTATCAAATGTGACGAAACTTCAAATCGTTGCAGTTTATATACACTACATACACTAGTAAATGGAGCAGAATGTGGTACTTAACGAAAATTGATGTGAGTTTATACATTTTTAACAAATAATTATTTGGGTAGGTCCAGAAATATTGGAAAGTGTTTCTTGGAACTCGATAAGAAATTTAATGACAATGATTACATAGTTAGGGGATACTTAATCAAAAATAAGTTATTTGAGGTAGGACGAAATAAAGTGTTTCTAAGAAAAACATATGTTTACAAATTGTTTATAAATGATTTTACATATTTCAAGGTGACTCATGATTCTAAGTATTATGTATAAAATAAAATCGCCATCCTTTGTGCGTAGAAAATATACGTTTTCATTCGTATCAATAATTTAAAATGGAGCTTTACACCATTGTTTTAAAAGTAAGCAAAGAGTCAAATTAAAGTTGCAATTTTATTCATCAAAGTAGTTTTAATATTAGGTCCTTACATATGAAATTGGCGTTTTGCCGTACTGGCAACTTTGAACTCAAATATCGTCTCTTTGGTTAGGAATTCCAAATTCAAATTAATACAGCTATTTACTCAAGTATTTGTGTTTCGAAAATTATAATTCATTTGTTTTTTCCTCAATTGTTTTTTTTCTTTGCGTCACTCAGTTTACAAAATGGAAAACTTGAAATATTGCGTTATTTGCGAGTACGAGTTCCACCGTGGCACCAGTGCTGCAGAAACGGCTCGAAGGATTAATGATGTGTATGGCGACGGTGCCGCAAAAGAAAACACAGTGCGTTTTTGGTTCCAACGTTTTCGTTCTGGAAATTTCGACCTGCAGAACAAGCCCCGTGGACGGCCGGAGACCAAAGTTGATAATGAAGAATTGAAGGCTATTGTGGAAGCGGATCCATCGCAAACCACGTCCTAGTTAGCTGCAGGCTGCGGTGTTAGTGATAAAACTGTTTTAATCCACTTGAAGCAAATTGGGAAGGTGAAAAAGCTTGAAAGGTGGGTGCCTCACGAATTGAGTGAAGCAAATCAACAAACGCGCGTTGACTGCTGCGTTGCATTACTCAACCGGCACAATAATGAAGGGATTTTGAATCGAATCATTACCTGTGATGAAAAGTGGATCCTTTATGATAATCGGAAGCGCTCATCGCAATGGCTGAACCCTACCGAACCAGCCAAACTATGCCCCAAGCGAAAATTGACTCCAAAAAAGTTACTTGTGAGCGTTTGGTGGACTAGTGCTGGTGTCGTTCACTACAACTTTCTTAAATCTGGCCAGACGATTACGGCAGATGTCTATTGTCAGCAACTACAAACCATGATGGAAAAGCTAGCTGCTAAACAACCGAGGCTGGTTAATCGCTCTAGGCCACTGCTGCTTCATGATAACGCTAGACCACACACTGCACAACAGACGGCTACCAAATTAGAAGAGCTTAAATTGGAATGTCTAAGACATCCACCGTACTCTCCGGACCTTGCCCCAACAGATTACTATTTTTTTCGAATTTTGGATAACTTCTTGCAAGGGAAAAAAAATCAACTTCAATGGGGCAGTCCAAACCGACTTCAAAGATTTTATTGATTCCCGTCCGAATGGTTTTTTTAGTAAAGGGATCGATGAACTACCTATGAGATGGCAAAGTGCATAGATAGCAATGGTACATACTTTGATTAAATAAATATATTATATTTAAAAAAAATCAACTTTATGTTCCTCCCATACAAAACGCCAATTTCATATGTAAGGACCTAATATAAAATGAAACCGTACATTGCAAAACCATAACACTCTAAGAGCTTGAGTACCTTCTTTCTTATTGATTTGGAGCCTAATCAAACATTTGTAAATCTTCGCAGAATGACAAAAATGCAGGGAAAAACTTCGAAAAGGTCTCCGAAAATTTACGGATCGAACCGTGGGTTGGGCGAGGTGTCTCAGCGTCAATTGAAAATAGATTTATGACGCTCTAAATCGAACCATTTCCCGCAAAGGAAAATGTGAGGACGTGAAAACACTTTGCGCTGAATAACACATTCATTCGCTGTATCCAGTAGCATTGTTCGCTTTATCTTATTTCTGAAGGCGATCATTTCACACGGTAATGTTTTTCGAACTATTAACGACCAGATAATCGTAAGAAACGAAATAAGTTTCAATAAATTAATATATCAAAAAAAACATTTCATACTATTTCAAAATTATATAAATTATATGTTAAAGTAACTAACTAACTATCACACAGTTTTTCTGAAGATGTTGACAAATATAATTAGCTACCACACAATTCTTAGTTTTGCGGATGACATTGTCATTCTGGCGGAATCTGTGGGGGAGCTGGAAGGCATGCTAGATGAAATGAATACTGCATCCAGACGAGTGGGTATCGGGATGAATTTGGACAAGACGAAAGTCATTTATAATGAACATATTAGGGGAGATGTAGGTAATGGGAGTCACTTAAGCGAGAATTGAAAAAAAAAAAACTATTAGTTAACTATTTATTGCTTAAGCCTTATTATAAACTTCAGTTATTAAACTATTAATTGAGATCACCTTTAATCACTTTGGCTTTTTACTTTTGGAACAATAATCATTTAAAAAAAAAACAGGTTTGACCACCATTGCCCACATTTGTTGGCAATGGTGATCAGTATGTTGGCAATGGGGGTCAACACAAATCTTACACATAATTGCAAGCTGAGTCCCACCCAGTGCAATCTGAATGAGCCCAAAGCCCACATGAAGTGCATCGGAACCACATCTCATTATCTCGCCCGAATTCGCCGCATACAAGACATTGGTTGTCAGAATCTTCTGCATCATCGTTTTTGCCGTCCTGGTACAAGTCATCAGTGTTCATATCTGACGCTGAAGTATTGTTCGTTTCCTGCAGAATTTTCTTCTTTATCTATTTTTTTCGCGTACCTCTTCTGAAGACTCGAAAATGGGATGTTCATTGTTTTCGCGGCTTTTCTTATTGAATAACCTTGTTCATCGATGAGTTCCACGGCCTTTTTCAGGTTAGCTATAGACCAGTTAGCCTTATTTGTCTTTCTAGGACGAACGTTCGGTATCTACAAACCAAAAATAAGATTATTTTATCGAAGACAGGAAATGTTAACAATAAGGGTCACCTGACTCCGATTGTCTACATCGGTAAAAAATAGTAAGAACCTACCTTGACATAAAAGTAAAAGTGATAGTGGTAAAATGAGTTTGAAATCACGATCTAAAATGCTTTAGTCATTACATATCACAAGTGCCAAAAGAAACACTCAGTAGTTTGATCCTTACCTTCGAATTTGTCCACTCGAAAAATTAGATCAGAAGGGCCCGAAAACTTGTTACGTCTACCACTCTCTAGCACGTGATGCGAACTGAGTAAGCTGCCTACCACGGATGTTACCGGCAAACAGCTAGCGTATGACGTCACTGAAACCGCCATCACGCGTATTGTTTTCGAATTAAAGGGGTGACTCCCATTGCCAACTGACTCCCATTGCCTACATCTCCCCTATCCCAAGATCAGTAACCGTCTATGGATCGTAGAAGTTCCCGCCACATACCCGAGGCTGTTATAGGGCGTAGCGGCGCCCTTTTATCAGCCTTGCTCGTACACTCCCTGGGCCTGTCCCCAGTCCATCCGGGACTTTAAATACGGCAACAACAAGGGGGTGCCAGACCACATTTAATCTACTCAATTTCACTTCTATGCTCCGCTGTACTTTATTGAATAAATAAATAAGCATAATATATAATACATGAACATTTCATAAAAGATAAAATATACCGTCTATGGATCGGCTCGCGAAGTGGTACATGAATATGAATATGGACGAAACAATTTCGAGAAAGAAGCCGACTGAAGAATTGAGTTGGGATAGGCGGCCTTTGGGAAATTACGTCATGTTCTCACTTCCAAAATACCACAATGCCTCAAGACTAAAGTCTTCAACCAGTGTGTCCTGCCAGTCATGACGTACGGAGCCGAGACGTAGACACTGACAAAAGGTCTAGTCTACAGATTCAAGGTCGCCCAGCGCGCAGTGGAAAGAGCCATGCTTGGAATAACCTTGAGGGACAGATTTAGAAACGAATTTATTCCACAACAAACCAAGGTGACTGAGGTGGCTCTACGGATGGGCGGGCTGAGGTGGCGGTGGGCAGGTCAAATCTGTCGGAGAACCGACGGCCGATGGGGTGGACGGGTGATGGAGTGGAGACCACGTACAGGATTCCGTAGAGTTTACATTTAATATTTGATTGTTTGATCGTGACACTTTTCTTTGGTCTTATTTCCAATTTTTGATTATTAACGTATATTTCATATTTACCAGTCATACAGTCTTTCGATATGAATTAGTAACCTCTGTAATTATATAATTTTGATAGACGAATTACTTATTTAACCCCTACTTTAATTCCATTCACATCGTTAACGGTGTTCCACGCTTTCCAAACCAACGCCAGGCTTTTGCTCATAATAATATCCTTAAATTTACATTCTGATATCAGCATTTCAAATTCTGTCAAACATCGTTTTACCACACAAAACCTCAGGATTTTATCTCTACAGCATATTTTAAATTTTCATCTTGATCACCCGTTTTCGCTTTTACAGATAAATCCTTTTTTTCTAAACGAAATTTCAAGCTCCATTCTCCGTTATTACTTAAATCTCAATTTATTTTGCTACTTTGTTATTGTTTAGTTTGCTTATATATGATTTAAATTTTAAAACATAGTACTTAACATCGCGTTTAATTATACATGTTTTAAGTAAGCTCGATTTACGATTCATGATTTGTTAAATAGACTGGAAGCATTTGAAATGTGGTTCCATCGCCGAATGTTCAGAATTCCCTGGACAGACTTGGTTACCAAACCGAAGTCCTGAGGCGAGGTAGAGTTGACAGAGAACTGTTATCAGCTATCAAGGTTCGGAAGATTTCACATCTGAATCATATACTGCGTGGGGAAAAGTACCACCTTCTCCAACTGATATTGGAGGGGAAAATTGAGGGACGCCGAGGGTCCGGTAGGAGACAAATGTCCTGGCTGCGAAACGTGAGGGAGTGGACCGGCATCCGAAGTGTGGAGGAGCTGAACAGGTACAGGTTCGCCGAGGTGATCGCCAACGTTGGGGGGACCCAACAGGGCACTTGAAGAAGAGGAAGAAGATATGTTAAGGAAAATATTACTTCCTTTGTCTGAAGCCGGTAATAATTATATTTCAAACTGGTCGTATAACGTACAAACTAATCATTTCAACATCATATTTCCTTATTATATCTTTAGTATCAAATTTCATATATATTTTAATCAATGATTACGACTGTAAATATTTTAAGTCCAGAATAAGACATTTAGAGTCGAATGACTCATTAAAAAAGTTCAAATGTTTCTTATAATCTGAGTTCTGTTTTGTTTTGTTTGGAATGTATTTTGTTGACTTTATACATTTTTAACATCAAGTCAAAGACGGGAAATACAGATATTATTTGAGAATTAAATAAACATTTTCACAAAAACAACCTATTTCAAGTTTTTTGAATCACATATTCCTCCAACCTTCAATCCCAGGAGATTATAATCAGGATAGCAATAAGTGCCCTCACCACACAAATGGCAGATATTGTTATGATAATATAAATAGGCAAAAACTAGAATGTCATCAAAATAAGAGTACGAGAATATTTTGAATACGAGAAAGCGAGAGAGGAATAATACGATTCTCTGCGAAAGTAATTTGAAATGCACACGATGCGTATATCCGAGAACATTTCTGATTAATGTTGTATGACATTAAACAAACAAACAAACCATGAAACTTGATGTAGAATTTCACGGGTTGTAACTAGTTTTTATGTTATATTATTATATATTATTTTTGTATAATACCTATTTGTTTATATTTCTATTTTGTGTATATTATAATCAACGATTACGACTGTAAATATTTTACGTCCACAATGCGACATTTACAGTCGAATGTTTCTTATATTCTGTATCGACCCTTATGTATGAAAGTGAAACATGGAACTGGGAAAATACGGTTGAAAATATAATAAATGCAGTAGAAATAAGATATTTTTGACTATGTGTAGATACTCTGTATATGATAGAGTGTCGAATAAAAATATAAGTCTGCGCTGTACGGACATGTTAATAGGAAGGACGATGAATACATCGTCCACAAGATCCTACAACAAGAAGATGGAAGGAGGGGACCGGGTGGCCTATTGCAACGTAGTTGTCTACAATTTGGAACAACCTGGACAGCCAGATGACCCAGGATCACGAGGAGAGCCGACCCCAAATGACGGCCAAAGAAGATAATATAACATTTATTTATGTACGCCACTAGGGTATTTGTAATGTCTTTTTTTGGTATATACATATATTATATAACTATTAGATGGGTATAGGTTGAGGATGTAGTTAGGTGGGTAAGCTAAATAAGAAGATACATACTGATATGCACACATGAGGAGAATGGATCCATTCAGACTCCTCCTCATTTTGTTGCACGGCCAACCCCAAGCTAGATGACCCCGGGCAGATCACCAAAGAGATGGATCGACAGCTGAGAATCGACCTCGTAGGAGGCCAATTCCTCTTAAGAAACAGGCCACAAGGCCTACACTAAGAAGAATAAGATATATTTATTATGAATGATCTGCTATTTTTCTAAAATGCAGTATATATTCAGTTTTCAAAATAAAATATAATAAAGTGTTAAAGCAATTGCATTTAAAGATAAGACGAACGTTAAACTAAACATACGATAGAATTCGTAGTAATAAAGTTAAAGGTGTTTTTTAAATATAAAATTATTCCTAATTTTGTTCTGCTCGCTTAGGAGCATAATATTTTATTTCCGTTGAATATACATAATATTATTATTAAAATTCAATAGTATACTTATGCAGAGCAGCCACCACTCTATACAGCATTTTGTATCCATTCCGCAGGTTTTATCATAGCGATTTCACTGAAATATTCAATAAGATATTGAGTATTGAAAGATGGAACCCCGAAAATGCGCCATTTGCATTCTCATACAAGATGGATATTATTGTTTATGGTGAGCTTTCTCATATTTATTTCTTCGTTTATGTCTTTGCCGTCCCCGCGAGGGACGGAATAAGAAATAAAGCAAATCTTCTATGCGATATAAATTATTATATGACCTACATATATCTGAAAACTCACTTTTGTTACATATAAAAAATACTCGAATATGGGCCAATATTTCTGGTACGATGAACACTAGAAATTTTTGATTTATAATAATATTTAATCATGATTTTATGTGTTACATATTTAAAACATAAATATTTTTAAAACATGTGTTTTTATAACCCTGAGCGAAACCGGTTGGTTGTTTTAAAAAATAAAGTGGTTGTAATATAATACAAATTTACAACATCAACAACAACAACAACAAAAAACCACCACGCCGTTTCCCCGCAAGAGTAGGCAGCGAGAATGAACCGCCACACTACTCTATCCTGGCACACCTCTCTAGCTTCTTCCACATTCATACAGTGAGTCATATACGCACGTCGATTCTTCCGACTTCTAACATGACCAAGCTTTAAAATTCGATTAATTTGGTCATGCTAAGTTTTCCTCGGTCTGCCTCGACTCCGTACTCTATTCACATCATTAACGTATACTTTCTTAACCATTCTTACTCCAAATTTACAAGTTTATTAATATTTAATTTAATAACTAGCGGCCAAAACATACGTTGTCCTGTCCGAACGTTAGCTTGCCTGCTATTAGCTGGTTTAGAAAACGATTAAAAAAGAACAATCAACGTTTCGATCATGTATGATATTCACTTTAACACTACACCTTACACACAAGTACACTCCATTTATGATTTAAAACGTTATTTCAAATTGTTTTGTCATTGAAAAATACACGCATTTGTGATGCATGCTATACATGTAATATCGAAACACTGAATTTCAAATCTACGCCACGCTACAACGCAAGTGATTTGCGCATATATGGTAAACAAACATATCTATGAATGAGTCTCAGAAGGTCAATTATTCGTGAACTTTCTAGAAGATCATAACGGTCACCTACCAAATCTAATTGTTTATAAACCATCCAAAGACCCACTCAAACACACGCAAAAAAAATCATCAAAATCTGTCCAGCCGTACGAATAAATATTTTTTAGAGAATTAGTTTTTTTTTCAAATCAAATCAAATCAAATCAAATCAGTTTATTTTCTCAATAGATATTACAAACATTTTTATAGTTTAAGGCATCTATTGAGAACAGGTAAAACATAATAAATATATAATACCAGGAACGCATGAGAGATAATTCGACATTAGGAATACAAGATACTCTCCGAAGTCAAGAGTATTTGTCTTCTGAATGTACTTTCACGAATATGAAAGACATCAATCTCCGAAGCGATCATGTTCAGCAGTTTGATTGCTCTCCCCACCGGCATCACTAAAGGCAGGTTGGTTAGGATTTGTTAGGATACGTTTATATATTTTTTAAATAATCAACTGATATTAATGAGTAAAGTAGGGGGACGTCGGGTAGTAAGTAGAAGGCAGTTGTTCTGGATACGGAACATAAAATAATGGACAGAGTTCAGAACCTGTTCTAAGTGGCGCAAAACAGAGATGCCCTTGCTGCAGGGATCGCCAACGTTGGAGGTACCTGACATGATACCAGAAGAAGAAGATTATTTACGAAAAACGAAAAAAAAAATTGAGACAAAGATTTTTCACTGGTGGGTATACGAATACTTCGTGATTGTTTGAGAATAAATAAGATATGTAAAATGTTATTTCGTTGAATTTATTTTAGAACTAGATGATATGTATTGGGTAGATAACAAACATAAGGACGAAAATATCCTTTATCGTGTTAAGCTTACATTGCGTTGGAAAAAAACATTTTATGTTAAAAATATTGTGTTGCCAGATTTGAAAAAGATAAGAAAGGGTTTCTAGAACGAGAGAAAGAGAATGTCCGAGAGGAACAAAGATGAAACAACCAAAGTCTTGTTGATATAAGATATTCTACAGTATGATGAATGAACTGATACGAGAGAAAGGTTTCAGCGATAAGAAATAAATATTTCGTTTAGCCAAAAAACATTATATAAACTATACATAAATTTAAACTTCTTTCTGTAAGAACATTAATATAAAATTCTTTCTTGTATAATGCTTTTAAGTGTTTCTTGAACAATTACGTAAAACTCTATAATAAATAATAAATATAAATAAAACGTATATCTTCCAGGAGTTTAATTATGAATTTTCAATAGGTACTCATATCCAAAGCAATATAAGCTTGGAAAAATATGTCTTTTATTCAAAGCATTCGTGTACAGGAAAACTTTTTAGATGCATACAACTGTCTCATATAAAATAAAATTCAAAAAATATTTATTCATTCTTGAACGATGGTATAAAAATCCATATTACAATAAATAATTATTATAAATGAAAATGTCTGTTTTCTAGGAGTTTTATTATATTTTAGATGGAATTACATGTTTCGCCCTTCAATGGCATTATCAAATGTCTTTGATAACGCCTTAGAAGGGCGAAACATGTCATTCCATAAAAAAAAATGAAACTCCTAGAAGACGAACGTTTTCATTTATATTAAAACTTATGAAATACACTTACTCGTAAACTAAAGCAAAACTTATTGTTAAGAGAATAATATACGAATGAAGAGGTCTGTTTTCTAGAAGTTTAATTGTATTTTATGTGAATGACATGTTTTGCCTATCTAAGGCATTATCAAATGTCACATTTGTGTTACATTTGATAATGCCTCAGTCACATGAAGACAGAATGACAGGTTTCGCCCTGCTAAGTCATTATCAAATGTCATTTGACATACACAAATATCATTGTGACATTTGATTTTGCCTTAGTAGGGCGAAACATGTCATTTCCATAAAATATAATTACACTTCTAGAAAACTGACGTTTTCATTCGTATTAATTATTTAATATGGAGTTTTACATCATTATTCAAGAAAAAATAAATATATTGTGTATTTTTTTGAAACGTGCGTCCTAATTTATGTTCTTACCAACTAACTAATGCTAATTCAAGGATTAATTGTATCTCAATAGAGACGAATATGCATGATGGAAACAGAATATGCTGATCGAGGTGTTTACAGGACTAATGACCTGTCATTGGTTGGGTTAAGCGCACGCTTTATGTAATACAACATTCCCCATTCCACCTTTCTTACAACCACCATGTCTGATAAATTTTTGGAAGTTGTATATACGAGTATGTTATGATTGGATTTTTATTTGTTGAAATAATATATTTTTTAAGTTAGCCATTTTCAAAACCCTTTAGATAATATTATTCTTGAATAGTGTATAAATCAAAAGTGCAGTTTGAAAAATGATAACTCATTCTCGAAGAAAATATACCATGCTATACCAGATAATAATATTCGGGGGTTATTGAAACTTCAGCCCGCCTGGAAGTTTCTTGAATAATGACCATCTTAAATCAGTAAATCTTACCTAACTCAATATTTCGGACAAAACATTTATCAAATGTGACCATAACGAGAATTTAACGATCGAAACAGGGCTGAACACATAAGCATTTGGTAGGTGTTTTCCAAAATATTTTTTCGAAAAAAATATATCTTTATTGAAGGTTAAGGCTTTAACACCGAGGAATTTCATTGTAATAATCTTGGAATGGAAAAACAACGCTGTTTATGTTCCACTTTAATTTATTAAGTATCTTTAAATTAAATCATTCACCATGGCATGTTTCGGAGGTGACCTCCATCCACAGGTGTAAATATATAGTTGACATATATTTACAACTATGAACGGAGGTCGCCTCCAAGATATGTCGTGGTTAAAATTGTTATTTTATAAAAAAATATTGTGGGGGGAGTTAGGGGGATTCAATTGACTCTTCGAGCGGTGCATGGCCATCACCGTGGTAATGGCCATGCTACGCTGGAGGATTGATCTAATCCCAAATACCTATCTACACCTCCTCAACTTTGGTCTCCCTTGGAAACTATGCGAAATGTTAGAGATCGAGTGTTAATAACCTCGGTGGATAATATTGATGCATAGGCTACGTGGAAGGACACCTCGCCAACCCGTCTGGCAAGCGTGGCGTTGTAATGCCAACCACCCCCTGTATGACATGTCATACATGGAGAAGTATGGGGGAGGCCTATGTCCAGCAGTGGACGACAACGGTTGTTAAAGAAGAAGAAGAAGAAATATAATTAATAAATCAAAGTGGTACATAAACAGAGATGTTCAATTCCAGAGATAAAAAAATATCTTAGTCGTTTTACTGTTCTGTAATGAAAATTAGACATTAAAAGTATGTAAAAACATTTGATTTTTTTTTTAACTAACTATTCGTAACTGACAAACTCATTCATTCTTTTCATGTGTCCAAACCATCTCAATGACCCTTTCATTATTTTGATCAAAATCTTTTTATTCGCACCACATTCATTTCTTATAATTGCACTTAATACTCTATCATATCGTGATTTATACACACTCCTCTAAGATATCTGATTTCTACTGTATTTATTATATTTACATTCATCCTTCTCATGTGATAGTAAGCAAATCTATCGCCATTTTATTGTCACGTGAATTCTATACCAGATAGACAGTATATTTAGTAGCGGTACTCTTATAGAAGCACAGAATCCCGGCTTGCATAATACATTTTGAATCAAACCCGCTTCTGCGTTGCAGCTATCGTAGCTATTCCTCTTACGTCTGATGGGAACATTGTTGGAAGGTGATTTGGTGGGTTTTTGGTTTATGCGGGGGCATGATTACTTTGATTTGGGGGTTTTGATTCAAAATTTCTTGCGCAAGCTAGGTTTCTGGGTTTCTTTGTGAGTTCCGCCACTGAGTGTGATAATTACACTGTCATTATCAAGAATCGAACCCGGGACCATCGTTATGGGAGTCGTAGAACTTGCCATTTGGCCACGAAGGACGATAAATTTACTTGCTCAAACAAAATATTAATTTTAAACTGGTAAATTTAATAACTTTGTTTTTTTTTATCACAATTGTATTTTATTTTACGCGACAGCTGTTTCATCAGCCTATGTTGACATCGTCAGGTGTTACAAAATATCAAATTTTTGTGATTTTTCGAATCTTGATGTGTATTTGTTTCTATGTCAATTAGAATAATTTTGAAGTTCTTGCTGAAATTGAGTTAGGTAGCTAAATATATTAATTAAAATAACGGTTAGTTACTATTAAAAGGAGAAACTATTTCAATTTCAGCAAGAACTTTAATATTATATCAAAGAAATCATTCAAATTGACATGGGAACAAATACACAAAAATATTCGAAAAATCATGAAAATTTTACATTTGTTATTTTGTAACACCTGATGATGTCAACATAGGTTGATGAAACAGCTGTCGCGTAAAATAAAATACAATTGTGATCCAAACAACAAAGCAATTTAATTAAACAAATTAATTGTTACCCGTAAATACGATTTTAACTCGTGTGCATAAAATCTTATTGAATTTAAATGAGAAAAAAAATTGGTTCATATTTAAAAGATACAGTATCCCTCTGACTATTTTAGTAAGGCTGACTGTTTGAAACAAAAGCGTGAAGTAATAGAACCCAGTTTAAAATACTGCTCTTAGTGGTGGCATAACCCTGTTTTAGTTAAAAGTTAACGATCTAGTAAAAAGAGGATGCTGACATCAGATAATAATATGTTGACTCGGTTAATATTCCAGACGTCCCTTTGCATAGCCCGGGCATTACTTTACCTAAGATAAACTCATTATGGGCGAAAATTCAGTTAGCGGGTGAACATATTTTTACTTACAAAAAAAGGTATGAGCTAGCCATAATTTCGAACGTTTATCATACCGTTAGTACAAATTAATAAAATAATAATATTTTAACAGTATTTAAATGATTGTCTTGTCTTGTCTTGTCCTGTCTTCCTTTGGAGCGGGTCAATGGTATAAAATACCTAGGTATAACTTTGGACAATAACCTAAGATGGAATTCACATATGACTTCACTCACCTCACGTGTTAGAAAATTATCATATGCTTTCAGATGTCTCCGAGAAATTCTAGACCCCAAGCTCTGCAAAGATGTGTATTTTGCCCTATGTCAATCTGTGATAACCTATGGGATCTTGAGCTGGGGCGCTTGCGCAAAATCTACAATTGACCCCCTAATTAAGTCCCATAAAAATATATTGCGCATTATCACCAGAAAACCCATTAGGCATCCTTCGTCCATGTTGTTCAAAGATTATCAAATTCTTAGAATTCGACAACTTTACATCAAAATATCAGCCATGTTCTCCAAATTTAAAATTTCGAATTCAAGATCGCAACAGAACCGTCCCACAAGATATTCCTCTCTGATTTAGTAATTTTAATTATATCTTTATATTGTGATTACCAATGTTAGCTTAAGATTGCTAACAAGCCATTTTACTAACGAACCGCCATTTTACTAACAATGCTACTAACATCATATTTTATGTAGCGGTCACGATACAGGCCATGCCTAGTGTGACAACTACAGTCCATAAACTTTTTTGGCAAATTGTAAAATAAAACATGTAAAAAAAAAAAAAATGTTATATATGGTCTGTTTTACTATATGGCTGCGAAACCTGGACTCTGAAAGTGAATGTAATGAACCGGTTGGAAGCGTTCGAGATGTGGATATACCGCAGAATGCTCCATACACCGTGGACCGATAGGGTCAGTAATGCAGACGTACTACAGAGAACCAGAGCCAATAGAGAGCTGTTGTCAAGTGTGAAAATAACAAAGGTCTCATATTTATGTCATGTGCTAAGGGGAAAAAAATACCACCACCTATTATTTCTTCTATATACGCCATACTTTGTGTTACATATTTTAATATAATTGATTAACCTTTCCCTTACGGTGCTAAAATAAAAACGCGCATTCTTGTGTTGGGTAGTCAGTACCCAATCAAAAATTAGCGATTTTAAATCGTAAAAATAAGAACATTCATAGATAATCCCCTTAATTGATTATAATTGAAGTCAAAAACAATAATAATTGAGATTTGTTTGCTAAAAACATATAAAAAATATCTGCCAACGCTCACGGGACGGGCATAGGACTACTCTGGTTGCAAGCCTAAGAGCTACTGCTGGGTAGTGAGAACATTGAGTTCCTCGCGCTTCCACAGTGAAGTATGCAAGAGTGAGATGCGAATATAGTGTCGCGCACTCAGCGCTAGAATTTTGTTTTTGATGTTCGCAAAATACCGTCGATGTACCTGATAAATTATTATTATTTTTTTAATCAATGCGTAAATATATTATAAGGGTATACCTTAAATCTTAACCTTGTATTTATTACATTTATAGAGATATTGATTGTTTTTAGAAGCAACGTGTAGAAGATACCCATCACAGGGAAGGGAGGGTTAAAATTAACTGTCGTAAAAAAAACTTGTTTATGTAAACAAAATATTTTTTAAGTTAAACAAAGTATATATTAATAGGCAAACAAAACTTGATATATTCCTTATAATGATAAATATTATGCAAGTTAATGTTTTTCGATAAACGAGATGAATTATTTCCATAGATTTTAGAGGAAATCATCCGTGATCCGATTTGATACAAATCCTGACGTGACAAATCCTCGCAATGGCGCACCACACGTATGTCACGTCACGCGTGTCACGTGTCATTCCACCAGGCGTGCCACGCGGACACTCTAACGTATCTAAACCGTAGGATAAATCTGTACATTGCAGCCTGCGTTCGTTCGAAACTCAAATATCGGTGAAAACCATAATGCTACCACGTTTATTGGGTATTACGGAAGTTTTATAAAAGAGTTCGTTATCACTTTGTATTATTATTATTATTTTATTTATTATTTTGTTGAATCGCTATTTACATCGTGACAGCATGAGCCAAATCAATGTAAAGGGTATTATTATAGCTATCATAGTGATTCTCGTGACATGTGATCAAATGTGAAGTGTGGTATTATATTATAGCATATATACAACTTCCAAAAAAATTGTCAGACATGGTGGTCGTAAGAAGGGTGGAATGGGGTATGTTGTATTACATAAAGCGTGCGCTTAACCCAACCAATGACAAGTCATATTTCCTGTAAACACCTCGACCACCATATTCTGTTTCCAATTTGCATCTTCGTCTCTATTGAGATACAATTAATCATTAACTTTTATATTAAAACACTGTAATAATAGCATAATCGATTTAATTTCTATGAAAATGTCGCGTCAGCTGTTTAGCTAACCAAACTTAGCTTCATCAGGAGTTACAATCAACCGTCTTAGTTAATTGAAACACCTGATGATGCTAACGTTGGTTTGCGAAACAGATGTCGTGACAATTTTATAAAAAAATTAATCAATTATGATATTATAAGAGTGTTTCAATTTAATAGTTTTAAGTGTTAAAATATCAGTATTTCCGGAAAAACAATGGATTGTCAAACCATGCAAATAAATCACTTCTTCTTCTTCTTCTTCTTCCTCAGCCTATTCCCATCCACTCCTGGACAAAGGCCTCCTCCATTCGCTTCCATGTCACTCTGTCCTGTGCAGACTGCATCCAGGTTATTCCGACGTTTAGATTATCCTTCCACCGTAGTTGCGGTCGCCCTGCACTTCTCTTTGCCGACCACGGTCTCCAAGTCACCAGTCTTTTTGTCCACTTTTCGTCTGAGCTTCTGGCTACGTGACCTGTCCATTGCCACCCGGTGGAAGATGTCAGTGACCTTTGTTTTTTTCTCACCGTATCGTTTCTGTCTCTTAGGCTTATTTCTAACATGGATCTTTCCATGGCTCTTTGGGTCACTCGTAGTTTCTCGACACTTTGTTTGGACAGTGTAACAGTTTCAAGGCCATAAGTACCAACTGGCAGAATGAATTACTTAGTATTTTTTAAACGCTTAAAAAAAGTGAATTTAATTTTTTTTATATGTATCCAACGTTAAAATATGTATTAACAAATGTATAAAGTATAACATCGTTCGATACAAAAAATATTTAATTCTTGCATTTTCACATACTTTTTTTAAAACGAGGGTTGCCTTTTTTAAGTGGAAACCGTAATGAGTTAATAACGTTTTGGCCGAAAATTTAATGGGACAAAACATATTCCTATACTCGAGAGTGTGTGGAAATTTCGTAAAGCGTAGCATTTCAGGAGCGGCTGTAGACTGTTTAAAATAATATCGAGATAAAACGCTAAAAATAAACTTTGTACCAACATACACCGCCGATTACAAGGATATTATACGATACGCCGATTACGATTTCGCTTCCATACACAAGGGTCGGTACAAGAACACCATTAGTAAATTGAAATACTAAAATAATAACACCACCCACCATCCTATGTGCCATCCATCTAACCATCTTCCTCTACATTCATACGATGTATGAATGTAGAGGAAGCTCAAGAGGTATGTCAGATGAGTAGTTTGACGGTCCATTCTCTCTGCTACCCTTTCGGGGAAACGGCGTGATGTTTAATTTTGTTTGTTATAAATAAAAAAGAGGGCTATTAAAATAGCTTCAGTGTATTTTTGTATACAACAGGTCGTTTGAACTCAATGAAGGGATACATTTTTTTAGCTATTATATTGATTCTCATGATATGTGATAGGTAGCTAATCTATCGGCATTTAATTGTCGCGTGAATTCTACACCAGACCAAATACAGTGTGACAATCACACTGTTATCGCCGGGAATCGAACCCGGCACCTTCGATTTTGTAAGAATAGGTCACGTCACTATGCCACTAAGGTCGTCGAATTTGATGATATGGTTTTACCATGGGCACACTTAATCTGTCGAATGTATAACTCACCCCCAATTTCCAACACTGCGAGACTTATCTTAGGGCTGTACAATCAATTAAACAAATATGTCATATTATTCAAAGGGCAATTCTCAAATTTCATCAGAGGGAAATACATAATAATTCCCAGCGGTTGTATAATTATTATTACGAACGTCTTAAGCGTCAAAATTGATGATACCAATTAATAGCACACAACCGCGAATCAAAATGGCGTCCCAATATTGTATTCGCTAGCCCGATAGGGTAATCACTTATAGTTAGGGTGTCTGTCTACTCGTAATGTTGCGTAAACAATTTGGAGACATACTCTATCTATCAAGACAACAATTGAATAACTTATTGTATATACTAAAGCCTAACACTAATTTGATACGTGGAAGGTTTCGCAAGTTAGCAGGGTAATTTCGAAAAATAATTTTAACTAAATTGAGAATACATTTTTTTATAACACTAATTTATTTTCATCTATCAAACCAACTGGTTTCGCTTCCGCATTTTATAGTGAAAATTGTTAATTTTTTTGTATCACTTTAATTTTTTTCCGTGTATTAGATTCATCTTATTTTTTAGAAAACTTTTAAATTATAAAACTCTGTTTTTATTTACAATAATAGTATTTTTATTTTTAGTTACAGCTGTCTCGTCAACCTATGTTGACATCATCAGGTATTACAATTTATTTTATTTATTTATTTATTTATATATAATACACAAATGAGACACACGTATACCAAACGAAAAACATTGAAGCGACTCATTTGGACACAAAACAGTGTAACAAAGATAAAACAACGACATGAAACCAAAAAATCGTAGATATCAGAAGGAACCCAAATATGTTGACGTCAGCGAGGCAGTACTCTTTCCAGAATTTGTAACATATTTTTTATGAACACTGACTCACTGACACTGAAAACGTCCAAATCCGAGACGATCAGATTAATTGCTCTTCCTATACAATAATATATCACATCTATGTACTCGTAAGTGTTGATATATTAATAAAACACCTGATGATGTCAACAACTTTCTAACCTAATTTAACCTAACCTATTTATGTTAATAATATGTTATAATTTAAATTTGAAAATGTAATTTTTACTTAAACTTGCCTTTGGTATAATTTAGTTAGTTTTCAGTAATTCTATGAATAAATTTTCACTAACATCACATAAGAACAATCAATTTAACTGGCTCAAATAATGTTCCAAAGAGCCACTAATGTCATAAATAGTAGGGTATCAATAATGAGAGTCCTCTCACGGTACTGAAAAATAATATGAAGTCAAATTAATAAATAAATAATAATAAAGTCAATTGACTTATTGAACGATATGGCATTAACACTGTGGAATTCCATAGTAATATACTGAGGAAATTGAAAATAGCTTCGTTTAATCCATAAAATATTAAAATATTAAAAAACCACGACATGAAGTCAATTAATTTGCATTTCCTAGAAATTTGCTATTTCAACTGTAAACATTTTATCGCTTATCCCTTTCCTTCTCTTACCCCCTCCCTCTTACTTTTCATTAGTATTTGTTTATAACTAACGCACCTAATTACATTAATTTTCATTTACTAGAAGTTTGATATTTCAAAGGTAAACGTGTTTTTTCTTATCTCTTTCCCTCTCTCACCCCCCCCCCCCTGACTTCACTATCGTTTATTATTATATAATTATGTATATGTAAATTTTGTGTTTTTGTTTAGTTATTATATTGAACTGATGAAGCTTGGGTCCAAGCGAAACTAGTTGGCGTCCTTGAATAAATGTATTTACACTTAGCATTACAATACTTAACTAACTAACTAACTAACCATCACGCCGTCTCCCCGAAGGGGTATGCAGAAAGAATGAACTGCCACACTTTTCTTTCCTGACATATTTCTCTCGCTTCCTCAACATTCATATCTCGTGTCATGCACGCGCGTCGATTTCTCTGACTCCTCACATGGCCGACATTCAATATTTGATTTATTTGATCTTGCCACGTTTTCCTCGGTCTTCCTCTATTTCTAGTTCCATTTATATCGATAACATATAATTTTTTTACCATTCTTTCTTCATTCATTCTTTCAATAATAACAATACTTTATTTTTTTTCAATAATAACAATACTTTATTTTCACAAATATTTGTAAATATTCTGGTCAATTATTTGGCGTATAAAATAGGAGTGGATACTCCAGGCGACTTCTAACAGAGCGATAGGAGGCGGTAGCCTCTTCGCATTGTGTTAATAAAGTAGTTTGCTAAATGCTAAACAATCATTCTTCATAGATGGCGTTAGTGGATGGATTGTATAGATTAATCTAAAAAATTAATTAGTACAATCAAATCTACATAGATGGCTAACTGGAACTGCCACGTGAAAATAAGTATGGATTTGGAGTATATATACAACTTCCAAAAAAATGTATCATACATGATCATAACAATGGTGGAATGGGGAATGTTGTAATTACATAAAGCGTGCGCTTAACCCAACCAATGACAGGTCATAAGTCCTGTAAACACCTTGATCATCCATAGTCAGTTTCCAGTTTGTTTCTTCGTCTCTATTGAGATATAATTAAAAATTTAAATTAACCACCCACAGGTGAAAATCCAGGATTCGTATACAGATATAAGTATACATTTCACAAATATTTGTAAATATTCTGGTCAATTATTTGGCGTATAAAATAGGAGTGGATACTCCAGGCGACTTCTAACAGAGCGATAGGAGGCGGTAGCCTCTTCGCATTGTGTTAATAAAGTAGTTTGCTAAATGCTAAACAATCATTCTTCATAGATGGCGTTAGTGGATGGATTGTATAGATTAATCTTAAAAAATTAATTAGTACAATCAAATCTACATAGATGGCTAACTGGAACTGCCACGTGAAAATAAGTATGGATTTGGAGTATATATACAACTTCCAAAAAAATGTATCATACATGATCATAACAATGGTGGAATGGGGAATGTTGTAATTACATAAAGCGTGCGCTTAACCCAACCAATGACAGGTCATAAGTCCTGTAAACACCTTGATCATCCATAGTCAGTTTCCAGTTTGTTTCTTCGTCTCTATTGAGATATAATTAAAAATTTAAACAATACTTTATTTCTCATAAACTGTTTAATTGTAACACTGTTCTAATATCACAATTGATTTAATCTATATGAAAACGTCGCTTTATTTCACTTAACAGAGATATGTTTCCGTTATGACTTGACTATAAATGTACACAATTTTAACATTGATAAAGGTTATGTCATAACCGAAACGTGACTGTGTTAAGTGAAAAAAAGTATTCTAATACTAATTGTAAGTGTAATTATGTTTTATTTCTCTTTTTCTTATTTATATACTTGGTATATACAACACTTACATTAAAAAAAAATTAATTACATAGACCTGTTTCGGATTACCGGTCCTTCTTCAGTGATACATATTATAAAGATATATATTCAAAATATTTTCATATTGTTTACTTGATCTGACAGATGTTATAAAGATTCATTTCGGAAAATAAATCTTTACAACATCTGTCAGATCATGTAAACAATTTTATAATATTTTAAATGTGTATCTTTATAATATGTATCACTCAAGAAGGACTGGTTGTCCGAAACATGTCTATGTATAATAATTATTTTTTTTAACGTAAGTGTTGTATATAAAGTATATAAAAAATAAAAAGAGAAATAAAGCATCTACAACACAAAGTATGTTAAACATAGAAGAAAAGTAATTATGTTTATTCAAATATGAATCTACAACACAAAATAAAGGTGAATATAGAATAAATGCTATTTGGCATCGATTAAAATAACCATACCATGGTTAAATACTGTGAGTGTTTTTTTATTTTAAATCTATAAGTTCAAAATATTTATTGTTCAAATAAATTTTTATGTAAGCACATTTAAAATTAAAAGACATGCTTTCATAATATCAATAAGTTATACGATATGTGTACCCGACTGACATATGAAAATATCCCATTTTCGTATTAAAATAGAAATATACAGTGCATCGCGTGCAGAATGTATGCATTTGAATGCAAAATTATCGTCGTGGAGCTTCCAGAGTTCGAACGCGTGTAAATTATATTTATATCCGCATACAGCCAACATTCTCCGCCTTCGTGGCAAAGTATTGCCATATTTTTATTTTATTTAAGGCTGAATTCTGGAAGTGCGGTCGTTTGTTGAACCAAAGAGCTTATAAATTACAGCATAAAATCTTAAAATATAAAATTTCTCTTTTATAAGCTTAAAAGCCTTTGAAATATGAAATAAACATAAATTCATAATTGATTTATTTCATAATGAAAAAAATACTAAATTGATAAAAAAATTCTTCATTTTTATATATTCTGGTGATGACCCCAGAAGATGGCAGCAAACTGTCGAAACCGGTCGACGATAAACACAAGTGGAAGCACACTAAATATATAATAATAAAGTTTTTTTTTTGTTTTCATTATTTAAAATGAACTCCAACCAAGAAATTACAATTAATAACATAGATAAATTATTTGATACATTTCATGACAAATGAAATTATGATTGTATAATCTTTTAAAACTTGAAACACAATGTTTTGAGACACAGAAGTCCTTTACAATGTAATCTTTTGAAATTTGAAGCACAATGTTTTGAGACACGGAAGTCCTTTATCAATTTACAGATTAATTGTATCTCAATAGAGACGAAGATGTAAATTATTTGGAAACAGAATATGGTTGTCGAGGCGTTAACAGGACTCACGGCCTGTCATTAGTTGGGTTAAGCAATCACTTTATGTTTAACAACATTCACCATTCCGCCCTTCCTACGACACCACGTCTGCCAAATTTTTCGAACTTGTATATATGTTAATATTTTTTTAATAACTTCACTGTTGGTAGGTCCATCTATACTAGCGCCATCTATTAAGATAATTTATAAGCACTAAGCAGAAAATCTTTATTAATGCAATGTGAAAGCTTTCACGCAATTATCACATTGCTAGATAACGCCTGGAGTGAAACTTAATTTTTTATGCTATTAACTTGTACCAGTTTTTCATAGAATTTGTTTTTTTTGTATGCAAATACTGGATTAATTGTATCTCAATAGAGACGAAGATGACAATAGTATATCAAATGTCAATTTTTTGTGATTTTACATAAAGGTTAAAAAAATCACGAATATTTGACATTTGATATATTATGATGATGTCAACATAGGTTGACGAAACAGCTGTCGAGTAAAATAAAAATACAATTGTGATACATAAAACAAAGTTTTTTTTAGATTTAACTGTTTACACATTTTAATTAGATGAGTAAACTAAATTCATAATACTAGTATGCAAATGTAAGGCACCATCTTACAATGTGATCGGTAACCATCAGCTAAAATAAGCTGAATACATATTTTTACTTTTAACTGAATTATTTAAAAACATGTTTTGATATAACAAACTAATTATTTCAATTTCTATTAATAATATTAAAGAATCATAGTGTTTCTGGCAAAACAACGGATTGTCATTTTTATCAATGATTTGATTTTATGATAATATAACTATACTTAAGAAATTGAAAATAACTTGTTTAATCCACAAAATATTTTTAAAAATACGACATGTTTCGGAGGATACCTCGTTTAGGTGTAAAAATATAATAAAAACTAAACAAAGAAAGACTAATATAAAAAAACGCATTCTAAATTCGATTCAATAATTTAAATTTGAAAATTAACCTGGACTATTTGTTATAAGTACCAATAATTATTTTAATATATAATAATAATAATATTAAATAATAATAAAACATGATGATAGTATAGAAAATATTAAATTGTTATTAAGAAAAAACGTACATTTGAAAATACATAATTTATATTGAAATTAATAAATGATTAATTTCCATTTGATTGGAAATGGGAGCTAGGGAGAATGGGAGAGGAGGTATGCTCCGAAACATTCCGTGTTTTTTAATTGTTTTAAATATTTTGTGGATTAAACAAAGTTATATTCAATTTCCTAAGTACATTACTATGGAATTCCAGTGTTAATTCCTAAGCGTTAAATAAAATGATAATATAACTCTATTGAAGCGAAGGTAAAGTCTGGATATAGCGCCGAGAAAATAAAATGTCTTGCGCTATAAAGGTTTAAATATAGTATATATGCAGTATAATTAAGTTAATCAAAAATGCTTTATTTTGGGTACGAAATTGCAGTAACAAGTGAAAATTGCTCTTTTTATCGACTGTGCAAAATAATCCGTAGGGTCTTTACGAGGAAGAGTAATTCCATAATAAAGTTAACCGCAGTCAAACACAAATATGCCATCAATCACCGCAAACTCCACGATCTATGAATATTAAAAACTTCATCAAAGTGGAGTGAGTGTAACATGCAATGTATGCATTTTAAACCGGAAATAAATCAAGTCATTTTATGGAGAAATTTACTGTCAATAAACCTGATTAATGGCTAAATAAATAATCGGCTTTTTATGTTTAATAAGTGGACTTACGCAGATAAGATGCATCCTTTAAGATATAAATAATTATAAGTATTATTTATTATTTTGTTGAATAGCTGTTTATATCATTACAGCGCGAGCCAAATCAATGTAAAAGGTATAGCTATCATATTAAATCTCGTGACATGTGATAAGTAGCTTACTATCACAATTTTTTAAGAGAATTCTTCACCAGACCAAAGACAGTGTCTGAGTCACACTGTCTTCGTCAGAAATCGAAACTGGGACCTTCGGTGTGGCAGTCATAGCCGTTGTCACTCTGCCACGAAGGCTATCAATATTGATAATAATTTGACGATTACGAAGGTATGCTAACTTCAAAATATAACAAATACACATACCATAACAAATACTTATTATAAATAAATTTAAAATTTAAAATAAGATTTTATAGTTCTAATTGGGGTTAATGTATTAACTTACAACAAAAGAAATAAATCAATGATTGGACTTGACGTTAAATTTATTTGATTATTAATAATATTTGCTTTTTCAATTTCTAAATTGTAAGATTGTTCAAAGTTATATTTCTAATATTAACTTGCAAAATTTCAACGCCAATATCTTTATTAAAAGAATGACCTTTTTACTTAATAATACTTAATTGAAGTATGACATTTCGCAATGAAAGTGTCAAAACACAATTATTATATTATCAGTCATTTCATAGAAAGCCAATTTCAACTTAACATATGTATATATTCCCTGGTGAAAATTTTGACTGGTAAATAAATATGTCCCTTTATCAGGGAAATATACGGATACAGCTGACCGCTTCTAATCACTTATTCAAATAAAGGCAGGTAAAATAAACACGGGGTTTGGATTGATGACTCAAGCTTGGGTGCGCTCCAGATTCCAGAGTATATTTATACATTAAATTAAATCATTTTGTTTTTAAAAACTGCCTTGTTATGTTTAGCCCTTAGAGACGCCTGGCAACCTTAAGGGGATCAGTTTTGCGTATTTATTCATAATGTTAATATATATTAAATGGTCCATTGTTTTGGCCGAAACAATATGATACTTCAACATTATAATCTGTTAAATTAAAAAAAAATGTTTTTATGTATCCCAATTGTATTTTTATTTTTGCGACAGTTTTTTCGTCAACCTATTTTGACATTATCAGGTGTTACAATAATACATCAAATTTTAAATGTTATATTTCAAGTGTTCTTCTATAAATAGTAACAAACCGTTATTTTAACTAACTTTCATTGAGTACCTACCAATTAGATATTATTCAAGTTGACATAGGATCAAATACACATAAAGGTTCGAAAAATCACGAAAATTTAACTAATAAGAACTTTAAATGATTATTTTTAATTTATTCCAAATATTTGGTATAACGAAAGAATAAATGAAATACATCATTTTAATATCTGCCAAAACTGATCACATTCATGAATTTTTTTTCTTCAAATATTTATTATATTTAGGTAATATTTTTTATCACTGATGAAGGGCTTTTGGGTCCGAAACATGAAATTTTTATTTATTATTTTTTTTTTTTATAATGTTGGTGTCGTGTACAAAGTCAAAAAGTTAACATCGTGCGATTAATATTTTCAGAATTATTTATTAATTAATTACTTTAAACCATTCCCTTACTTATTTCCCTCACCAACTTTTAGTACATATTAAAAAAAAGGACAAATATGATATCGTTAAAGTGTTTGTAAGAGCAAAACATGATTTTGCTTGTGTTAAGTAATAATAGAGCGATGAGTATTATACATAATTCAAAATATGTATTTTTTTAATGCACTAGAGATTTAAAAAAATTATTGCTTAATACAACGTATGTAATTTTACCTTTTTACGCGATATAAAAGCTCTCAAAATAATAAGTTGACGGACACGGCAGTTCACGTTTTAAACAAGAGACCTAAAACGGAGTTATTCCAAGTTTCCACTCAAAGAAATTCTTAATTTTCCGCGTAATTTAACATTCCAAAATCATCATTACCTTTGCCGAGTTTGAGTAATACAAAGTCATATTTATACGAAGCTACAGTATTTTCTTACACGTGTTTATTTTACTTAAATAACTGCCAAAGAATTACTTTAACTTCGTTAGTTAAGTTAATGTTTGTTTTCTGATAAAAATGTGAGCGTACTAAGTAACTTCTTTTAGGCTTTTCTGTAATATGAGCGTTTAAATATTTTTTACAGGAAATCTGTCAGAATTGGGTTTTAATTTTCTAAGAAAAAAGTATCCCGGTAAATGTTTTTCTACATTTTTTGAAAGCACGAAAAAGTTTCTCTGTGAAAATAATAAAAGTGTGTTTGTGTTATTTAATGATCTGATTTAGAAAAAGAACATGTAACATGTAAAATCCCGATATCTTTTTAAACAAGAACTTTGGTTTTTCTAAAAAAATATAATGTAAATATCGTGTGGGTGGGACATTAAAAATAGAAAATATCTTAATTAACTGTTAAATTTACAACAACCAGTTGTTTGTAGCACCTGATGATGCCAACATCGGTTAGTGAAACAGCTGTCGCAACATTCAAAAAGTATATAATAAAAGTGTTGACATTATAATATAACAGAACAAACAAACCATCATTACGCCGTGTCCCCGCAGGGGTAGGCAGAGATAATGGATCGGCACATCTATCCTGGCACACCTCTTAGCTTCCTCCACATTCATACAGCGAGTCATACACGCACGTCGATTATTCCGACTTCTAACATGACTAACCTTTAAAATTTGATTAATTTGGTCATGCCATGTTTTCCTCAGTCTGCTTCGACTCCGTACTCCATTTACATTATTTCTCCATCCATGCGCTTCATATGTCCAAACCAAAGCTGCGATCCTTTCATAATTTAGTTCATAATACCTTCTTCCGCTCTACATTCCTTTTTTTATCAGCATTTATTATTCTGTCGTATATTGCTCTACCACACATACGTCTAAGAGACCTCATCTCTACCGCATTTATTCTGATCTCATATTTTTTCTGCCAGTTCCATGCTTATATAATATAACAGTGTTGTAAATTTAACAGTTAATAATGTTACGCCCAAAACAATTGACTATTAAGAAAAATTGTATCAGGATAATATTGTAAGATGGAGCAGGCACAAAAATACGATTCTGGAGAGGCCACGTCGTGACCATTCGAGGATTCCCAAGATCGTGATGCAAGAGACTCCAATGGACCGTCAACCAACAAAACGATCACCAGAGAGAATATGAGAAATTTAGACATCTTCATCACAGGACCAAGATTGAAATCCTGTCTGTACCAACCGAAATCAAAATCCATAATATTAAATTCAGAGAGTTGGCTGTATTTCATTTTTGATAGCAACAAATCACACAGAGATTCATCTAAACTTTGCTATGCAATAAAGCGTCCGCCCGATGACGACCTTCCTACAAACGTATATACGAGTATTCGGTGATGGCGCCCACCCGTCTGAGGTTTGCGCAAGCATGCCGCTAGGTTAAGTTATTGCGAATGAGGTGAATGTCCTACATTTTTGCTATAGACTTTTCTTGCAATGGAATGAAGGATCTGCTCAGTCAAAATGATCTTGTCACTGAAACAATAGGACAAGTCGACAAGTTGTCTCAAGGATATAATATGGAAAAACAAGTATATGAGAACTGACAGTAAGGTCAGAATATATAAAACCTGCGTAAGGCCTATATTGACAAATAGCATTGAGACTAGAGCGGATATCACAAGTACGGGTGGCAGAGATGAGGACGGTGAGGATGATAGCAAGGACTATTCGCGATAGGGTGAGGAACACGACCATCCGCGAGATCTGCAAGTTGGAGGATGTCGTGAGATGGGGTAGACAACGCATAAGATACTGGAATGCGCACGTGCAGAGGATGGACCCCACCAGAATCCCACACGCTGTGGCGCATCAGATTCCTGCCGGCTGCCGTCCCCCCGGAAGACCACCGAAGAGATGGAGAGATAGCTGGGAGTCAACCTCCCAAGAGAGGCCATCCTGATTTCAGAAACAGACCAAAGGTCTATAAGGAGAAGAACAAGAATGAATGAAGTTGCCGTCAAAATGTTTTGTATACTGTTGTTGGTCGAAGATTTGATTAAGATGATTGATGCCATTTGCAGAGGTGACTCAAGTAGAGATTGGACCAAATGGGTTATTTCTAAACATCTAAGTATGTTTTCTTAAGCATGTTATGTGTTAAACCGTGCGGTAGTTTAGTAGACAGAGCCTCTGGCTCTCGATATTTGGGTTAAATCCTGAAGACCAATAATATTTTATTTTCATAAAAATGTGCCATTTGTTAGCTCACAAATGGAATTTAATAAAAAACATAACCAATATTAAAAAAAAAACAACGCAGAATTGAGGCAGCAAGAGCTACGTTTAATAAAATAAAATCACTCTTCTGCAACGATAACATAAACTTGAAACTCCGCCAGAGGATCAAATGCTATGTTTGGTCTGTTTTATTGTATGGATGTGAAACGTGGACCTTGAAAGTCAACTCAATGAACAGACTGGAAGCATTTGAAATGTGCCTCCATCGCTGAATGCTCAGAATTTCCTGGACAGACATGGTTCCCAATTCCGAAGTCCTGTGGCGAGCTAGAGTTGACAAGAAACTGTTATCAACTATCAAGGTTCGGAAGATTTCACATCTAGGTAATAAACTGCGTGAGGAAAAGTACCACCTTTTCTAACTGATATTGGAGGGGAAAATTGAGGGACGCCGAGGACCGGTAGGAGACAGATGTTCTGGCTGCGAAACGTAAGGGCATCCGAAGTGTGGAGGAGCTGTTCTGAGCGGTGCAGGACAAGGACAGGTTCGCCGAGGTCATCGCCAACGTTGAGGGGACCCTACAGGGCATTTGAACAAGAAAAATAATTAAAATTTCTTAGCAGAAATTTCTTGTTTGTAATAAATTTTTTGACCTCGCTTGACATGCTTAAAACGCTGATTGCCAAGTACGTGCTAGGCGCGCTCTACCGAAATCACGTTGAGTGCTCAATACGTGTATATTATTATTTATAAACAAAAAATTGAAGAGCACTTGAAGAAGAAGAAAAAAACATAACAACAACATAAAAACAATATTCCGATTAGACTGGTCGTGTCGATTATTAATTCACCCACATGTAAACTCGCAGAAAAATTAAACATAATAAACTTCACATATCAGATTCTCCCCTAAAAACAGCGTTAAAAACTTAATTGACTAACTTAATTAGATCAAAGATATAGAGCTGCTCAATAACTGTCAATTCGCTTCACTATACGAGTATGTGGTAATTTTATTGAAATATTATTGAAATAGTTGTGAATAGTTTGGATAGCCACAAACTTGTAACATCGACAGGAAATGTCACATCTCGTTTTTGACAAGCGAACATTCTGGCAAAATCGTATTTTTCTCAGAAGTAAAACACAAAAACACGTGTCAGAAATGACCTTTACTTTTCACCCGTTTACCCCTGTTTTAATATTACGTATTCCCTAACATCCCTTACAATAGAGCTTCCCAAACTTTTTCCGCCTTTTTCGTTAAAATATCAGCACTTTCCAAAACGCTAAATTATTTGTTGAATAATTAAGGTATCATTGAAAGATATGTTAAAAATAAGCATACGTTCAATAAAAATAAGGGTTGATAAATTGTATTTATGTTTATTTATAAATACAATCAAACAAAAATATTCAAGGATACATTTCTCATAGATCGACCAGATTCCTTTTTCATAATAATGAGCTATTTTCTGCTCATATAGAAGATTGTAAAATAAATTATAAATCCTAGACGTTAGTCTTTTTTTAAAAAAAGAAAAAAGTTCATTTTAAATAATTGTCTTTATTTCGACAGTGATTGGTTTCGCCAGGCCGCTGCAGTCAGATTGTCGACGCCAGCCAACCTGGTGAAACAGGTTGTTATCGAATTAAAGACAAAGGTGCAAGTTGTTATTTTATGTTTCTAGAATGATATAAAAAAAACTCCATTCTGAATACGAATGAAAACGTCTGTTTTCTAGAAGTTTTATTATAGTTCATAAAAAAAACATGTTTCGACTCTCTAAGGCATTATCAAATGTGAAACATTTGAAAATAGATAACAAAAGACAATAATATGAATCTAAAAACAAACGTTTTCGTTTGTATTATTTTTTAATATGGGATATAGCTTATTGTTTAAGAAACAATAAATACAATAAAACTTGTATTAAACTGACCTATTTATCGATATGAAATCTTTCATTTATGAAGTTTTACGTCGTTGTTCAGGAAACAATGTATACAATAAAATTTGTTGAAAGTTAAGGCATTATCTAACACTGTGGATTTCCATAGTAATATACTTTGGGAATTCAAAAAACATTGTTTAAACCATATTTTAATAAAAAAATATTAAAATACACGACATGTTTTGGATGATACCTCCATCTTCAGGTGTAAAAATAAAACAAAATCTAAACAAAGAAAGACTAATAAAAACGCATTTAAAATTCGATACAATAATTCAAATTTAAAAATTAACCTGGGCTATTTGTTATAAGTAGTTTCTTTCAAATTTTATAATCATCATGTATTATTATTATTTATTATTTCTTACTGTTAAAATATAATTGTGAGTACCTATTTATAACAAATAGCCCAGGTTAATTCTTAAATTTGAATTATTGTATCGAATTTTAAATGCGTTTTTTATGAGTCTTTCTTTGTTTAGTTTTTGTTAGATTTTTACACCCGAAGATGTAGATATCCACCGAAACATGTCGTTTATTTTAATATTTTTTTTATTAAAAAGTGGTTTAAACAATGTTTTCTTTTAATTCCCAAATTATATTACAATAAAACTAGTATTAAACTGATAAGTTTTTCAATGTGAAATTTTTAATTTGAAATTTAACGTTGTTGTTGAAGAAACAATTAACACAATACAACTTATATAAAACTGACCTGTTTATCGATTTTAAATCCTTCATATAAAGCTAACGCTATTGTTAGAGGTAAAATAAAATTATTTTACCGATTTTTTGGCAGAATCAAATTGAAAACTCTTGGATATCAACCCCCCGTATTAGGCTTTGGGTAGTTAAGGAACATTCCTCACGGATGTGGACATTTTTTCGACTCTGTACGTCGACGTACTCAAGGGTAAAACAAGAAAGTTTCATGTAAACAAGGATATATCTTGGGAAAAGATTTTTTTGTTTAAAGTTTTTAATGGATACGTTTCGTTGGGGTAACTTTTGCAATTTGGCAGTTCATAAATTTATACATTTTCTTTCGGAATTTAATATCACTCGAAGGATGAGGAATTCTCAACAAAGGACACGTCCCTTTGTACCAGAAAGGCTGCAATACAAAAAAAGTTTATTTAATTTCCTCGTTTCAAAAATGTTATCTTGAATGATTGACAATACTTGAAATATTTGAATCGATCTTAAATTGAGTTTAAAATTTTTCGCTTTTCATAAAGTTTTAAGTACGATAATAATTGCTATTCAAAAGTAAAATTTTAGGAAAATGTATTCTGCGTTCGATCTTGTTCAATAATTTCGTTTAAATTATGTGCCGTGTGCCAAAAAAACGTATTTGTACTAATATATTTTGCTCAAACAATATTAAAAACTCTCAAAATAAACCAGGTCCCATCAGACACCACCCGGTACAGACAATCCTGGAGACACCATTCGAAAAGACCCGATTATTAGTGAAAATACGTTCAGATGGTAAGTACTCTTAATTCTGGAAGGTATCCTGTCTTCCTAATGTCGAACCATCTCTCATGCGTTTCTGGTAGTACACTATACACAATATACAATATTATTTTACCTGTTCTCAATAGATGCCTTAAAAATTAATTTTGTAATGTCAATTGATGAAAAAAAAAATTACTAGCTAACTAACCATCACGCCGTCTCCCCGAAGGGGTAGGCAGAAAGAATGGACTGCCACACTTTTCTTTCCTGACATATTTCTCTCGCTTCCTCAACATTCATACATCGTGTCATGCACGCGCGTCGATTTCTCTGACTCCTCACATGGCCGACATTCAATATTTGATTTATTTGATCGTGCCACGTTTTCCTCGGTCTTCCTCTATTTCTGGTTCTATTTACATCATTAACATATAATTTTTTTACCATTCTTTCTTCATTCATTCTTTCCATATGTCCAAACCATCTTAATGATCGTTTCATTATTTTGTTCATGACACCATCATTCGCACCGCATTCACTTCTTATATTTTCTTTCGAAACTCTATCATACACAGAGTATCCACACATTCGTCTATGAGATGATTGATGATCTAAGAGAGTCTATTGATGAAATAAACTGATTTTATTTCAAGTATTATAAATGGGACATAGACTTAGAGAAAAAATAAGATTTGTGAAATATTAGACTGATTTGATCGTGCCACGATTTCCTTAATCTTTTTCATACTTCTGATTCCGTTTACATTGTTAACATATGATTTACTTACCATTCTATCATCATTCATTTTTCATGTGTCCAAACCATCTTAATGACATATACATGTATATTTCGTATTAAAGTCGTGCCACGTGGGGAGTCCAAAAAATCAAGTATAACAGTTTTCGTTATTTGGGAAGACGGCATGAGAGTGAGTAAGTTTTTTTTAATATAAAAATTACATCATATTTTAATGATTATATATTCTTGACACACCGTTTACTGTAATAAATTAAATTATTAAAAAACGTTATCACCATAAGTTGCCACGTACAATTTGAATCAAGATATTTTGTGATGTAAAAAATTGATTGTGAAAGAAAGCCTAAAATTTTCCGTCATTTTCAATTGAAAATATATTCTCGCCTAACCAGGTATTTCAATTTAATTTTTACCTCCAGTTAAAATTAAATCTGTCATAATTAATTTAATGTATATTTAATTAAATAATTTTCAATGGGTACTCGTATATTTCGCACGCTTAATAGTAAACTGACCGATTATGGTTTAGGTCATAATTGAGTTAACTTTTAGACAGAGGCTTGTGTTAACGTTTTTTTTTTTTAAATAAACCTTCACTGTATTGGATCATTTAAATGAAATCATCGCAAAAACTTTCGCCGTGTAATCAAAATCAAGCTTAACGTTTAATCAGTTGTTTGTTAAACCTAATGATACAAACATTGTTTGGTGAAACGGATGTAACGTCAATTTTATATCACTAAAATAAATAAATAAATTTGGCATATGGTTGTGAGGCGTTAACACTGACGGTGAAGATAGCTGAAATGCTGGAAAGATTCGAACGAAAAATATTGCAACGAATCTGTGGACCCGTGAGAGAAGACAAGATAATCAATGGCACATCAGAAACAAGAAGAAGTGTACAGCATGTGACATGTGACCCCCATGATTTATGAAATGGTCGGTTTTATCACAATATTATTTAATTATTATGTGGTTCCATAGCGAGGTTAAAAAAAATCTTCAATTGACATTTGATAAATATTAGACACTTGATGATGCCACCGTAGAGCAAAACATTCGTTTCAATGTAATATTATGAAAGGTCTGGAAAAAGGATATTTCTATCAATATAAACTTAATTATGTTTAAGGCCAGAACGAAATGATATTAAAAGTGCTAAACTATGTGATATTCTTACCTATTACAGTCCCGTAGCTTGGCGCGAGGCATGCATTGTGTCCATGACGAAGGTGTGATGTGCATGAATTCCAAAATGTCACTTAGCTTGCAGCGAAGCTCAAAGTACAAAGCATCAAATCTCCACATATTAATGTATGGTATCAATGAACTTGAAAGTCGTCACTAAAAAAAAGAACATTACAATGTGTTTCAATTTTGAAACACTAATAATACGTAGGTATCTAAATTTATTTTTTATATTGTCGTGATATTCGTTTCGCCAACATACGTTGGCATCATCAGGAGTAACAAACAACTTCAGTTCTTAAGTTTAGTTTATTAAAACGCCTGATTGTGCCAACATAGATTGGTGAAACAGCCGTCGAGAAAATCGCATAAAAATTTTAATAGTGTTTCAAAATTGAAACAATTAATATTAAAGTATCATAGTATTTCGGCCAGAACAATGGATTATCTAAAAAAAACACCATTTAATTGAGGCATTTCATCTGAAAGAATTTTGAAAATTATGACTAAAATAATAATGTGATTCGAAAAAATTTCTCACCCCACAATTGTAAAAAATTATAACACATAAGTGTTTTCCAACAGGGAACTGAAAGTTTTGAACGACAAATCCTCAGGCGCAAAGGTGGTGCCTTGAACGCCCCAACGGATATACGAATATGAGCACTTCCTGTTTCCCCACCCGGATCACGGCTTCCGGTGCAGTTTTTCAAAGCCTTTGCACAGGCCCGGATGCGGCATTTTACCCCCCGCCGGATCTGCTGGAAGGGTAGGAATTTTAAATACGATTTTATAGAACACTGCTTCGGGTTTGATTGTTTGTTTGAGAATTGGTATTGAAACAATAACAATATTTGTTAAGAAATATTTAATTTAATTAATCCATTATTTCGGCCGAAACACTATGATACTTCGATATAATTTAATGTTATAATTTTGAAACACTGTTATTATACGTATCACAATTTATTTCTATAAGATTTTCTCATTAAAAAAAATGTTATTTGTATAATGATAATTTATGAAAATTAAAACATTTTATAATGTTGAAAAATCATACAAGACAAGACAAGACAGATCGCTCGAGGAGCACCCGAATAGATATATATGAGTCAGTTAGTCTTTTCCTATTGCGCCTTCGGAGTTATTGATTTTACAAAACGGCGCACTTAAAATATAAGTTTTCATAAATTATAATTACTGTTAAAATTTAAAACACTGTTATAATATCACAATTTATTTTTATTCATTGAGAGTGTCGCCACAGCTGTTTCGCCAACCGATGTTGGCATCATCATTTGTTACATTAAACTAAAGCAACAAATGGAAAGACTTACTATTTATATGGCAAATAACTCTAAGTGTGGTAAGTCATAGATAAAATCAAGCATGCGAAATCTGTTGACAATTTTACAAACAAATATAACAAAGGTGGTAAAAAACAGTGATATAATTGGCAAATAATGGCTAATAATAACATTATTTGTAGTTTCTTCACCTAATTAATTTTAACCGTGATAATACCATTTTATTTCTTGTATGTATAACTGTCCCTTCAAATCCCTGTTTTTTCCTACCTTTGTTATATTTGTTTGTTAAATTGTCAACAGATTTCGCATACTTAATTTTTACTATGACTAACCACACTAATTAGTTTTTTGGCCTATAAATAGTACGTTTCTTCATTTGTTATTTTAGTTTATTGTAACACCTGATGAGGCCAACATCGGTTGGCAAAACAGCTATCGCGACACTCTCAGTGAATAAAAATAAATTGTGATATCATAACAGTGTTTTAAATTTTAAGTTATATTGTTAAAGTACCATAGTGTTTCGGCCAAAACAATGGATTATAAATAATAATAATAATGTGAGGTTGAATATTTTATAAGAAAGAGTAGACAGCGAAGGAGGGACTGGTATGATCTTGTTGAAAGAATGGACACCACCACACTGCCCTATATTTCACTACACAATCAGCCTCAAGGGACTCGTCCTCGTTAAAGACCTCCTAAGAGATGGAATGACAGCTGGTAATCCATCTCACAGGAGGAGCAACCCTCTGGAGAACAGACCACATACGTCTACAGCAAGGAATAATATGGGAAAAATAATCATAAGATTATGGGCCAAATAAAGAATTATATAAAATACATATCGCTGCTCTATTTAAAATGACTATATATTTTGTTTTAATTTTATGTATTCATATGTAAAACGATTATTTTTGACACATTGATATTTTTTTTAAATTCATCAACAAGGATAAATTTTACAAAAGATTTGATGATTAAGACTATATTCAATAGAAAATTAATGTGGATTCTATTAGAAACAGCAATGTCTTTATTAAAATAAGATTTTTTAACATGTATTCGATTTTGTATTATCACATTTCATACATTTTGCAATCGTGTAATTTATTTTATGAGTGATTTAAATTAATTAAATGGAAATCACATTGATAACGTGTTTTACATGTCTTTAAAAAACTGTTTCATTATTTTCAAATGTTGATAATAAGGTGACTATACAATAAAATTAAATTTGTGTAGGATGTTACAGTTTTTATGTCTAATAATCTTAATTATTGTATATGCAACTTTTGACATTTGTCTTCAAATGACTTATCTTATTTTGGAAATATTATCAAACTATTGTTAGATATATTCCCAATGTATTATTTTATGCTTATAAAATAAATAAAACATTTAAATTATTGTTGAAGAAACAATCAATATTTCTCAACGTTTTGTTCATTCTTGAAAAGAAAGCGTTTGGCTCCAGAATACATTATTTTTGGAAGGCCAGCAATTTTCTTAAAATATAAGCCAGTCAACAAATTTATTTGAAAGATTTAGTAAAACAAATTTGTTTATTCTATTGGGCCTAATTATATCCTGATATAAAAAGGTGACCTACATTGTTAAAATTAATTTCAAATAAACAAATAAAAATTACTCACCATTGTGAAATAATGAATTTTTGTTTTTGTTAATCAATTTTAACGAACTTGTTTAGGCCGAGAAATTGTTTTTGTTTAAGAATCTGCATCTATCAACACATTTTTTGTAAAAATTGACGTCTGACATTATTTTTATCATGTCTTGCAGTCTCACACTTCTTGGTTGTTTCTGAAGCACGCACTATCAAAACCTTAAAATTGGAATAATGGCTTCTACGTACTGATGCACTTGAATTTTAACTTCTGAACTTTTAATATACCTTGTTTTTATCGAGCAAATATATGCATAACGTAGCACAACACAAGAAAACATAACTTAATATTGTTAGAAATAAGATGGCGCAATACACGTGTAATATAAACTTAATTTCGAAATAAATGATTAAAATGTTGCCATTTTGCTAATCGTGGGGAATTAATATATTGTCACATATGTGTTTGAGTCACGAAAAAATGTTTACCATTATTTGAATGGTTGAAAGTAGGCGCCCAAGTAGGCACTTCGTACAAAAAAAAAACCTAAGTATGCAGTTTCGTTTTATATGACATATAGAATGAAATGGCGTCCCTGCCCATATTGTCTCAATCTTACATGTCGCTTTTTAATTATTATTCAAACATTGTAATCTGGTTAAAATGATGATTAATTTTTACAAAAGAAATCTTGCTTTTTAAGATGTATCGTTTGTTTGTTAATAAAAGGATAACTTTTATGTAAGTATTATTTGTTTGTCTTACATTTGCCATCATATATGGAAGATTGTTGAAACTTAGAATACAATAGTGAACTAGACGAAACTGGTCGAAAGTCCAGAAATAAAATAATCACTTTTCTTCTTCTTCCTTATTGTATACCTATGTGGTATGTTCTCCCGAGTATTGATCCTCTTGTGAGTTAGATTTCCAGCTCTCCTTCCATCTTTTAGGAGGTCTTTCATGAGGATTCGTCCCATGAGGCTGATTATGCAATGCAATATAGTCTGGTGGTGTCCATTCTTTGAACATGACCGTACCAGTCTCTAAAATAATCTTATCTTATTTATTGTTTCTTGAATAATGATGATGATATAAAACTATATATTATATCATAAATACAAATCAAAATGTCAGTTTCCTGTAAGTTACATCATAGTTCATGGGAATGGCATGTTTCGCCTTTCTCTTTCTATTTATCAAATGTTCATAATGCCTTAGAAAGGCAAAACATGCCAGTACCATAAATTATAATTGAACTAATAAACTATTTAATATAAAACACGGTTTTTTTAGTATCACAATTTTATTATTATGTTGAAATATAATATCATAATGTTTCGGCCAAAACAATGGACTAAATTAAACTTCTTAAAAACAGTTTTTATTCGTATTTATTCTATAATATAGAGTATTACATTATTGTTTAGGAAACAATAAAAAAACGACTGAAAACATCTATTTTCTAGAAGTCACATGACATTTGATAATGCCTTAATAAGAAGAAAAGTGTCATTGCTATAAAATATAATAAAAACTTCTAGAAAACAGACGTTTTCATTTGTATTAATAAAAACTAATATTGTTTTCTAATTAACATTATTTTTATTATTTCAGCATACAAATCGTCAAATTATACATGTCTACATAAAGCGTAACCATATACAGAATGAGTTGGAATTAAATATACAAAGAAAAATGGATTCTGCGAATAACATAACTTAAAGCTTTCTTCCCTATTCATCTCTCGTGAATTTGAAATTACTGGCGTATGAACCTCTCTCGCTTGATGGAAATATCTCATACCCTAAGAGGTCTGCAGTTCCAGCAAGATGTATGCAAGCCGCAGCCATGCACCTGCGTCAAATAATCTCTCCTCTCAAGAATAATACAGGATGCTGTGCCAGTGGCTGTATTCCCTTACGTAAATATTTCCATTTAAATTTATATGTTATGTGAAATAATCGCCCGTAAACATTTCAAACCACAATGTTCAGTTATAATATTGAGCTTAAAATACTTCGAGATTTCAACTGGTTTGATACGTTTATTGTAAATTAGCCAACATTTTTATTCTGGATTTACATTTGAATAACTTTTGTAAAAAAACATTTTCCTAAAAAAAAATAAGAAATGTTTCTGACCCTAAACCCCCTACCTCAGTGTAAAAAATTTAACCAGGTTTTATTAATACATACTTTGGAGATAAACTTCCCCTTCGAAGTGTAAATATATTTTTATTCTGGATTCACATTTGAATAACTTTTGATAAACATGTTCCCAAATTTTTTTGAAATGTTTCTGACGGTAAACCTCTTCGTCAGTGTACAATTTTAATCAGGTTTTATGAAAACATTCTTTGGAGATTAACTTACTCTTAGATATTTTAGTATAACTTAATATATGATTTAATAATGGTTGTCTAGAATAAACATATAATGTATGAAAACTAAATTTTCGTGCTTTTTCGAACCTTTGTGTGTATTTGTTTTTATGTCAATTTGAATAATTTCTTTTAATTTTAAAAGATGTCGCTGAAATTAATAAATTAATTGTAATACATAAACAGAGTTTTTTAATTTAACAGTTAATAACCGGCCACCAGAACCAATCTGCCTCTGGTGATACCGGTGGGAAGAGCAATTAGTCTGCGGTCTCCTCGGACATCGACGTCTTTCATATTAGTGAAGGTACGTTTAAGGGACAAATACTCTCGACTTTAGAAAGTATCTTGTCTTCCTAATGTCAAACCATAATTTTATAATATTTTACCTGTACTCAATAGATGCCTTAAACATTAACTGTGTGTAATGTCTTTTGAGTTAATAAACTGATTTGATTTGATTTTAATCATAGTGTTTCGGCAAAACAATGGACTATGAAAACGATTAACGATTAATTAATTAAACAATTTTAGTTAATATGAATAAAAAAGGCATTTAAGTCAACATATAAAGGCATTTAAAAATATCGTATGTGATATACGAGGTCTGTTCAAAAAGTATCGCGAATTTTATATTTTTTCAAAAAGTATTTATTTATTCATGAATATCTATTTTGTCCCCTTCAAAGTAATTCCCCTCGGATATAATACATTTATGCCAACGTTTTTTCCAATCCTCGAAGCACTTAAAAAAATCATTTTTTGTGATCTTGTTCAGCTCCTCCTTCGATGCCGTCTTTATCTCCTCAATCGTGGCGTAGCGTCGTCCTTTCATGGGCCTCTTCAGTTTTGGAACAAGGAAAAAGTCACAGGGAGCCAGGTCTGGGGAAAACGGTGGCTGCGGCACCATTACTGTGTTGTTTTTGGCCAAATATTCGCGCACAAGCAACGATGTGTGAGCAGGGGCGTTATCATGGTGCAAAAGCCAGTTTTTGTTCTTCCACAAATCCGGGCGTTTCTGGCGGATTGCTTCGCGCAAATTGCGCATAACTTGCAGGTAATATTTCTTATTGACCGTACTACCCTGTGGCAAGAACTCATGATGCACCACGCCCCTGCAATCGAAGAAAACTGTGAGCAAAACCTTCACGTTCGACCGAACTTGGCGCGCTTTTTTTGGTCTTGGCTCATGCGGCAGCTTCCATTGGGATGATTGAGCTTTGGTTTCCACGTCATAACCATAAACCCATGATTCGTCACCAGTTATGACCCTCTGGAGCACATTTGGGTCGTCACGGACCGAGTCCAACATCTCCTGAGCAATGTTAACGCGATGCTGTTTTTGGTCGAAATTGAGCAATTTTGGCACGAATTTCGCGGCGACCCGACTCATGCCCAAATCATTGGTTAAAATCGAATGGCACGAGCCAATCGATATGTTTAGGTCCTCAGCAACTTCTCTAACGGTGATTCGACGATTGGCTAATACTATTTTCTTCACTTTATCAATGTTTTCGTCTGTTGTTGACGTGCTCGGGCGTCCGGCACGCTCTTCGTCGTTCATATCTTCTCGGCCCTCTGAGAACATTTTGTACCACCGATAAACGTTGCTTTGGTCCAAGGTAGCTTCACCATATGCCACAGTCAACATTCGAAATGCGTCCGCGCACTTTATTTTGTTTTTCACACAAAATTTGATACAGATTCTTTGATCCATTTTTTGGAATAGGCAAAAATCGAAGACGAGCCAAAACACATCCAAGCAAAACAGCTGTCAAAAATTAACTAAACATTCAAAATGGCCGACCTTGTCAGCATAAGTAAGGGACATGAGTACCAACATAACGCTACAAAAAAATCAAAAATCAAATATACGTAGCCAGCGGAAATTCAAAATTCGCGATACTTTTTGAACAGACCTCGTATACATTCTTAAAATATAACTAGGTATTACCGCAGAAAGCATAAGTTTACAAAGCGAATATTTCAATTTACGGCATCACCTTGTAAAAGCTGTATCTGAGAATTAAAGGTATTTGCATCTGTGAGCATTTCCGGGATCTGAATATATTGAGCCGGAGAGAAATAGTTGTTGTTTTAGAGAACTTACAAAGAATTACTTATGCATATTCATCCGGCACCTTCCCCGTCATACATTATTCATTATACAAGAGAATTTCGATGGCAGAAGCTTTAACTTCCTACTTTGTTATTTCTAAACGTTCTCTTATCAGAATTAAATTGTTCCTAGTACCTATTTCACATTTAAATTTATTTTTATATTGTGAATTCACAACAACAGAAACGAATGAAATATAAAAACCCGAAACTGAAAATTCATTATGGAAACAATCTTTAAATAATAAGTTTATCAGTTTCAGTTTATCAGTTTCAGTTTATCAGTTTCAGTTTATCAGTTTATTTATTCACTCAAAAGATATTACAAACATAAAAACAGTTTAAGACATATTTTTGAGAAAGGGTAAAGAATCAGGAACGCATGAGATATGGCTCAACTTTAGGAAGACAAAACTCTCTAAATTTAAGTGTAATTTTCTTTAGAACGTAATTTCACTGATATGAAAGACGTTGATCTCCGAGGTAATCTTGTTCAGCAGACTGATTGTTCTTCCGGAAAATAAAATAAATCGCTAGTAGTTTATTACTTTCGCAATATCGTTTATGAATATAGTGAAGAGGAGCGGGCCAAGGTTCGAACCCTGTGGCACCCCTGAATAAACAATAAAATGTTCCGATTGAAAAATTCCATACGAGACGAATTGTTTAGGATATTCTAGTGTAGAAAATTAAAAAATCTTATTATGTCATTAATGTAAAGTATAAAAAGTAGTGGTCCTAGGATGGATCCTTGTGGCACACCAAATTCTGTCATTGTTGCATTACTGCTCATTCCTGATTAAATATTAAAACTCTCTTACTTTGCCCCCACCGGAGCTTCATCAGGGTAACAAAATAAACTAAATAACTCACATAAACACTGTAACACTTCAACATTATTTTTTATTTACAACACTGTTATAATATCTCAATTTTTAATAAACACTTTTTGAGAATGTCACTACAGATGTTTCGCTAAACGATGTTTTCATCATTATGTGTTATAAGCAATTGGTTGTTTGTAACACCTCATGATGTTAAATTGTGATATTATAACAGTGTTGTCAATTTAACAGTTAATAAACTTTTTTAAATTATATTATGTGTAATAATGCCACACCACAAATAAAGGTGCTTCGTATGAAAAATCATCATTTTAAATGGTTTATATCCAATATAAATTAGTATGACTATACAAACCAATTTGAACCATAATATAGGGTGATTTTTTTAGAGGTTTGGTTTTTAAACTGGCAACATTGTTTCTATAGACTGTCAATTTGACAGTTGACAGTTGATTTGTAGTCAGTGCGTTTTGTCATTTTACCATAAAAAGACTGATGTCAGAACAGCGTTTGAAAATTGTGCAAATTTATTTTGAAAATCTTGGTTCGGTTCGCCAAACTCATCGTGCACTACGTCCATTTTATGGTCGACATAATCGTCCATCCGAGCAAGTTATTCTGAAGATCATGGGTCGTTTTCACACCATGTACACTCTAGTGGATAAAACGCATCCAAAAAGACGACAATGTTCGAAAATTGGATTTCACGACTGCGCTTCTTTCGAGCTAGCCGTGGCGCTCATACGTATGTCTGAAATCACATTTAAACAATAATGGCATATAGTTATCTATAATAAAGCGAATATCATAGATACATTATTTGAATGTGTTTTTTTATTTACTTTGAATATGTATTGTATACCTTTAAAAAAACACCCAATATATATTTTCTATTTAGTGATGCTTATAATATAATTTAAAGTCTCAAAAGTATAAGATTATCAAATGATTTTACTGAAACCTCTTGATGGAAGTTCATTTTAAATAATAATAAAAAACGATGTTCTTTAACTTCTTCGACTTTTGTGAACAATGTAACACTTTATTTTATTATAATTCAAAAGTATAAATCACCCAAGGTCCACTCAATACACATTTTGAAGCATTAAAAAGCATAACTTTGAAAATCATCGAATACATTTTTTTTCCAAATTCTTTCCCTTCGTTATTTTCTTATCTTTTAATTTCTCTTATCTTTCACTCTGCGCTTTCTTTTCAGCAGAAATGAATAGGTTTTCGTAAAGGAAACCATTTCCGTCAAAAACAGACCTTTAGTTCACGGTGGGTACTTCAATTTTATGTTGTGTTCTTTATTTGAAGTGGAAAATTTACATAAAAAGCTGGAAAACATTATTTACGAGAAAATAAATACACCTCTAAGATGAAAGAAGGCGAATTTTAATAATAATTGAAAATGTTCATTACATCTTTGAATGATTGAATTATTTGATATGCTATGAGTGCCACCATTTTAACACAAAGCGCGAGAAATTCGAATGAAATCTAATTGGAATATTAAAAATCTGATGAAGAAAATGTTTGTATTAAATGATTTTCCAAGAAACGTAGGTAAGAACAGAACACAGTTAATAATGAAATTCTTTATATAAATATAGAGTGTAACAAAAAAAATTATCCAATAAAATGGTTAAGGTATTAAGCTGTATAATTAGAAAACCCTTAGAATAGTGTAACTAGGAATAAATCGAGAAGTTCATTAATAATCAATACCATAAATGAAAAAGTCGACCTGCCTATGGTGATGCCGGTGGGGAGAGCAATCAAACTGCTGAACATGAAGCTTCGGAGATCGACGTCTTTCATATTAGTGAAAGTACGTTTAGAAGACAAATACTCTTTCTTGACATATCTTGTATTCTTATAGACGAACCATATCTCATGCGTTCCTGCTATTATATTAGGGGTACCCATAAGTAATGTCGTTTTTTTTCTATGAAATTCATAAATTCATTTTTTGGCATAGTGCTTCATTAAAGCTATCCAACTGTTGGCAGTATAACTCTGCTGATACTGTCCCACCTTGTGGTAATAGTTCGAAGGTAATGATTCCTTTCGAATCCCACCATACACATAATAACCCTTTTTTAAATGCAATGACCGTATAGGGGTTGAAACGGCCTTTTGACCGCATTTCAGCCATTGTTTTTTATCGTTACGTTTGAAAAAAAAACTATTTCTCATCACCAGTCACAAAGAAATGGGCTTATTTGTTCTTTTTCTTGCAATAATCTGGTGATGCTAAGCCGTTGAGCCACGTTGCGGTCGGTCAATGCGCGTGGGACCCAAACACCTTATTTTTGAATCTTGCTCAACTTCTTTAGGATCCTTTGAGTACTAGACCAGGATGTACCAATCTTTTTCGATAATTTCTCAATGGTCACCATTGGGTAGTCTTCGATTTCCGATTTCACCGCTGCTTCATCCGCCTGGACGGGTCGTCCACTTCGATGCTCATTTTCTAAACACAAACACCAGATTAAAATTTTTTGAACCATCGTTGGCATTTCCTGACATCCAATATGTCACCGTAAATCTCGCAAATATCCTTCGTAGCTTCTGTCGCTTTCTTTTTCAAATGATATTGAAAAAGTATACAACTCCGCATATGTTGTTCCAACGGACACGTCTCTACCATTATTGTCAGAGGGATAAAGAAACCGTTTTATTTTGTCTCAAGTACACGGGCAGGTAGTAGCTACACTATAAAACCCTATAACACGCCCTTACTGTATAACAGACCGAAGGAGACTATTTTAAAGATGACGCATCGAAAAAAACGACATTACTTATGGGTACCCCTAATATATTAGTTGTTGCAACTCGTGAAATATTCACGGAAGTGAAAATTTTCTATCCTTTAAAACACTTCACTGTACAATCGTCATCAACAATAATTTTCAATGTAAATTTTTTTTTCCACACACGTTAAAATTTCACAATTAAGTACATCAAATTGTTATTATTGTGTTTTCTACACTTCTGTCATACAACAATTATCAGAACTACAATTAATTTAAAATTAGATTCATATTCAGAAAAAAAATTCAAAGAAGTATTCTTTTCTCGGTCTCTCATATTCAAAATATTTTCATGCTCTTTCTTCATAACAACCTAAACAGTATATGTTCATTGTTTATATTGTATTTTTTTTATTTTTCCCAATCGTTCTGTATCTTCTTTGGGTTTGAAATAGTTTTTTTGTTTTTGTTTTCTGTAGTCATATGCGATTTGGTAATGTAATGTTTATGATTTTAAAAAATAGATTAAAAATGAAACTAAGTTTTTGCCTATTTATATTACGATATTTTACATGTTTACAATAGACGCTAATAATAAAACACACTAGTTTTTATGTTTATTATTGTAAATTATAGTGAATTACTCTCACAACATGGGCGTTGCTTAGGGTGATAATTAAAGGCTGGTGATTACATGGGTGCTCAGTGTATTAAGCATAAAACATAGAATAAGAGAAAAATCAGTTTTTCGTTACATTTATATCATGTACCATGGGTTGCATCATCAGGGTGACGTTTGAACTACACTTTACTATATCATTTAATCATTTTTCACCTTTGCACAGTTATTGTCCGTTATGTTTAACACCAATTGGGATCAAAAACTCTTATATCAGTTTTTTGATACTGGCATATACCTTGAAATCTAATATAAATACCTTGAAATCAAATCAAATCAAATCAAATCAGTTTATTTTATCAACAGACATTACAAAATTAATTTTTAAGGTATCTATTGAGAACAGGTAAAATAATATATTGTGTATAGTATACTATAGAAACGCATAAGAGATGGTTCAACATTAGGAAGACAGGATACTCTCCAGAATTAAGAGTATTTGCCTACTGAACGTATTTTCACTAACATTAAAGACGTCGATCTCCGAGGAGACCGCGTTCAGCAGACTAATTGCTCTTCCCACCGGTGTCACCAGAGGCAGATTGGTTCTGGCGGCCGGTAGGTCAAACAATCTGTGCTGCCGCTGTCGGAGATATCTATCGGGGACAAAAAGCTGAACACCCTCCAGTACGGCCGAATTCTCGAAGTATCCCCTAATTATTCTAAAGAAATGGGTAATTAGATGTCCATCTCTTCGTCTGTAAAAAATTGGTTTCGAGCATTTTCAAAAGAAATGCCGTGGGATAGAGCCACGGATAGCTACCATAGCTGTTCTGTCCAGCCCTCAATTATAGATGGGTCAAAATGAGAATAAATTAATAGATTTAAAGTTCTTTTGAGTGATGGTCCGGGCGATAGAAAATGACTTGGGTTCAAGCCTGGTCATGGCCTGATTCCTTCTTTATAATAACGACCTATGTTCTGCTTATATTGGAGATTGCATACTTAATTCTAATACAATTAATTTAAATATATTTCGAATTAAAAAATTAATGAAAAATAAAAAAAGCAATCACACACAAAGAACACACGATAGCGAATCTGGTAAAGAATAATTGACGAAAATATCTCATTGTTTTTCCAGCAAGAGATAATAAAAGGAATGTATTTTAGGAAGCCTTAAAAACGTTAATTTAGAAAATACAAAAACCGCATAAACATAAATAAACATTTATTCTATAGTGAGAAAGGCCCAATTGAAATCAGCCGTCTTCTTTAACCTATTGTTTAGCATTTGCTGAAAAAAAGCTTGGACAGAGGTCGTTGTTGATATAAATATACAAACACAGACAATACGCACACATCTACAGTGTATGCTGCTCAATTAATTTTATCAAATAGAGCACCACTCTTTGAAGTCCGTTTCTATAATGTTGATTTTCCACTCGAGTTTCATTAACGGGCAGTCTAAGGACACAAATAACACAAAAGGAATTACCTACAAAGGAAGCATTAATGATTGTTTCTCCGATTCCTCGTATTAAAGGTATTATGGATGGCCTATGTTTGAATGCGATGTCGTGAAAGTCGTAAAAGTCGAGAGTAGCAAAGTTCTATGGGGCAAGCTCGTGGGGGTGAACTTGATAATATACGTATAAGGATATGTTATATTCATTCATACATCGTGTCATGCGCGTGCATGTCACTATGTATGAATGTTGAGGAAGCGAGAGAAATACGTCAGTAAAGAAAAGTGTGGCAGTCCATTCTTTCTGCCTACCCCTTCGAAGAGACGGCGTGATGATTAGTTAGTTTGTTAGTTAAATAGGCATTAAGTACCATAAATAATCGTTCTTTTTGTCATATAGATCGAAACTGTAAACTTAGTTTTTTTAGTACCTAGTGCCTATTTTACTTTAATATTTCAACCATCAACTAACTAACTAACCATCACGCCGTTTTACCGGAGGGATAGACAGAAAGGATAGACCGCCATACCTTTCTGTCCTAACATACCTCTCTAGATTCCTCCACATTTATACAACGTAACACGCATGCTCGTCGATTTTTCCGACCTTGCAGTATTAGAATAATTTGCTCATGCCATGCTTTCTTTGATCTTCCACGGCTTCTTTTTTCACTTACACTGCTCGTATACAACATTTTAACTATTATTCTCTAGTCTAATTATTCTCTAGACTGCATAATGGATAAAATTAAAAAAGGATCCCTGAGATGGTTTGGATATATGGAACGAATGAATGAGAGTAAAAAGTTGTACACAAGCAGCGTGAGTGGAAAAAGAAGCCAAGGACGACCGAGACAAACATGGCATGACCAAATTAATCAATTACTAGTAGGCGGTCACATTCGAAGTCGCAATAGTCGACGTGCGTGCATGGTACGATGTATGAATGTAGAGGAAGCCCGAGAGGTATTCCAGGACAGAGCATTGTGGCGATCCATCCTCTCTGCCTACCCCTTCGGGGAAATGGCGTGATAGTTAGTTAGTTAGTTAGTTAATATAAAAGAGATATTTCTAAACCAAAAACACATCGACGCCTTACATAATTTGTTTTATATTGAGGATATTTACAATTCATCACGATTGATTTGCACAGTAAGTTAGTTTCTCTAGTCCATTGATTCTGGAATCCATTTTTAATTTTACTTAAAATCCAAACATCTGCCTTACATTTCGTCATTCGATATTCTATCATGATATATGATTTATTATATTATTATGAGTATAATATCATTAATTGTGATATTTTGTATAATTTATTAAAGGATTATACGTATCTGCCTAAGAGTTTCCCCATTTAACCCTCCGCCATTCTTGAGACCTAGACGGCCTTTAAAATACCTTTAAAGACATTTATTGTGGAATTTAATGAACTGAGTAAATAGGAACGTAGGTACTTTTTAGAAAACCGCTATGAACTTCACATTTTAATAGAGCCATAAAAGTGTAAAAGCTACATTATTCTAGTTTCTTCACTAGAAGGTTTCCCTTTCTAATTATCACTTTATTTAAAGAAACGACCTTCATGGCAGAGTGATAATAGCTCTGACTTCCATACCGAAGGTCCCGGGTTTGATTCCCGGCGATCGCCGTGTGATTACCACACTGTATTTGATCTGGTGTAGAATTCACAATAAAATGACGACAAATTGGCTACCTTATTACATGTCACGAGAATCAATATAATAGTTTAAAAAAAAAGGTATTCAGTACAACAACAACAAAACAACAAACCATCACGCCGTTTCCCCGCAGGGGTAGGCAGAGAGAATGGACCGCCACACTACTCTATCCTGGCAAACCTCTCTAGCTTCCTCCACATTCATACAACGAGTCATACACGCACGTCGATTCCTCCAACTTCTAACCAACCTTTAAAATTTGATTAATTTGGTCATGCCATGTTTTCCTCGGTCTGCCTCGACTTCGTACCCCATTTACATCATTAACGTATACTTTCTTAACCATTCTTTCTCCATCCATGCGTTCCATATGTCCGAACCAACGCAGCGATCCTTTCATAATACCTTCTTCCGCTCTACATTCCTTTCTTATATCAGCATTTGAGATTCTGTCGTATATAGTTCTACCACACATACGTCTTAGGGACCTCATCTCTACCGCATTTATTCTACTCTCATCCTTCTTCTGCCAGTTCCATGCTTCGCTTGCATACATTAGGGTATTATTCCATATGTATTCAGTAATAGGGTTCAAATTACTTGTTGTATAAATAAAAAAATACAACTTTATCATCATCATTCACTCTTATCCAATCACTCCTGGACGTAGAACTTCTCTATCTGCTTCCAATTAACCCTGGGCAACACGCATCCATGTCGTAACGGCGGTCTCTTTAATGTCGTCCTCTATCGAAGTTGGGGACATTCTGGGTTTCTGTCGCAGTTCTAGGACACCAGAAAAGGAGATGTTTTGTCCATCTCTCGTCAGAGCTGCAACCGCCATTTTAGCGCTGCTACTCTACTGATGATGTCCGATCGATCAAAGAAAGAAAGAAAGAAAATGTCGATAGTCATATCCAGTAGCCTAAACTTGCCTTCAAAAAGATAGCTAAAATATTCGAGTCCAATAACATAGACCCAAACCTCCGAAAACAACTAATAAAAACATTGGTGTGGAGTGTTTTACTATTCGGCTGCGAGACTTGGTGCCTGGGCGAAAGAGAGCGCAAAAGGCTAGAGGAGTTTGAATTGTGTCCCTACCGACGAATTGCCCATGTTTAATGGAGGGAACACGTTACAAATGAGAAGGTTTTAAGCAGAGTTGAAGATAATAGGCACAATCATGTTGAACACCACAGCGGAGAGGCGCGCGAGATGGATTGGTCATGTGTTGCGTCACGAATGTTTCCCGCATGATGTATTGAATGGAAGGGTCGAGGCATCGATTGCCAGAGGACGACCTCGCCAGGATCACCTAGACCAGATTTGCCGAGATATGGGCTGCACCTCTTATGCGGAGTTGAAAAGAGTTGCCGAGGACCGAGCGGAGTGGAAGAAGAGATGCGTCGCCTTGCTGTAGACCAATATTTTGATTGAGACCGGAGAAAAATAATATGTGTGTCCGTAAAACATTTTGCATCACAAACAGGCCGAGAAACTACGAGTGACCCAAAGAGCCATGGAAAGAGCCATGTTAGGAATAAGCCTAAGAGACAGAGTCAGAAACGATACGGTGAGAAAAAAACAAAGGTCACTGACATTATCCACCAGGTGGCGACTCTAAAATGGCAATGGGCGGATCACGTAGCCAGAAGCTCGGATGAAAAATGGACAAGAAGACTGCTGACTTGGAGACCGTGGACGGCGAAGAGAAGTGCAGGGCGACCGCAACAACGGTGGAATGATGATCTGAACAGACACGTCGGAATAACCTGGATGCAGTCTGTACAGGACAGAATGACATGGAAGCAAATGGAGTATGCCTTTATCCAGGAGTGGACGGGAATAGGCTGAGGAAAAGAAGAAGAAGAAGAAGATGTGTCCGTTCACTATGCGTTCGCACATCGTAGATCCGATTGAGTTGAAATTTCCTACAGTTGTTGTTGACAATATTGGTGTTTTACCATACATCCTTTGGATCTGATTATTATGTATTAATACATATTTAAAAGGGACATTGCAATTCACATATATGGTATAAGTAAATAATCTTTGCTTCTTAAATGTATGAAATGCCTTCCCTGGTCGGGTGTGGAGAATCTTTTTTTAACTTTTTGGTTTTCTTTCCCAACCAACAAAGGCGACATGTTTTTGAATTTTTTTTCAATCATCCTGAGTCGAATTTAAGATTTGTATGTGGAATTTGTATTATTATTTTTACGAAGGGGTTTCCTTTTAAAATGTATATAAAATCAGTTCTTTACAGAAACGACCTTTGAACCCTGATCTTTAAAAGTCTTAGTTAGACCTTTTCGGATCCATCTAGGGAAATTGCTTATTATAATGATCCATTTTGGGAATTTCTTTTTACGACTTTAACTTGAAGAAAGATTTTACATTCAAAAGTTTTAGTCTGTAAAGGAAAACCTTTAAACTCTCGTGTGGATTTACACTCCGCGTTGTTTTAAAATTAAGTCGTATCAGATTTAAACAATTCAAATGTATAAATATCTTCTGTATTCGCCATTGCTTTTTATAACAGATTCATTGACAAATGTTTAATTTTTTTAACTCTGTACACGAAATTTATTTAAAAAAAATAAAAATGAAAAATTAAACATGTTTCGGACACAGAAGCCCTTCATCAGTGATATAAATATTATGAATACAAAAAAAACGCAAATGTATCAGTTTTGACGGATATTAAAAAAAACTGATGGCAAAATAAAGATTCAAGTCGGTAAAGAAAAAAATGAGTTTTTAGACATATTTTTAGTAAATCTGTATATGATAGTGTCAAATGAAAATATAAGAAGTGAAAGCCGAGGAAAAAGTGGCACGATCAAATAAATCAAGTGCTGAATGTCGGCCACGTCAGGAGTCATGAAAACGACGCGCGTGCATGACACGATCTATGAATTTTGAGGAAGCGAGAAAAATACTCGTATGTCAGGAAAGAAAAGTGTGGCAGTCCATTATTTCTGCCAACCCCTTCGGGGAGACGGCGTGATGGTTAGTTAGTTAGTTTGTTCTCATCAATTACAATGTAATAACGATACCGTGGTTAAATACAAAGTGTTTAATTATTTCATATCCATAAGCTAAAATATTTTCAAAATAATATCTTTATATTAACATGGTTTCAAATATAATTTTTGAATCAGACTCAGCCCTAATAAACTTTTTAATTTCCAGCAGAATTCCTTTTTGATATATGTTTCTTTTTTGCTAAAGAAACATTTTGTTTACCACTTGATTTAACCCAATTAAATAAAATCACCAATAAACTTCAACCAAAACATACCGTTACATTGAAATAAACATTGTGTTCAAGTGGTTGCCTCGAAATTCCTTTCAAAATCCGGAAAATAGAAAAATTTCTGTTTTCAATTACTTTTTTGTGGTGCTCTCCATAAATTACTGAATAAAGTCGTTCCTACATTAGTTCTAGAGTAAAACATTACCTTTTGTACGAAAAATCGTCCATTGAATGCCCGTAAACATTTTCCAATCAATAAAGCCTGCTGGAAAACCGGGAGGAAATTTTTCAGGCATCACAAAGTTTTTCCGAAAGACACAAACTAATCACAGACAGAGAAAAGAGAAACATGTTCCGGATTTCCACTGATTTTCTTTAAAGAAAAGGCGATTTTCCATCGTTATCCAAATCGATTTTCTATAAATAAGTCCAGGAGAGCAAATGCCGACTTCTTATTTTAACTAACTTCTCTTAGTACCGTAGCACTTCAAGCTACCAAGAACAAATAAATCCATTGTGAAGTTATCTTAGGTCTTTTATTTTATTTTAAACAACAAATTTTAAAAATACGTTAACACTTCTTCGCTTGTTTCAATCCAATGGATTGGTGGGTAACAAAGTGTAACAATTTATCTGGTTCTTGGGATGTCATTTGGGCCTTTTTAATGTTTCCCGTTGATTTCTATATTTATATACAGTAGGTTATTAGAACCCACTACATACATATACAACCATTAAATAATTGATAACATGACATGTGGTAAGAAACTAATCTATCGCCATTTTATTTAGACGTGAATTCTATACCAGACCAAATAGAGTGTTACAATCACAATGCCATTGCCAGAAATTCCGAGACCTTCGTTGTAGTAGTTATAGCTCTGCCGTCTACTGGGAAGATAGTTGAAATTTACACAATTCAAAGTATTTTAATTTTAAGAGAAAATGTGGTTTAATCGTCTTTTTATTTTTTATTTTCTTTGTATATACAATACTAACTTTAAAAATAATTAAAATCAAATATCAGATATGTTTCGGACAACCCGGTTTTTCCTCAGTGACATTATAAGGATGTTTAAAATATTTTAAAATTGTTTACAAATATGATTAGTTTTGACAGATGTTATATTTTTGAACGTTTATGCTTTTGTCATAACAAATATTATGAATCAATTTAAAATAATAATTTAAATTTCTTATTAGGGTTCAGATAATTACATACATCAAAGAAAATAAATCAAATATTGGACTTTTCGTTAAATTTATTTGATTATTTATATATAATAATTTTCTTTCATTTTTGTTGCTTAATCACTGAGGAAGGACCGGGTTGTCCGAAACATGTCTAATATTTGTTTTTTTTTTAAAGTTAGTGTTGTATATACAAAGTATATAAAAAAGAAAAAGACAAATAAAATATCTACAACACAAACATAAAATAAAATGTGGTTGTTTTTTAATATTCTTAAGTTTTCTTGTTTTTCTCTGACTGATATTTTAATCATTTTAACAATGAAATACTTGTACATATGACCGTTCATAATGGAATTTTGATTAGAATCCTTATGTATGGAAGCGAACCATGGAACTGGAAGATGAGAGCAAAATACATGCGGTAGAAATGACATCCTTTACACGTATATTTGGTACGACAGTAATTTTCAAATGCTGATATCAGAAATGTAGGGCAAAAAAAAAAGTTTTAAGAACAAGTCAGAAAGAATCACTGCGTTGGTTTGGTTGCTTGTTTGAGCTTTGATTTTTTAAGTAACACAAGTCAAAATCACATCTGCATCAATCTGGTGATCATTTCAAATACTTATATGTTAACCTAAAGTGAATGTGATGAACCGGTTGGAGGCTTTTGAGATGTGGATTTACCGCAGAATGCTCCATATATCGTGGACCGATAGGGTCAGTAATGTAAACGTACTACAGAGAGTCAGAGCCAATTGAGAGGTGTTGTCGAGTGTGAATGTTAGAAAAGTCTCATATTTGGGTCATGTGCTAAGTGGTCACATCCTTTGACTGATTTTAATGGGTAAAGTAGAGGGACGTCGGGGAGCTGGTAGAAGGCAGTTGTTCTGGCCGCAGAACATAAAATAATGGACTGGAGTGATGAGAATACAGAACCTGTTCCAAGTGGCGCAGGACAGAGTTGCCTTTTCTGCAGTGATCGCCAAGGTTGGAGGCAACTGACACGGCGCTGAAAGAAGAAGAAGAAGATATGTTAACCATATTTTTATTGCGTATTAAAATACAATTCAAATATTGTAAACTATACATTTGAATTGTTAAAATAAAATAGGCATTGGTGTTCTTCTACCGACCCTTATGTATGGAAGCGAAGCATGGAACTGGCAAAAGAAGGATGAAAGTAGAATAAATGCAGTAGAAATGAGATTTCTTGGACGAATGTGTGAATACTCTGTGTATGATAGAGTGTCGAATGAAAATATAAGAAGTGAATGCGGTGCAAATGATGGTGTCATGAACAAAATAATGAAAGGATCATTAAGATGGTTTGGACATATGGAAAGAATGAATGAAGGAAGAATGTTAAAAAAATTATATGTTAATGATGTAAATGGAACCAGAAATAGAAGAAGACCGAGGAAAACGTGGCACGATCAAATAAATCAAATATTGAATGTCGGCCATGTGAGGAGTCAGAGAAATCGACGAGCGTGTATGACACGATGTATGAATGTTGAGGAAGCGAGAGAAATATGTCAGGAAAGAAAAGTGTGGCAGTCCATTCTTTCTGCCTACGCCTTCGGGGAGACGGCGTGATGGTTAGTTAGTTAGTTAGTTAAATAGGCATTAAGTACCATAAATAATCGTTCTTTTTGTCATATAGATCGAAACTGTAAACTTAGTTTTTTTAGTACCTAGTGCCTATTTTACTTTAATCTTTCAACCATCATGCATATCTCTTTTAAAAAGAAACGTATTATAACATATTGTAAATTTATATTATTATTTGTATTTAAAATTAAAAAAAATAAAAAACACAGTACTTTGTTTTTCACCACTATGCGGTTTTATTAATTGCCGACTAGTTTCGTTTGTACCCAAGCTTCCTCAGGGGTTCGTTATAACAGTTATTACAAAGTTATCTGTTATTATGAAGCCCTAAGGAAGCTTGGGTACAAGCAAAACTAGTCGGCAATTAAAATAACCGCATAGTAGTGAAAAACAAAGTACGGTGATTTTATTTTATTTTATTTTAATTAAGTTAATGTTTCATACGAAAATTTAATTAAATATTGTATTTTTTAAATAACTTTAACAATTAAATTGGCTTTAATTTTGGTCCCATCAAAATGTTGAAAGTCAATTCGAATTCGAAAATCAAATGAAACTGTTCAGGAAAACTTTTAGTAAAATCTTTCCGTTCAATATTTTATCAGTTCACAAAGTTATGGTGAAATTTTCCGTTGGTTCTTCGAAACTTTAAAATGACGTTTATTTTTACATTTCGAGCTGCACTTACGTTAAAATACCCGCAAATATCGGCCAAAGTCTTCAAGTGAACATATGCTGGCAAGCGAAAGATCTTAGAGACAACATTTGATCGATATTATGGAGTCAAGGGAATATTCTGCTAGTGAAACTTTTGGTTCTTTTTATTTTTTTAGTTAGTTTAACAATGAAATAAAACTCCACATTAAATAATTAATTCAAATGAAAACTTTTCTTCTACGTTCGCCATACTTTGTGTTGTACTCGTATATATTTAATTTGTCTTTTTCTTTTTTATATACTTTGTAGTAATACACAACACTTACTTAAAAAAAAAATTAAATATCAGACATGTTTCGGACAACCCCGTCCTTCCTCAGTGATATTATAAAGAATGCTCCGCATATCGTGGACCGATAGGGTCAGTAATATCTGTCAAAACTGATCATATTTTTAAACAATTTTATGTATTTTTAATATCTTTATAATATCATTGAGGAAGGACCGGATTGTCAAAAACATGTCAGATATTTAATTTTTTTTAAAAGTTAGTGTTGTATGTACTAAATTTATAAAAAAGAAAAAGACAAATAAAATGAAAACGTCTGTTTTTAGAAGTTTTATTATATTTTATGAAAATGACATGTTTTGCGTTGATTGACCACGTGATTGACCACGATATACCATACAAGGTATTATATAATAGTATAATAATAATAATCATCTGACAATGTTTTTTTAAGAAATTGAAAAAAACTTTGTTTGATCCACAAAATATTTAAAAAAAATATCGACATGTTTCAGAGGATACCTCCGTCTTCAGATTTAATTTTTTTTAAATATGTTTAGGATTAAACAAAGTTATTTTCAATTTCCTAAGTATATTTCTATGGAATTCTACAGTGTTAATGCCTTAGCGTTCAATAAATTGATAATGTTTAATAAAGCCACCCATTTCATAAACAGTGGTGTATCAATAATGAGAGTCCTCTTAAGAAGAGAAGAATCGGTCTAGAGCGCCCACCATATGGCAATCTGAAGAAATTCTTTAATAGAAAGATTCCCCAGTGTCTGAAACGCAAAATGTATGATCAACGCGTACTTCCAGTACTGACATATGGAGCAGAAACGCTAACCCTCACCGAGTCGACCATAAGGAGACTCCGTGCAGTACAGAGGAAACACGAAAGAGCCATGCTACACTTAAGACTCTCAGACCGGATAAGAAATACTGAAGTACGTAGAAATTCGGGAGTAACAGATGTCGTCGCAAGGGTAGCGAAGCTTAAATGGTAATTTGCGGGACATGTTGCTAGATTGGTAGACGATAGATGACCAGAAGGGTGGAGGAGTGGAGACCCCGCGAAGATAAAAAAAAACAGAGGGAGACCCACACGGTGGTCCGATGACATTAGAATAATGCTGGCGATTGAATGTAAAAGGCACAAGATAGGGATACGTGGAGAAGTATGGGGGAGGCCTATGTCCAGCAGTGGACGACAACGGCTGTCTAAGTAAGTTAAGATACTCCCATATTAAATCGAATAAATATTTTTTTTTCAATATACTAATCTTCTTCTTCTTTCTGTGTCTTTTCAGGTCTCCCTAACGTTGACTGTCACCCTTGAGTAGGCCTCATGGTGATGACCTAGGGGAAAAATATCCAGAGTGGTATCCCCTTGCCTTCTCTGGAGGATTTTCTGTCGGGGTTACCTTCCCTTAGCTAGGTGTATCCAGTTTTATGGCGCTGGAAGCTCGCCATTCGTCCTTTCTCTATCTGCTAGGCACTGAGTAATATGTGCCACATTGCCCGGGGTTCGCGGGGTCTTTAAAAAGACCTCTCGTGGACGCTAGAGAGTTGAACTTGATAATAGTGTTGCTGTTGTAAATGCAACATGGCGCCTTACGACATTTTGTAGAGGCATATTTTCCAGCAAAACATACTCCACCGTAGCCCTGCTACTCTTTTGAACCCCAATATTCTAATATTCTATACAAATACAAGTAGATTTTCGGTTTGTAGGAAATTTCCTATACCATGAAATGAACGGTTAAAACATCGCACACACTCCACAAACGTCGCTCCGTTGTAGTAAGTCAGTATGTCCAACACTGCCGGCTAATTTTTACAAAACGGAAACCAATTAATTTCCCGCGTTTCAGCAACTGTGACGACATTTACCGACGGAGTTAACACCGTTTTTTCCGGTTGATAAAACAGTTTCCGTTGGCAATTAGCCGTTGAGCTGTTGATGGCCTGACACAAATATTTCCAATTTCCGATGTTTAATCCAACGGTATTGTATTTTTTTTATATATTTTGTTTTACAAAGGAACGGAAACTTAAGCTAGAAATTAAGAACAATGCAAGGGGCTGATTGGTAAAAGCTTCAAACTTAAGGGAGGTGTAACTTTTGTATTCTAAGAAATTTCTTAGTTTTTTCATATAACGATGCATTCAAAAGAATAGATCTTAATTTTAAATACAAAGAAGGTATTTCTTAACGTTCTTTTGTGCAGAAAAAAATATTGTTATTTAAAATTTCAAAAAAGAAGTTCATTGTAAATAACATTAGTGGATATAAACTAAATATGCATATTTAAAATGTGTTTTTACATTTTTTAAATATTTTTATTATGTTCCATTTTTAGCTAGCTTTTAATGTTTGGTCGTAATTATGGTGAACAGAAAATGTGTCAAAATTTTATGTGAATTTTGAAAATTATTCATTTAAATGTGAACCCACTACACAAAGTTTAGACGAACATAGAACAAATTAAGTTCTAGCTTTATGGCTAGCCTCTACATTCATACATCATAACATGCACGCTCGTCAATTTTTCCTACTTCGAATGTGGCCGCCTTTTAGTATTTGATTAAATTGGTTATGCCATGCTTTCCTTGGTCTTCTACGGCTTCTCTTTCCACTCACACTGCTTGTGTACAACATTTTAACCATTCTTATCTCGTTCATTCGTTCCATACGTCCAAACTATCTCAGGAATTATTTTTTAATTTTACTTATGAAATAATAATTAAATAAAACGATGTTTTTTAACTACTTCCACTTTTGTCTTTATTTAGACAGCGACCGGTTTCGCCAGGCTCGCTGGCATCGACAGACTGGTAACACTATTGTAAACTTAGTCCTTTATATACATACAGATCAGGGGTGGTAAACATGATTCTATACAAAAATAATCTTCAAATATTTATGTAAAATTTTTCTGAATTTAACTATTGGTATTACAGGTATTCTTGGAGGTTCGTGTTTAATACAATGGGTTTTAATTTTTATTATCTCTTACATATTCATATATAATTTTTGAACAAATGGTAATTTTGTTTAAATTTTTACTGAATTTAAAAAATTTTTCCTACTTCGAATGTGGCCGCCTTTTAGTATTTGATTAAATTGGTTATGCCATGCTTTCCTTGGTCTTCTACGGCTTCTCTTTCCACTCACACTGCTTGTGTACAACATTTTAACCATTCTTATCTCGTTCATTCGTTCCATACGTCCAAACTATCTCAGGAATTATTTTTTAATTTTACTTATGAAATAATAATTAAATAAAACGATGTTTTTTAACTACTTCCACTTTTGTCTTTATTTAGACAGCGACCGGTTTCGCCAGGCTCGCTGGCATCGACAGACTGGTAACACTATTGTAAACTTAGTCCTTTATATACATACAGATCAGGGGTGGTAAACATGATTCTATACAAAAATAATCTTCAAATATTTTGTAAAATTTTTTTCTGAATTTAACTATTGGTATTACAGGTATTCTTGGAGGTTCGTGTTTAATACAATGGGTTTTAATTTTTATTATCTCTTACATATTCATATATAATTTTTGAACAAATGGTAATTTTGTTTAAATTTTTACTGAATTTAAAAAAAAAAAAAAAAAAATTTAAACAAAATTACCATTTGTTTTTTTTTTTTTTTTTAACAGTTAAAATTTAATATTTAAATTCAGTAAAAATTTAAACAAAATTACCATTTTTTCAAAAATTATATATGAATATGTAAGAGATAATAAAAATTAAAACCCATTGTATTAAACACGAACCTCCAAGAATACCTGTAATACCAATAGTTAAATTCAGAAAAATTTTACATAAATATTTGTTATTTTTGTACAGAATCATGTTTACCACCCCTGATCTGTATGTATATAAAGGACTAAGTTTACAATAGTGTTACCAGTCTGTCGATGCCAGCGAGCCTGGCGAAACCGGTCGCTGTCTAAATAAAGACAAAAGTGGAAGTTGTTAAAAAACATCGTTTTATTTAATTATTATTTAAAATGAACTTCCATCAAGAGATTTCAGTAAAATCATTTGATTAACATATGAAATAATTTATTTGGCTTACATATCTTCCTTATTTTGTCGTTTGGTATTCTATCATATATCATATTCCCGCACATTATTTACGTTGATCTTATTTCTTTTTTATTTTATTGCATTTATCATATTTTTATATTTTTTTGCCAGCTGAATAATATATCGTTACATTTGAAATTTTTTATAGACTTATAATAGTAAAAAAGTTCGAATGTATCATATTAAAATAAAACATTTTATATTTTTAAGCGCTTGTACCCTGAGACACTAAAACGAGCACACCTAAGTAGGTTCAGATTATTTGAAAATATTATGACACAAATCCAACAAAGTTTATTAAAACAATTTCAAAGAAGAAAAACATAAAAACTCCTCAATCATTCTGAGAAGTTAACTTATTCAAATCTGCCTTTCGTAATGGCGAACGTTTTAATTTAAATAATTGCTCTGCCTCTCCTTCCCAGGGGTGGCCACCACCAAACTTTCTCGACTCATTTTTAATTCAGCTTCTAAGTTCCTCAATTACTTAACTTGATTTCTAAGAAAGTGAAATGTGTGAAATAGTAAATAAATACTGCATATTCCTAACAGCCCTTAACTAGCTCCTCCACAACTCCACTTCCACTTTATTATCCAGGTCATTGGAGATTTTGTTCATTGCTGGAATTGACTACAGTGGGTCAGTATTGCATTTGAACGGCCGTAATGTTGAAAGAGTGGAAAATTTTAAATACCTGGACAGCATACTAACACAATCTCTTGAACCAGATGTAGAGATAAAATGCAGAATTGATGCAGCAAGAGCTTCGTTTCATAAAATGAAATAACGCTTCTGCAATGACAACATAAACTTGAAACTCTGCCAGAGAATGATCAAATGCTATGTTTGGTCTGTTTCATTGTATGGATGTGAAACGTGAACCATAAAAGTTAACTCAATGAACAGACTGGAGGCATTTGAAGTGTGGCTCCATCGCCGAATGCTTAGATTCCCTGGACAGCTAGAGTTGACAGGGAACTGTTATTAACTATCAAGGTTCGGAAGATTTCACATCTGAGTCATATACTGCGTGGGGAAAAGTATCACCTTCTCCAACTGATATTGGAGGGGAAAATTGAGGGACGCCGAGGGTCTGGTAGGAGACAGATGTCCTGGCTGCGAAACGTGAGAGAGTGGACTGGCATCCAAAGTGTGGAGGAGCTGTTGCGAACGGCGCAGGACAGGGACAGGTTCGCCGAGGTGATCGCCAACGTTGGGGGGATCCGACAGGGCACTTGAAGGAGAAGAAGATTGTGGAGTTTTGAGATGATTATGATGGCGTTCGTAATCATATGTTCTTTTACCATTCAGAGTTATTAGCCCTTCAATACATCCTCCACCTTTATCCGGGCTTGGGACTGGCAGTAGCTTAAAAACAATTTCCTCGGCGACGGTGAAATGTATTATTAAAAAAAAATATTATTATAAACTGTTTACTAAGAAATAAATATGTGTTTTAACTTCTAAGGTAGGATTTATAAGCTAATATATTTATATGTTATATTTAACCTTACATATTACCAGTATCTACAAATAAAATATGTTTTACTTGTGAAAAATACGAGTAGTTTATGTGTGTGCAAATTAAAACGAGCAAGGAAGGTACCTTCACATGTGTTGTTATTATCCAAGGACTTCGAAGCTCAACGTAAAGATGACCCAACAGAGAGGAGACGAAAAGAGAAACCATCGGGAGACAGTAGCGGTCCACTGTCAACGTCTTCTCTTACTCTAGATGCCCCAAGAGTGTATGGGTGTGGGACTATCGTCCTCGGATACAGGGGTCCTGAAAAGACGTAAAGTAGGCTAAAGCTTCCACTATAAACAAGAAAAACAGGAAAAATAAGATCTTAAGCTTGCCATTTATGCGAACAAACCAATAAAATAATACACAGCGTTTTATTAACCAGTGATCCAGTTGTCTTTCTTCATATTTAAAGTGAAGTATTTAAATTCCATTATTTTACTATTTTCCAAACAAACTAATAGCATTTTACAAAATCATATTTTATATATGTTTTTTTTTATTTCTTCAATGTTCGCCATACTTTGTGTTGTAGATGTTTTAATTTTCTTTTTCTTTTTTATATACTTTGTATATAGGCACAACACTAACTTTAAAAAAAAATTAAATATCAGACATGTTTCGGACAACCAGTCCTTCCTCATTGATATTATAAAGATACATATTTAAAATATTATAAAATTGTTTACAAATATGATCAGTTTTGACAGAGATATTTATATTTATATTAGATATTTTTTATAAAGATTTATTTTGGAACGTTTATGCTTTTTTATTATTTGCATCATGTCAATGGCAAACTAGTTTCATAAGCATGACCCCGAAAGGTGAGACCTCTTGGATGGTCTAGACAGCGTCTCATGGATAATGTTCTGGCTGATCAGGCTAGTTTGGGCAAATCCAGATAGTTTGGAAGACAATCATCAAGGAGGCTAAAACTCTTCTAGAGTTGTATGGCCATAGGAAGTTAGTCTGGTAATTGGTTCCAATGAAAGAGATTTATTTCATGTTTTATTTAGAGTTAAAACTTATAGGTCCATTCCTATCAGCGGGGCATGTTTTACCGTGGCACTTTTAGGTATTCGAGTCCCAAATTTTATATAGGAACTTCTATTTTGAAATTTCTCTTAAAATTATACTTTTTTTAGTTCTGGAAAGTAAAAATCTTAAAAAAGTAGTACATTTTCATAAGCTGAGCACAGTTTGTTACCGTGGCCGCGGGTTTGCTTAATAAAGCCGGAACGCGATCATAAAAGGCTTTCCCGTGTTAATGTGGGCCTTGAAAAATGGGAAGTTGCAATTAGATTTTTGAAAGGTGCCTGTTCTTACCTGCACGTAGGGGTTTTGCGTCCACATCGAGCATAGTTAACCAATCGATACTTTTTATACGAGATTTGAAAAATTCTTATCAAAAATCGATACAGCATGTAAATGTGGTCAGTTTTTCACGAATGTGGCTAGTTTTGACAGATATTAATATCTGTCAAAACTGACCACTTTCTTGGAGGAATTTTTTTAAAAATATTTACAAAATATCACTGAGAATGGCTTGTGTGTTCAAAACATGTTTGGTTTTAAATTTTTATTTTATTGATAAAGTATGTGTTGTATACAAATAAATCTATTGCTTTGAGAATAGAATACTTAAAATGATCCCGGGACCCAGACTTGGTGTTGTAGCGGGAACTTGGAGGCATAGGAACAACCAAGAGATCCGTATGATGACCCAGCAGCCCCTCGAAGATACCAAAGCAATCAAGACCCTGTACGCGTCTAGACCGACTGGAGTAAGACCTCTAGGAAGACCTAGACAGCGCCTAATGGACAATGTTCTGGCTGACCTGGCTAGGTTGGGCAAATCGAACTGCTGGGAGCAAAAGGCGCAGGATTTAGGAGCTTTGCGAAAAATCATCTAGGAGGCTAAAGCGCTTCAAGAGTTGTATGGCCATAGGAAGTAAGTATTAAGTGTTGCATACAAAGTATATATAAATATAAAAGAAACATTAAACATCTGCAACACAACAATATGGTGAATATGGAATTAATAATATATTATTACAGTATCTTAAAATCAATTCACATCGATACCTTTCCATTTTCATCCCACCCCTAGCTGTAGTAGCAGCCCCAGTTCATTTTAATTGCGGCTGCTAAGATTTTTATGTTAAATATTTTTGAAGGGATTTAATCAGATTTTTTGAAAATTGGTTCCGTACCCGAAGCTCAATTAGGCTTTCTTCCTTTCAGTGGGTGGAATTACATTGGGGCTGTTTAGGGAAAAGAAAAAATCCGATTATATGAGGTGTTTAAAAAGGTGTTGAATTTAAATTTTGAAAAACAAAATGATTCGTCTTTTTTATTTAAAAAAGTAATGAACCAAAACACATTAAGAGAATCAAAATTAACATTTAAATATACTGAAATTCGGACAGTATTTTCATCTACGTGTTTCGAACATTTTATACTCACTTAACACGAGTGCTATATTTTTAAAGGTTTTTATACTAACCTTCTTGGAAAAATAATACTTATGGGATTTTAGATCACTACCTAATAAATTAAAGAGAAAACAATATGAATCCAATTAAATTAGGATGCTTAGAAAATATAAATACATGTCATGTTTGCGTTATACGTTGTAAGTGCTTTGAGGATTTGAAATATATGAATTATATAAATATGTACCTTAAACACAATTTATAAAATGTTTATTTTAGATCTAGACTGTGAAGATGTTTAAAACATCGGGTGTGTTTGAAACTTTGAAAATATATTCTGCTTTATTTATATAACATTATACATGTATCTTCAGTTCTTACTGTTCAAGCCTAGCCATTAGCAAAAACGGTTTAAATAATAAGCTAATGGTAACAATAGTTATATAATTTTGAATTGTTGTTAAGGCTTATTACACTAATTTACATTCTTAAGGGGTTACACCACCCTGACGCTCGAAAAAATAGCCGTAAAAAAATTGATTCGTCCATTAAAAATATGAATGGTTATTTATTTAACGTATACATATAATAGATTAATAAACAATTTTCAATATTGAACCAAAAAATAGAGAACATCCTTTCCAGAGACCAGTATGGCTTCAGAAGAGGTGTAGGAACCAGAGAAACAATATTGTCGTTACGAATACAACTAGAAAATATAATAAAAAGAAACCAAAACACAAACATCGCATTCATAGACCTGGAGAAGGCTTTCGACTAAGTAGAATGGAAAAGACTCTTCGAGATTTTGAAGAGAATTGATATCGAATATAGAGATAGACGAATAATCCAGGCGCTATACAAGAATGAGGTCACTATAATCAGATTATTATTATTATTATTATTATTATGATTTGTATTTTAGGTGAGCGGTTTTGTAAAATCAATTACTCCAAGAGCGCACTAGGAAATGACTGACCGAACAGTCCAGTCTTCAGAAGTTTCTTAAATTTAACGTCACTATCCTCATACTTAATACTAACATGGAGGCTATTCCACGCCAACGGACCCGCAACGCTGAAAGCACGATCATAGAAACATGCTTTATTGGCTCTGACTGGAATTACTATATTGTTTGCACTTGTTTCTACCGATCGGAGTGAACGTTGTCTTTCCGTTGGCATGGGTGTCACGCAGAGGTCCGATATATACGCTGGCGCTCTCTGGTGTCGAGCCTTAAACACTGTCAAACACAATTTATATTTTACTCGCTCTCGGATTTTAAGCCAGTGAAGGTCCTTCAGGAGCGGCGTGATATGACAGTATTTTTGTTGCCCCATAATCGATCGGGCAGCAGCATTGGATACGCTTTGTATTCTGCCTAATTGATTATTTGGCAATCCAGCGTACATTCCTTTGCAATAATCTAACCGTGACACTACAAAAGAATTTACGAGGGTCCTAGCTTCAGCAACAGGTAAACATCTCCTTATATGCTTTAGCTGTCTCAGTTGGAAAAAACCAGACTTAACAAGCCCTGATATGTGCGTATTGTAAGATGTGACATTGATACAAAGGAAACCAGTATAAAACAAGGGGTAAGACAGGAATGCTCTCTGTCACCTGTTATTTTTAACGCTTATATACAGAGTGCGATTGACGACTTGAGAGAGAGAATGAGTCAGAGAGAAGGTGTAAAGATACACGGGCAAAAGGTGGATATGATAAGGTTTGCTGACGATATTGCTATGGTTGCTGAAAGTGAATAAGAACTGCAAGAGGCCTTAACAACTATGCAAAGCATTCTTCAAAATAACTACAACATGAAGATAAATTAAGACAAAACAAAGCTGCTGACTGTAGGCCGAACGCAACATCGGATGAGAATATGATGATGTCAGGAGTTCCACTAAAGAACACCAAGGAGTTTGTCTACCTCAAGAGCAAAATAACATAGGAGGGTCGGTCTAAGAGTGAGGTCGACAGCCGTATACATCAGGCTAGGCTTGCATTTAATAAAAGGTCGAAAATAATATAATCGAATAATATAGACCTAAAACTGAGAATAATCCTCATCAAGACCTATGTATGGAGTATCTTGATGTACGGCTGCGAGACATGGTGCCTATCCGGAAGAGATAAACGGAGACTAGAAGCTTTTGAGATGTGGTCCTATAGAAGACTATTAGGAATTTCCTGGAGAGACCACATTACAAATGAGAAAGTTCTCCAAAAAATCGAAGGAGGAAGGCACCTGCTCAGGACCTTGTCCGAAAGGCGTGCATGATGAATCGGCCATGTAATACGACAAGAAGGCCTCTTGCCTGCCATAATGGAGGGTATGACCGAGGGGACAGACTCTAGGGGACGCCCACGCCGAGAGTACCTGTAGGACCTGTTGGTAGACGTGCGCTGCTCATCATATGCAGATTTCAAAAGAGCCGCAAAATACAGAAATCGCTGCAAACCAATCCCAGGATTGAAACCAGAGAGAGAAAAAGAGATGAGGAAGCAAATGACCTACATGACTTATGGTTCGGAGTGTTGGCCACTCGAAAAATAACAGGAGGATTAACTCCACCACACTTAAACAAGGGTGCTGAAGTGGGCGGACGGAAAACGCTGTTCGACCACATCAGGAACTTACACATCCGCGCAGTTTTAGAATTGGCTTAAGAATTTTTAGAATTTTAGAATCTGGGATAAACTTGAGGAGAACTGTCTGAGATGGTACGGCCACGTCATGCGGCACCCAGCTGACCATGCTACAAGGAGGGTAATGGATGTAAACTAGCGACACAGGGGACGTGGTAAGCCCAAGCTTACATGGATGAGACTTCACGCCACCCAGGACAGACGTCCTGGAGACGCCATACAATTTTTTATTTTCATTATTTACAATGAATTTCTACCAAGAAATTTCAATAAACAATATTGATATTTTATTTCCTCATTTTCGTTCTTTTAGACTCATATCGAACTTCTGTTTTTCCATGGATCGTTTCTTATACTTTTGAATACTTTTAATGGACATGAACGCACACAATGAAAGCTTAATATCACGAAATAAAGTTTTTTGTTTCTGATAAAATAATAAAAGAATACGCTATTACAAAACTGTCAACGTAACAAAATATTATTAACTGATTACCAATCTTATGCTAGCGATACCACTTTGAAGAGACTTGTCAAACGCTGGCATCTGTCTCAAAACATCAAAGTTAATACTACGATCTTTAGGTTGTTCTTGAGCTATTGTTATTATCTTGTTTCTGAAAATACAAGTTTCTGCACTTGTCATTTTGACATCCGAAACTCTCAAGTACACACTATGGGACTAAAGACGCCAAAATGTTTGCTGAAGAAACACGCGAAGACAAAATTATATTTTCACTTAGTGGTTAAACATCTTTCACAAAAAAAGAGATTTGCTTTCACGTTAAATATATAAGAACACAATTATATTTTGTTCCAAAAGTGTTTTTTTTAAAGAACGATAGTTTGTGCAAGATAAAATCTAATTCGGTAATTCTTCTGTATTCGCCATAACTTTGTGTTGCGGATTCACTGAAAAGTGTTTATTTTTCAAAACAAATATTTAAACAAAATTTTCATGAATGGGGTCAGTTTTTACAGAATTATACACATTAATTCTGTAAGTGAAGGTTTATGAAATGTTGCTTCTAAAGCTTTTAAAAAAGTCTCATATTTCACTACGTACGAAAGCCGTGGCTGGCTGCTTGCGCGACACCATATGGAGGATCAAATACATGCTAACCGAAAGTATTGTCAAGATATAAATACAAAGTATGCGTCCGCCCCATCATAACGTATGGAATAGAGGTCAGAGCCGATACCAATAGAACTAAGAACATTCTAAGAGTAGCAGAAATGCGAACCCTTTGCTCCATCGCAGACAAAACCCTCAAAGATTGGATCAGAAATGAAACGATAAGGTCTGTCTGTGGTGTTATATGGTACAAGTTTTTCATCATTTTCCACGAAAAATACTATACGTTATTTATAATTAATCTAAATTCATTGATTGTAGTAATAGTTTTGTAATATTTTATGTATTACTTATTATTGTGTATCTTTAACTTGTATCTTTAGTGTATTGGAAAAAAAATTCTGTAATGCTTTAGATATGTTTAAAATAAATAAACGGAATAAATGAAATAAAATAACCTGCGAATATTATTGACGTTTATGAATTAAATTAAATCAATAATTATTTCTTATTTTTTGTTGATTAAACCACTGTTTCATTCCCAGTTTTCAACATTTCATTAAAGAAGAATTATTGAATTTCATAGCACCATGACCAAAATGTGATAAAATAATATTTATAACATACAAGTGACTAATATCACATGCTTAAAATTAAGCAAGCGACAAAAGTTTACAGTAGCCGCGACAATGGTAATTTAATTGAAACACACAAAGCTTATTTAGAGCTTTTAAAAAACAAACGAAAACCATACGACGGGGCTTTCCTCGAAGGCCGTGTAGGAGTGCGACTCACAACTTTGTTAAATTTGCAAAGCTCCCTTGAGCCGGGAATAAACCATCTCAATAGTTTTATTGTGTCTTGTCTAGTACAAACTTAATTTCATCTCGAGAGCGCTCTGGGTGACAGCCAAATACGCTGAGAATAAAGTATTGTGCAAACATTTCGCAAGGGAAGTATGATATCCTATCTCGGAAGGACTGTACGTGTGTTGTACTGTTTGTATACTTAATGGGCAAAACTAATATTAATAACGTTATTATATTGAACGTTATTTTATTAAACGTTATTTTATTAAATGTAATTTTATTAAACGTTATTTTATTAAACGTAAGCGTCGATGGGTCGGCTATCAAAGTGGTACAAGAATAATACTTATATCTTGGCCAAATCATTCAATTAGGTAGAAACAATTTCGAGAAAAAAGCCGACCGAAGAATTCAGTTTGGTTGGGTGACCGTTGAAAAATTACGTCATGTTCTTACCTCTAAAATACCAAAATTCCTCAAGACTAAAGTCTTCAAACCAGTGCGTCTTGCCAGTCATGACGTACGGAGCCGAGACGTGGACACTGACAAAAGGTCTAGTCTACAGATTCAAGGTCGCCCAACGCGCCATAGAAAGAGCCATGCTTGGAATAACCTTGAGGGACAGGTTTAGAAACGAATTTATTTGTCAACAAACCGAGGTGACTGAGGTGGCTTTGAGGATGGGTGGACTGAAGTGGCGATGGGCTGGCCAAATCTGTCGGAGAACCGACGGCCGATGAGGGAGACGGGTTCTGGAGTGTAGACCGCGTACAGGATTCCGCAGAGTTGGACGTCGATGAATCACAGATGGACCGACGATCTGAAGCGGGTTGCTGGACATGGATGGATGGGAGCGGCAATGGATAGGGGACGGTGGCGTGCTTTGGGAGAGGCCTACATTCAGCAGTGGATGACAGACGGCTGATGATGATAATTAAACGCATATTGCCAAACAATCTTGAAAGACATATTGGTAATATTTCACAATGAAGTTGTGGTCCTAACACTTATGTATGGAAGCGAAGCATGGAACTGGCATAAGAAGGATGAGAGACCATTTACTCATGCATAACAATTTCTTAGGTGTTCTTGGATTTACATAATATTTGGATTTATAAAAATTATTTACGTTGTAAAATTAACATCTCACGATACAATCTCCCGTTTAATTATAGCGATATTATCAAAATAAAAATAGCAAATTTTAAACATTTATTACGACATAACTTTTAAAAGCATTCGCTGTAATTAAACATCAGAAAATTTCAAAGTGCTCAGATTTGGATAAAACAAAAGATTAATGGAAATTAAACACGCGGTGTGAACCGGCTTGAAGAATTATTTCATCTGATTTAAACGGTTTCTTTGTTCTACTATTCGTCAGCATTGAGGCGTCTGTTTTTCCATCTTAAATTATTATTTAAAGCCAAAGGATTATAAATTCATCTAAATATGTCTTTGAATACTTCTTAGTATATAATAGTTTTATTTCCCACTTTAAAAATATATATATTTTGTGCGACGTGTCACGTGACTATTTATTTATTATGAAGTAGTGCGAATGTAAAAATAAGTCGAGGGAGACCAAGGAAGACATGGCATGACCAAATAATCAATTACTGCAAGGCGGCTATGTTTAAAGTAGGAACAATAGACGAACGTGCCTGTCACGGTGTGTGAATGTATCACTTGACTATATATTTATTAAGAAATATTTGATGTAGTGTAAATGGAAAAAGAAGTCTAGAAAGGTTAAGAAAGACATGGCATAACAAATTTATCTATTATTGAAAAGCGTCCACGTTCGAATCAGGAACAACCGACGAGCGTGCGTGTCAAGATGTGTGAATGTGTCACGTGACTCTTTATTTATTATGAAACAATTTAAGTAGTGTGAATGGAAAATAAATCGAAGAAGGCAGAGGAAGACAAGGTATGGCAAAATTAATCAATTACTGAAAGGCGGCTTGTTTGAAGTAGGAACAATCGACGAGCGTGCGCGTCACGGTGTGTGAATATTGAAGAAGCACAAGAGTCATTTCAGGATAGAACAGTGTAGCGGTCGATCCTCCTGAAAATTAGTTAGTTAATTCGGTATCACATATTGTTTCGGCCAAAACAATAGACTATTTAAAAAAAAATTGTATAAGAGTACAACGTTTTATTACTAATACAGAAAATTGTTAATGGGAACACCTTCCAAGAATTATCATGGAAAATAAAAAGTAACCAGCATGAACATTAATATGAAACAAGAAAGAAAAATAAACTGAGGTTTCCATTCAGAAAAAAAAAAACAAATCTTAGAATTCCCTTATATATAAAGCTTTAAAAATATATGAAGATATACCGGAGGATGTCAAAGAATTAAATAAATACGAGTATGTAAGAAAAATGTAACCTTATATTGATATTTATCTAGTTTATTATTTTTGATTGTTTAATTATTTTTATTAGAACATTTATTATGTACATATGTACTATTTCAAGTAAATAAATAAATAACTACGAAGCCTCAATCTGCGTCATTGAGGGGGCGGGTGTTATGGAGCGACCCCACACGTTATATCAATGTGATTCTAGTATAAAGCCGTGCCACACTGTTTTAAACAAGCTCTCCACATCGGTCTCCACCGGCGGCTTAAAACTGTGTAGGCACTTGTTTGAAACCAAAATTCGTTTGGCCTTCAATAAACTTTGTGGACGGACGCGCATAGTTTGCGTGTGGACCCACCGTTTAAACGCGCATTCCACATGTGGAGAGCTTGTTTACAACAGTATACACTAACCGTGGGCTCCACAGCTCTCCACCAAGGTCACTCCTGTGGAGAGCTTGTTTCAAACAGTGTGGCACGGCCTATAATGACACATTTTGATATGAATATAAATATATTTTTTATATCCTCAATAAATTATCTCTAAAAAGACTCGAAATTTTATGTTAAAATTTCTATTAATAATACAATATAACAAGAGTTAAGGAAAATTTTTTGTTTTATTTTCCATTTTCCAAAATAATATTATTTTACGAAGTAACATAGGCCTCTTTTGAGGCTTCAAACGATTGAAACCGAGATTTTTCTATTTTAATATATTTCTTTTATCGTCGAAGCGACTGCGTTTGTCAAAAGAATTCAAAGCAAAGTTTACGTTAAACAATGTTGAATTATATTATTTTTGCACTGGAGAGTGAAATGTATTATACTCGTATATGATACAATTTTTTTTATTAGAATAATAGGAATTTAAGACTATTGTTGTTTTAAAGCTTGCTTGAAGTGATTGAAAATGATGAAAACAATTGTACCATTATTATTATTATTTAGTTTTCAGATCAACTCAAAATGGTTGGTATCTATGTAGATTCACTTCATACTTCAAAATTGTTACATAATTATGAGTATATGAGTTTATCTAAGGCTTGAAATCTGCCCTAGCTTCAATGCATCTAATGTAACGAAGGAAGAAATTAGTAAGCTAATTTGCCAGTTAATAATGATATTAATGTGTGAAATTATTATAATTAAATACATTTTTTACTATTCATAAAAAAAACGGGTAAGAAATAAATATCATTATTGAAGTAACTGATTACTTTTAATGCGTATTCAAAATATACAATTTTATTTAAAATTAATGTATTATGAAAGCGCGACTACTTTTTCGGTTTTACATTGATTGATTTAAATGTATATAAAAATATACAAACAATGGTTACAAATTTGTTCCCCAAACGAAAGAGTTTGAAAATGCCCTTGCAAGGCGAAACAAATTTGTAACTAATTTTATATAAATAAAAGTCTATATAAAATCAGAATGTTACAGTGAGCTGCCGAAACTATTGTTTATGTTAGTATTAATACGAATGAAAACGTCAGTTTTCTAGAATTTTATAATATTTTATGGGAATGACATGATTCGCCCTTCTAGGCATTATCAAATGTCGTTCCTATAAAATATAATTAAACTTTTAGAAAACTCACGTTTTCATTCGTATTAATTATTTAATATGGAGTTTGACATCATTGTTTAAGAAGCAATAAATATATTGATTATGTATTTTTATTTATAAGTAAATCAATGTGAAACCAAAAAAGGTTTCGCGCTTTCATTATACATAAATTTTACAACAGAATTTTGCCAAATTATAAACCAAACCATCAATATGAATTTTATTTAATAAATATTGTATACATTATTTCTCAGTACTTGTATGAAATAAATCTGAGCTTTCTAGTGCATATTTTTTCTTTCTTTTTACCGACGTTCTGTAAGTAACACAATATTCAGGCTGGACGGTAAGCAGCTTTGACGGTGCTCTAACCGTGGACAGAAGCTCTCTCCGGCGGGCAGCATGTGGGGGACCTATTACGGAAAGTTTCTTATATCGGTCAGTAGGAGCTTTGGCTTGGACGTAAGTGCAACCGCACGAAGCAAATGTACGTTAAAGTAAGTTATATGGATGCTAATCTTTGTACCTTATTTAGCAAAGGAAATTTATTACGAAATATAAGATTTTAATTATTTATTGTTCTTGAACAATGTTGAAAAACTCCATATTAAATAATACATTTAAATCTAATAATACCTTTGATAATTCCTTTAGAAGAGCTAAACATGTTATTCTATCTAAAATATTATATAATGAAACTCCTAGAAGACGAACGTTTTCATTAATTTTATTTATTAAGATAATTAATAATACTAAAGCGATTGTTTTGGCAGAAACACTTTGATACTGTAACATAATTAAATATTAAAATTTAAAACACTGTTTTTACCTACGTATTTATTTACATATATGAGTTTGCCGCGACGGCTTTTTCACCAATCTATGTTCGCATCAACTGAGAGTTGTTTGTAATACCTGATGATATTGATGTTTTTATCGTTTCTTAAACGATTGTGTAAAACTCAATATTAAATAATTTAAGCGAATGAAAACGTCTATTTTCTAGAAGGTTTATTTTATTTTATGCAAATGACATGTTTAGCTTGTCTAAGGCATTATAAGGCAAAACATGTCATTCGCATAAAGCAAATGAATTTCAATGGATACAGTGCTCTATTGTTTTGTTTTTAATTGTGAATTTTTTCCATGTAATGTAGTAAATATGTGAAAAAAATTATTTGGAACCATCACATTGACTTTGGGCCAATGTGATGGAATGTTATACGAGTATATGGTCTTTTCTTCTATATGGCTGCGAAACCTGGACTCTAAAAGTGAATGTAATGAACCGGTTTGAGGCGTTCGAGATGTGGATATAGCGCAGAATGCTCCGTGTACGTGGACCGATAGGGTCAGTAATGCAGACGTACTATAGAGAGCCAGAGCCAATAGAGAGCTATTGTCAAGTGTGCAAATTAGAAAGGTCTCATATTTTGGTCATATGCTAAGGGGAGAAAAATACCACCTCCTTCGACTGTTATTAATGGGTAAAGTGGAGAGACGTCGGAGAGTTGGTAGAGGGCAGCTGTCCTGGCTGCGGAACATTTAACTCTTTATAGGGCAGCTTATTATTTTTTTTTAAGGTAAAAAAAAGTATTTTCGAAATATTGCTTTTAATAAAAATATGGGTATTTAGGGAATTTTTTTTTTTACTTCTGTTCTGTTGTCAATAATAGTTACTACATTAATATTGTAGACGTTTTTCAAAATAATAACAGTTTTCGAAAAAACAAGAACCTAAAAACACTGTTGTTGAAAAACTGGCAGCTGGTGACGCCGCACAGAGGTCCCAAATTCAAATCTGACGGGAAATTTCTTAAATATGTAATAAAATGGTAATTAATGGTTTGAAAAAATTTTAAACACTAAAACTACAATATTTGTTGTATGAAATACATGTTTTATTAAAGAAATGTGAATACATAATATGTTTAAACTTATATTAGAAATATCAAAATTTAGTAAATAATCGAAATGATTGTGTAGATAAATCTACCAATTATGGTTAAAAAATGCATTTTTCTAAGACGTAATTAAACTATTGATAAACCGTAAAATACATATGTACAAGTAATTCTTGTTCAAAGGTACAAGTAGTAAAAATATTTTTAAAAAACATGAAGTAAGATAATGAAAAAATGGAAATTAAGTAGAATCATAATGAGCATCACTCTCAGATAGATTATCTGTAGTATCTGGTGGTTGCGGATTTTGTAGCAATTGTATAACCTCTGGATTAAAACTACCCTTAGGCCTTTGAGAGTTACTTCTGTAGGAAGTTATTAAAGGGTCAGAGAAAATGAGGAGCATGTGAGCATTCCATTATATTGTCCAATATCTTTTGTAAATTTACTTCTGCACAATTTTCAGTTATTTTAACTGAATTGACTGGATAGCACTTTTTTGCTTCCAAAATATGTTTGTAAGATGGGTAAATATAAACCTAGAGCTTTAGCTTCTGATTGAATGAGCATATTTAGTAAGTTTTGCATCAACAAACAAAGCTAGTGGTTTTTCACGTGAGTACATTTTAGCCGACCTAGGAGACTATCTATATGCTTTTTTCATTCTAGTTGCTCTCTTTGGAGAAAATGTAATCTCCTCAATCATTTTCGCAGCATCTCTTCTTCCCATCTTAAACTAATTTGTGCAGCGTACATTAACTCGTCGCCAGACGTCAACTCAAGTATAGGCTGTACTATTTTTCGCTACGTTTTTTTCGTATAATTACCAAAAGATTTCTTCCTGCTGGTATTTCCAGAAGTAGATGGTACCTCTGATATATCTTGAATCTCTTTGGAAGTCAATTCAGGAAAAGATATTTCAGCATCCAACCACTTGGAATTTTTTTTCATAAATATTTTTGTGTCCTTGTACTTTCGACCCATTTCGATCTTAATGTGCCACAAAAACGCATTTTTTTATTTGTTTATAGGCATAACTATCTCTTTATTAAACATTTCTAGTTGAAATTTCTGAAAAATATGAGCTAAAACATATTTTCCTTTAATTTCATTATTTCCCCTTCGCCAAATGTCAAACAAGATTCTTCGAGAAATTGAGCCATCTGAAATGAAAAGTAACATACATTCTAAATAGGCAATTTCCGGCAGCTAATTTCTTATGGATTTTATAACATATATATCACTACACAAAATAAAATAATAAAATTGATCGGGTGTCTCGGGGATTTTTTTGTAGGCCTTCACAAACTTAAATGATAAATTTTTATAATCCGATAATTCATTGTTTAGTTATTTCCCCTAAAAACACATTAAATAAAAAAGCAAAATAATATAATATAAATAATTATTAAGAACATACCTTCAATTGAAATATTCATAATGTAAAACCAAACAATAATGCTAACACTTTGCTAAAAACGTGTTGTCAACTTGGGAATGCAAACGCTACTAAAACAATGAGAAATGTTTGATGCGTTACTTATCAACTTTGGAAACATCGCATCGCGTTAACACTGTTGCCATGTGGGTAATTGACTTGGTTTATGATGCTCCATTTATATTTTAAGATATTATGTAAGAAATAATTGGAATTAAAAATAGTGAATAAATACCCAATTTCCCGCTAGAATTGACTTTGGTACCTCAGTGCGCCGGTCAGATAACTGACTGGGACGCATTATTCGTAATCTACTCAATATGTGCGAATTTCAGGGCGGTTGGTTAGATTCTAGACCTCTTCTAGACCTATCTGAGAATGATTAAAACCCATAAGGGTGTTTGTAACTTGAATCATTACAGAAATATAGACCTTAATATTGCCGGTATCAAAACTGCCTGTTTTTAGCTTATGACCTATAAAGGGTTAAAAGTGATGCCTTGCTGCAGTGATCGCCAACATTGGGGGGACCTGACACGACACCGAAAGAAGAAGAATAGATAATCTTAATCAATATAATGCGATATTTTTTTTTGAATGTATACGAATACTGGATTTCACCCATTGCGGGTTTTCAATTCATGATTTAATTGTATCTCAATAGAGACGAAGATGCAAATTGGAAACTGAATATGGTTGATCAAAGTGTTTACAGAACTTATGACCTGTCATTGGTTAGGTTAAGCGCACGCTTTATGTAATTACAACATTCCCCATTCCACCTTTCTTATGACCATGTCTGACAAATTTTTGGAAGTTGTATATATGTTCAAGGCCTACACCAGATTTCACATGTCAGTTTCAATGCGCCATCTATGAAGATTTTGATTATATATTATTTGTTAATCTCTAAGATTACTCTATATATAATCTACATACTAACGCCATCTATGGAGATTTATGTTTATTAAGCATTAAGCAGAACATCTTTTTAACACAATGTGAAAGGCTACCCTGCAATGGCGGGGTAGCCTTTTCAATTTTCCATCTTCGTCTCTATTGAGATACAATTAAATATAATGCGGTTCTCTCTTCATTCTTGTTGTAGAAAGCGGAACGGTTAGTTAATAAAGAAGCAAACCGCATTTGGAGCGATATAACTCATTCCGTTGATATTCAGTTTTAATTTAGTTTCTCAAGTAGACGACACGAGATAGTTAAAAATGTGGTGAACACTCCTAAGAGCCATCTTAATCTTTAATTGAAATCGTCTGTTCGCGTTAACCCCTCCAACCCTGCACGCGACATGCAGCAAGCTAATGAAATTATATTTAAGTAGTAAACTACAATTTATTACTGCACTAAACATAATAGGGTGAATTTAAAAAAAAGTAAATCAGTGAATTTTTAAAATTCTTAAATAAGTGCATAAAAATAAAAAAATGACGCAATAACCGAACTCGACTATGTAAAGTACCTAGAACTAACAATGGACAGACAATTCAAATGGACAAAACACATAGACAACCTAACAGACAAGTTAGCATCGCTATACTCCCTCTTCTACAAAATACAGAATTACATACCAAGAAGGGAAAATGTTATGATGTACGAAGCGTATGTAAAAAGCCGACTGACATATATGATTCCCTTCTGGGGGACAGGAAACCAAAAGGACATCTCCAGACTCCAAAGACAACAAAATAAAATAATAAAATTAGCATATAACATTGACTACCTTACCCCAACCATACAAGTTTACAGACAAACAAAACAAATGGACATACCAGACCTGACCAAATATGAGACCTTAAAAATTGTACACAGAGTGACCATGGAAAAGACAACAGACAGCACCTACAAATTAACTAAAAATTCAGACATACACAGACACTGGACCAGGAATTGTGACAGATATCACTTACCGATTGCACGAACTAAGACAGGACAATCAAGGATATTGAACAATGGACTGAAACTTTACAATGAACTACCTAAAGACACGAGGAATCTCACTACAACTCAATATAAAAAATATCTGAAACAATACATAATTAATAGTAATATCTAAAAATGTAACCATATAACCCGATTGGGTTTAAAAAAAAATAATAATAATAATAATAATACATTGTTTTAACCCTCCCTTCCATATGATGGGTATCTTCTACAAGTTAATTCTAATAAATATCAATATCTCTATAAATATAATAAATACAAGTTGAAGATTTTAGGTATTCCTCCAAACCATATTTACGCATTGATTTAAAAAATAATATTTATAATAATCTGAATTTATCGGGTACATCGGAGGTATTTTGTGAACATCGGAAACAAATTTGCGTATAAACAGCGCTGCGAGTGCGCGACACTATATTCGCATCTCACTCTTGCATACTTCACTGTGGAAGCGCGAGGAGCTCAATGTTCTCACTGCTGCCGGCAGTAGCTCTCGGACTTGCAACCAGAGTGGACCTATGCCCGTTCTATGAGCTTTGCCAGATGGTTTTTTAATGTTTTCAGCAAATAAGTCTCAATTATTATAATTTTCGAATTCAATTATAATTAATTAAGAGGATTAGCTATGAATGTTATAATTTTTCCGAATTAAAATCGCTAATTTTTCATCGGGTACTGACTACCCAACACCGGAACGCGCGTTTTTATATTAGTACCGTAAGGGAAAGGTTAATGTTTTTTTTTTTTTTAATTTTTAATAAAGAAAATCTCTCAAGAGGGATGGCACTGTGATTGGGTGAAATATTTATTTGATATAATTTTAAGTTTATATGTTCGAAAATACGAGTATGTATATAAAATTTTAGGTCAAAATTCCAAAAATTGTCTGAGTTACAGTCATTTTAGTAAGAGTAGGTAGACGCGACGCTAACCGGGTGAAAGCTACGGTAGAATCGTATGGAAAGGGTCTATAAAAAAAATTCAAAGTCATGGACACCACTGGATATAAAGAGAAAAAACCATCATTTAGTCCAGGACTTCATATTTTTATGTAAATGTAAATACTTCTGTTTTAGAAGATACACGATTTTATTGTAAGAAAAATGATACTTTAAACGCATTTTTCTTAAAACTTTTTTTTAATCTGGTCTCATCAATGACTCGAGCTTAAAACTTTTTTTTAATCTGGTCTCATCAACCGATTTTCTACTTTTTTTTATAAACTAACTAACCATCACGCCGTCGCCCCGAAGGGGTAGGCAGAAAGAATGGACTGCCACACTTTTCTTTCCTGACATATTTCTCTCGTTTCCTCAACATTCATACATCGTGTCATGCACGCGCGTCGATTTCTCTGACTCCTCACATGGCCGACATACAATATTTGATTTATTTGATCGTGCCACGTTTTCCTCGGTCTTCCTCTATTTCTGGTTCCATTTACATGATTAACACATATATTTTTACCATTCTTTCTTCATTCATTCTTTCAATATGTCCAAACCATCTTAATGATCCTTTCATTATTTTGTTCATGACACCATCATTCGCACCGCATTCACTTATAATATTTTCATTCGGCACTCTATCATACACAGAGTATCCACACATTCTTCTAAGAGATCTCATTTCAACTGCATTAATTCTACTTTCATCCTTATTTGGCCAGTTCCATACTTCGCTTCCATACATAAGGGTCGGTAGAAGAACACCATTGTGCACTGCTATTCTAGCTTTTTTTTATAGGTTTTTGTTTTCGATGACAACTTAAAGTGCACCATTTACTTTGTTGCCTGCCCCAATCCTTCTCTTATTATCCCTCTCCACTCGCCCATCTCTTGTAAACATACTACCTAAATACACCAACTCAACTACTTGCTCCAAATTTTCACCATTCACGCTAATGTTGCAGATTGTCGTGGTTTGTTCCTTTTCAAAAATCATTACCTTGGACTTATTAACATTCATCATCAGATCATTTCGCATGCATACCTCATACATACAATTCACCAGGACTTGTAGTTCATGCTCGTTGTCTGCAAGAAGGACAGCGTCATCCGCATACAAGAGACAGCTTACTGACACTCCGCTCATTTTGGCACCTACATCCAACCCTTTCAGCTCTTTCATACATTTGTCCATATACAGATTAAATAACCACGGGGACATTACGCAACCCTGTTTGACACTATTGTATTTCAAATTTTTATTAATACAATTATGTAATATTGGTATATTGGAATATAGTTCTGTGGTGCTATTGATATGTTTAATTAAATTAATTGAATTAAATGAAATATGAGTCATATTCTTCTTCAGGTCTCCCCAACGTTGTCGATCACTGCAGCAAAGGCATCTTTGTCCTGCGTAACTTGTAACAAGTTCTGAACTCTGATTAATTCTGTCCATTCTTTTATGTTCCACAGTCAGGACAACAGCCTTCTATCAACTCTCCTACTTTTCTCTATTTCACCCGTTAATATTAGTCGAAGGAGGTGGTATTTTTCTCCCCTTAGCACATGACACAAATTTTTCCAAATATTTTCTCCCCTTAGAATATGAGACATTTCTAACTTTCACACCCGACAACAGCTCTATTGACTCTGTAGTACATTTGCATTACTGACTCTATTGGTCCACGGTATACGGAGCAATCTGCGGTATATCCACATCTCAAACGCCTCCAAATACTCTAAAAGAAAATATGAATAACTATTTTTATTTAAAAATCTGCGAGAACACCCTATTAATAGTGCACTCAACGGAATCCCAATGACTTATCTCTGGCCGCAAACAAAAGAGCTTTCCAAGAAACGGGTGGATTTGTTACAAGTGAGCACCACTCTTTGGAAAGATTTAAGAATTTTCTAACCATTATTTCACTTCTTTACTACTTCTCTTGGAAATAATTCACATTTGAAAACAAAACAAAAGAGCACTGTGTCTAATAAAATTCACTTGTGTTTATTTTATTATAAATTAAATCATAAGTATAAAAATTTCATTTATATTATTTAATTTTGTTTATTGTTTATTTAGGAAGTATGTTTACAAAGGATGGGAGGGTGGAGAAGGATATTGAAAGAAGGGTTGGGGCAGGCAACAGAATAAATGGTGCACTTAAAGTTGTCATCGCAAACAAAAGCCTATCCAAAAAAGCCAAGATGGCAGTGCACAATGGTGTTCTTGTGCCGACCCTTATGTATGGAAGTGAAGCATGGAACTGGCAAAAGAAGGATGAAAGTAGAATAAATGCAGTAGAAATGAGATCTCTAAGACGAATGTGTGGCAAATCTGTATATAATAGAGTGACAAATGCAAGTATGTGGTGGGAATGAAAGTGTTATGAACAAAATAAGGAAAGGGTCATTAAGATGGTTTGGACACACGAAAGGAATGAGTGAAGACAGAATGGTAAAGAAGGTATATGTAAACGGCGTGAACGGAGCTAGAAATAGAGGAAGGCCGAGGAAAACGTGGCATGATCAAATCAATCAAATATTGAATGTCGGACACGTGAGGAGTCGGAGAAATCGACGTGCGTGCATGACAAGATGTATGAATGTAGAGAATGCGAGAGAAGTATGTCAGGACAGAACAGTGTGGCGTTCCATTCTTTCTGCCTACCCCTCCGGGGAGACGGCGTGATGGTTAGTTTGTTAGTTAGTTTATTTTTTAGAGATTCGTTAAACTCAAGACATCAACACCGTGGAATTCTACATCCAATTCGACTAATTTTATTAAGATTTAAAAATCTGTTTTACTAATTTAGAATTTATTTTTCTTTACGTGTTTCGAAGGTTTTACACCTTCATCATCGGGAGAACGATATAAACGTTATATAGTTCTCACGATGATGCTGTAAATCATTCGAAACACGTCGAGAAAAATAAACTCGAAAGTGGAAAAAACAATGATTAAATTCATTAAAAAATCGTATATTTACTCAAATTAATTAATATTTGTTTAATTGCAATCAAGCACCTGGTGAATAGTATGTATGAGGTAAGCATGCGAGATGATCTGATGAATGTGAATAAGTCCAAGGTAATGATTTTTGAAATAGAAGAAATATAAGAAGTGAATGCAGTACGAATGGTAGTGTTATGAACAAAATAATGAAAGGATCATTAAGATGGTTTGGACACATGGAAAGATTGAATTAAAATTTAAACGAAACTAAAAATACAGGAAGACCGAGGAAATCGTGGCAAGATGAAATAAATCAAATATTGAATGTCGACCACGCAGAGGAGGGAAATATGTCAGGAAAAAAAGGAGGCTTAAAAAAACGAAACACGATTAACATGTTTTACCGCACATTATTCTTAGTGATCTCATTTAACGGCATTTACCCTACTCTCATCTTTCTTCTACGAACTCCAAGCTTCACTTTCAAACGAAACAGTTTGTAATTATATACAAACTCCAATCCAATAAGTTAAATAATCTATTCAAAAAGATTTGAAAATATCTTCTTTTTATTTATTTATTCAACCCAGTAAATTTGTAGCTTTATTTATTGTGAAAGAATCATATATGATGTTGTTATTTGAAATTTTATGTTAGAAGTTCATTGTAAATATTAAAGAGAAAATATTATGCACATTTTTTTTTAAATATATTAATATAGTTAAAATCTACTAATGTTTGTGTCTTCGGCCGGTTTCGGCAGCTCGCAGAAATCTTCTAAGATAATTGATATCGATATACATTTTTAGCAGCATTACCACCAGAACATGGCAGCGTGCTGCCGAAACCGGTCTATGACACAAACATTAGTGGATTATAACTAAATATAAATTTTAAAAAGATTTTTTACATTTTATTTTCATTAATTATACGTTATACGATATTATACCAATGTAAAGATAAGCTCTTCTAAAGCTCCCGTTCGTCCACTGGCGAACAATTTAAAATAGTCATAATAAATAGGGGTTAGTTGTTCAAAATGGTTGTGTTATAATTTGTATAAGAATTTAATTAAAACGGCGTTAATCCTTAAAGTTTCATTTCATTACGAGAAAACATGAGTTTGCCGGTTCTAGTACTGTAGGTTAATTTATTAAATATATAGGCTCCATATCTCTTTTAATAGGATCACGGTTATTTTAATTAACACTTTGTATACAATTATGTATTAATGTAATTCAATTTACCTTTATTAACGACAGATCACTGTTTCAATTGTATGTTATAACTCATTTTGATATACTAGTAGATATACATTTTAGCAGCATTTATACTAAAGCGCTTGACCCGAATATTGAAATAAAATGTATAATTCAAATTGCGCGTGCTGCATTTAATAAAATGAAAACATTCCTTTGCAACGTTATCTTAACCTGAAACTCCGACAAATAATTCACATAATATAGTACATGGACTGTTCTACTATGTGAAACTTGGACTATGAATGTGAAAATAATGATCCAGTGGTGACGTTTGAGATGTGGATATACCGCTGAATACTCCATATACCGTGGACCGATAGGGTCAGTAATTCAGACGTACTACAGAGAGCATGAGCTGTTGTCGAATGTGAAGGTTAAAAAGGCTAGAAAGGAGAAAGATACCGCCTCCTTTAGCTGATGATCTTGGCCAAAAGAGAGGGTTGTCGGGAAGTTGTCCGAAGGTAGTTGTCCTGGCTATGAAATATAAGATAATGTACAGGAACGAGTAGAGTTGAAAAAATGGCGCAGGACAGAGATGCTTTCGCTGCGGTGATTGCCAAAGTTGGGAGGACCTGACACGGCACCAGAAGAAGAAGTTCGATATACATTTATTTGGCAATCCCTCTTTTTCATAATTTTAAATAAAATTTTAAAAGTTGAATCGATATTTTTGTAATAAATAATCAAAAACAAAAAAAAACATACGTTTAATTATCTCTTTAACCCTTAACGTACCGTGTTCAAAACAAAACGCTCGCTCCCATGTGGTAAATTCAGTTTACCGCTAACTTTATCTAAATATCAAGCATATGACTCGATGAATCAAAATTTAATTTATGTCATCTTGTAGGGAATTTCATTAGGAATAGATCGATATCTATAACATACATGGATTATTTGAAAAACATATCATTATTAATTTTTTTCTGGAACCATGCGATTTCTGATATGGAATGCGTCACAGCATACGAGCAACTGGACACCAAGTATAAACTTGTCTTGCGCGCCGGCGGCCGGCGGGGCGAAACTTTACGAGATTTTACGTATGATAAAGGCACCTAGGCAAAATGTATAGTACGTTCAAGACAACGAGTACGTATTAATATTTGTCCCTTTTGGTAAAGTGTTAATATTTTCACAGTTCTGATATTATTAAGTTGCGTGCTGCGTTTTCATCCACAGTCGGTATTATTACGTACCTATTGAAAAGGCCAGACATATAATTTATAATACGTTCAAAACAGCGAGTAAGTATTTGTCACTTTTGATAAAGTTGTAAATATTAGCAAAACAAATTCTACCTTAACACGAATGAAGGTGAGGGCAGTCTTAGAAAATATTTTTTTTTGGGATGAAGGAAGTAATTTTTTGCTTTTTTTTTATTACGAAATATTGAGAACACTTCAATGGAGGATTACAATTTTTTTTATAATATTAGGGTCCATAGGTTTTAAGAAAATCAACTTTAAATTGGCAGTGGAAACTCAATTGACCACATGGCAACGCGACGGTTAAAAGATGAGTGCAAAATAATTTGAATCCTACAATCTCCCCTAGTAACATAAAATTAAACAAATTTCGTACATACATCAGATAACTATACTTTTGTTAAGTGTAAAGCAGACACAAAACATTTTAAAGAAAATTCTCTTGTTAGCCCTTTCAGATCAAATGTAACGATTACAAATATAAAAGAACAAGAAAACTGTGTTATAAAATAGTAAAGAAAGAACCCGTGAATTGAAATATGAAACTATTTTGAGTTAATTTTCTTTGACATTTAATAATGCCTTAGACAAGCGAAACGTGTCATTCACATAAACCATAATGAAACTATATAAACTGTTAAATTATATAACTCTGTTTTTATGTATTACAATTTTATTTTTATTTAGAAAATGTAAATAAATTAGTATTATATATTGTATTAAAATGCATTGCAAAATCTATGTAATAAATATATTAATGTAATTATAGTAGGTAAATTGTATTTATTGTTTCTTGAACAATGATGTAAAACTCCATATCAAATAATTAATACACGAAAACGTCTGTTTTCCAGATGTTTTGAAACTTTTTATGGGAATGATATGTTTCGCTTGCAGCTTTGATAGTACCTCAGCAAGGCGAAACATGTAATTCCCGTAAAATATAACAAAATTCTATAAAACAGTCGGTTTCATTCATATTAATAATTTATTGTTTCTTTAACAATGATTTAAAACTCCATATTATATAATTAATACGAGTGAAAACGTCAGTTTTATTATGTTTTATGGGAATGATATATTTCACCCTTCTTAGGCATTTGATAATGCCTTAGAAAAGCGAAACGTTTTATTTCCATAAAATATAATAAAACTTCTAGAAAACTGACATTTTCATTCGTATTAATTATGTATTTTAGTAAATGGTCTTGTATATACCGATTTTCATTAAAAATACATACAATATTTATTTTGGTTCATTCATTTAAATCATTTTTTATAATACATTTTTTAATTAAATAGCCCATTGTTTTGGATGAAATACTATAATACTTCAAATTCCTAAATGTTAAAATATAAAAAGCCATTTTAATAAATAGGTTTTTATATTTTAACATATTTTTTATGTTTCGTCAGTATAGTTATTATAGTTTTATGTATAAATATTAATATTATTTTTTTCAGGAGAGCTGTTTCGTCAACCAATTGTTTATCAATACTGAGTTTGTTCTGTTTTTCATTAGTTGAAAAAATATATTGTAACACCTGATGATGTCAACGTCAGTTGATGAAACGGCTGCCGTGAAAAATAATGTAATAAAAAATTGGTATACCTTAATTAGGATTGTAAATTTTAACAGTTCAGATTTTTTAAAGTTAATAACCGTTAAAGCTCGGTATCAATGCGTTAAATTTATGCCTCAATGGGCACTTCATACCAAGAAGCTTGTACTATTCATTAAAGTTAAACACCAAACTATTCCACAAGGACAGGGGATTGTTCGCAGGACCTTATTCTGTCAAAGCATTCCCTAAAACATAAGAGAGACTGTAGCCTTAATTAACAATGCCCCGAATATAACTAAGATTGCTGTCTTTAAACAAAGAAGTGTTATACCATTGTTATTCCTGTAAGAGGCTTCAGGAACACGGGATTCTAATACAGCCTGAAACATGACCCCGTTATGGGTAGCGCAAAAAATTGTTTGCCAATTTCGCAAATTATTAGGCATATTCAGTGGGCGTATAAGTACTCACGGTAGTAAAAAATTCAAACTGAAATAATGTAGGGACCTTTGTGTGTACTAAGAAAAAGCTTACGTAACGTTACTTAGCTAAACTTGAGCTAAGCTTGCTTAAGTGATAAGATTAACAATAATTTATGTTATATTAAATACGGAAACATATGATAAACGAAGGTTCAGAGGGCTATAAAATATATGAGTTTAAAAAAATGATATCGTCCAGTGGAGTAGATCCAGAAGAAGATACTGGAGGGACCATGTAGCCCGAATGGATGGTGACAGACTTGCATATACAGCCGCTTATGAAATCCCCTCCGGACGATGAGATGGAGGAACAGCTGGATCTCATCATCCGACGAGACATGATTTCTGTGTCACAGATCGTCAAATCTATTAAAAGAAGAAGAAGAAGAAGAAGAAGAAAATTTTTTTTTTTTTTAATAACTGTGTCCAATACCTAGAGGTAATAAAAATAATTAGGATTATGATTTTTTATTAAAATTTCTTATTCAATAAAGATCTTTCATCTTGCGAGTAACTTGGAATGTTAATAGCAATACCGTTAATTAAAAATCCCTTTTTTCCTGATATATAAGCAACGGTGATTTATTTTCTTATAGAAATTGGCTGTCTATTGCCCTTTCTTAATTTGACTATGGACGACCCATAAGGGGTACTATTTTCCTATGGCGTGCCCCCTCCCCTTGTTAGTGGTTAATAGCATTTTCAAACAGTAATATTCATGTTACTTGCAAGATGAAAAATATTTTTTCAAAAAGATTTTTTTAATTCAAAATCATAATCTTAATTTTCACTACCTCCAGGCATAAAAAAAAGTTTTTTAAAAAGTTAAAATAAAAGCTTTTTTGGATTTTTATGATTTTAATGCCATACATGTGGCATGCCGTGGCCCTCGTATACGGTTTACTTTGGCATTATTTTAACTAACCCAATCAAGCCACGATTTGTTACGTAAAATTTAATTACTAAAACAGTCATTAAATACAAAAATGCTTGATTCACTCCTCAGGTAACGCACACCGAGCAGTGTATTATAAGGGCTGCTATACGAGGCTCGCGGATCTCCCTTAGAGAACCATTTAATCAAATATTCTATACAAAAATTGATATATGTCCGCGGGATGGTGGTAAAAAACGAGAGAAATGCCAACAATTACTCTGTATAATGGCTGTTCATCCAGGGAATAGGGCAGAATAATGTTTTTTAATTAATCTGTGTACATATGAGCATTATTTACACTTGGGGGTGAGTCTGCTAGGGATGAAAGATTTTAATGAAGTGAGCACAATTAATTCTTCTTCTTCTTTCGGTGCCGAGTCAGGTCCCCCCAACGTTGGCGATCACTACAGCATAGGCATCTCTATCCTGCACCATTTGGAACAGGTTCTGAACTCTTGTTATTCCTGTTCACTCTTTTTCGCCATTGTGATTTCTGAGAAAAGGTGACCAGAGTGGTTTCCCGTTGCCTCCTCTGGTGGATTTTTCTGTCGGGGTTACCTTTCCTTAGCTGGTTGGATCTGGTTTGGAGGCGCCAGAAACTCGCCTTTCATCTCCTCGTTATCTGCTGTGATCACATGGTTATAAGTGTGATCCCATTGCCCGGGGTTCGTGACAGGGACGCTTACGAGTTGGACTAGTCAGTAGTGTTGCCGGTGGAATGTAACTGGGCGTTTCGCAGCATTTTATAGAATCACACCCTCTAGCAAGATGTGACTAGCCGCGACTTTACTGATAATTCGAACCCCGCAATTAATTAATACGAATGAAAATCTCCATTGCCTAAAAATTTAATAACTAACTAACTAACCACTACGCCGTCTATGTAAAAAATATGTATATGTTAACGATGTAAATGGAACCTAAAATAGAGGAGGACCGAGGAAAATGTGTCAGGATAAAAAAAATATTTCATTTTGGCCACGCGAGAAGTCAGATAAATCGACATGCGTGCATTTCACGATGTATGAATGTTGAGGAATCGATAGAAATATATCAGGAAAGAAAAGTGTGGCAGTCCACTGTTTCTGCCTACCCTTTCGGGGAGATGGCGTGATGGTTAGTTAGTTTCTTATGTTCGCAACTCAAATTATTTGAATACGCATTATAAGTGACTAAACTATTTTTTTTTTATGTTTCAATACTTGGGATTGACTAACTAACTAACCATCACGCCGTCTCCCCTAAGGGGTAGGTAGAATGAATCGACTGCCACACTTTTCTTTCCTGACATATTTCTCCCGCTTCCTCAAAATTCATAGATCATGTCATTCACGCGCGTCGATTTCTCTGACTCCTCAAGTAGCCGACATTCAATATTTGATTTATTTGATCGTGCCACGTTTTCCTCGGTCTTCCTATAGTTCAATTAATACAAAAAAAAAATAATCAAATTTTAAGGTTAGTCATGTTGGAAGGCGGAAAAATCGCTATATGAATGTGGAGGAAGCTAGAGAGGTGTGCCAGGATAGAGTAGTGTGGCCGTCCATTCTCTCAGCCTACCCCTGCGGGGAAACGGCGTGATGGTTTGTTGTTGTATTTTAATATTTGGTATAAATATTTTGCGAGAAAGGGCATTGGAAAATTTTAATTCTTGTTAAGAGAAATATTACCATAATAAATTTAAACGAATATTGAATAATTGATATTGAATTTATGGACGTTGTAATAGCAATAGAACTTGCTTCATTTTTTTATAGTAGCGTGAGAATTTGCGGTGCTTTGTTTTCTTTTGTATGTGCTAAAATTTTCGCATTTGGCCAGTTGCAATGAGGAACGCTTTTAATCAACTGTTATGAACGCGAAAGCGATGTGTTAGCTTTTCAATGATTATTATGCCTTGATAACGTGATATAAAATCACGTTTCATTAGGTTTATGCCATTAGCTACCGTATCTAAATAGCTTATTAATTACACAACCAATTTATAAAACGCCAATGATACACTTCTAATTTATTTCATAAATGATCTCATCAAATGGTTAAAATGGAGTATACAAGCAGTGTGAGTAGAAAGAGAAGGCGTTGAATACTAAGTAAAGTATGGCATGACCAAATCAATCAAATACTGAAAGACGGCTACATTCGTAGTCGAAAATTAGACGAGCGTGCGTGTTACGATGGATGAATGAAGAGTTTTTAGAGGAATCCAGAGAGGTATAACTAAAGACAGAGCAGTATGGTGGTCAATCCTCTCTGCCTATCCCTCCGGGAAATCGGCGTGATGGTTAGTTAGTTAGTTCTACCTACCGGCTGCCAGAACCAATCTGCCTCTGGTGACACCGGTGGGAAGAGCAATTAGTCTGCTGAACGCGGTCTCCTCGGAGATCGACGTCTTTCATGTTAGTGAAAGTACGTTCAGAAGGCAAATACTCTTAATTCTGGAGAGTATCCTGTCTTCCTAATGTTGAACCATCTCTTATACGTTTCTGGTAGTATACTATATTTATAATATATTATTTTACCTGTTCTCAATAGATGCCTTAAAAATAAATTTTGTAATGTCTGTTGATGAAATAAACTGATTTGATTTGATTTGATAGTTTGATTAAAGATATCGAGTCAACATTAGCGTGAATGGTGAAAATTTGGAGCAAGTAGAAGAGCGTATTTGGGTAGTATGTTTACAAAAGATGGGCGAGTGGAGAAGGAAGAGAATATTGAAAGAAGGGTTGGGGCAGGCAACAAAGTGAATGGTGCACTTAAAGTTGTCATCGCAAACAAAAACCTATCCAACAAAAAACAAAATAGACGAATATGTGTTAAATCTGTGTATGATTAAGTGTCGAATGAAAATATTAGAAGTAACTGTGGTGCGAATGATGGTGTTATGAACAAAATAATGAAAGGATCATAAAGATAGTTTGGACACGTGGAAATAATGAATGAAGAAAGAATGGTAAAAAAAGTATATGTAAACAATGTAAATGGAACTAGAAATAGAAGGAGAACGAGAAAAACGTGACACGATCAAATAAACGAAATATTGAATATCGGCCACGTGAGGAGTCAGAGAAATCGACTCGCGTGCATTACACGATGTATGTTGAGGAGTTAGAGAAATATGGCAGGAAAGAAAAATGTGGCAGTGCATTCTTTCTGTCTACCCCTTCGAAGAGACAGTATGATGGTTAGTTAGTTAAAGTTTAAAAAATATATAGAAAAACTTAGTAGTAAAATAATGTTTCTATTTATAAAGCAAAAAATCTTCAGTAATTTATAATATGACAGTATTATTGAGTCTAGTTGGAAATTGATACTAACTAGATAATAATTGTCTTTAACTTCGTCTATCTTGCTCTCCTTTGGCCGCCTCCTACGGAGATGCGGTGGGAAGAAATCCCGATAATTAGGTCTTTGTGAAAGAGACGATTGACAGAGATGGATGGAGAGAAGAAAAATGGAACAGGAAGAAACAGGACGGGGAAATAAATTACGGTTCTGATGGTCTGGGTGTGATCAGAAAACTGATTAGTTCTAAGTACCTCAAAGCGTGGGTCGCTTTCGATTGTTTTGGTGAATAAATCACGATCTATACCACATATACTAGTATACTCATTTAAAGCTTTTATAAGTTATTTCATTTTTTATTTAAAAAATAAAAGCTTGTTGATGTGATGGACCGTGTTTCACGTGTGTTTTCCGTGTAATGTGGACAGGATATATCGCCAGAAATGGAACAGGAATGGGCAGAGTCTTCATGTGAAAACCATGGGAATAAAAAAGAGGCATCGGTCAACTCCAAAAATGATGGGCTGACGATAATATTCCAGTCGAAGGAAGAAGATAGATGAGAGACGCGCAGGATAAAGGAAAACAGAGATGAATAAGACGATGAAGTTGACCTACATCTAGCAGTGAAGAGATGGCTAAGGAAAAGAAGAAGTATAACCTACCAATAGTTTTGCTGGTAGGTAGAACAATATCTATGCTAAATCGTATCACCTCGGAATTCGACGTATTTTGTGATAGTCTGGCTCACCTGAAGGAAGCACTGTCCTTATTACAATTGTATATTCATTTTATTATTTTGTCATGTATCTTACGTTTCTCGCTCTTTTTATTATTTTATTATGTTTGAAGGTCCCTTATTATTGTGTGTCTCCAACTTGTATCCTTTTGTGTAATGCTTAGGATATATTCAAATAAATAATGAAATGAAATAAAAAATATAGTAAGTTACCATCACGCCGTCTCCCCGGAGGGGTATGCAGAAAGAATGGAACGCCACACTGTTCTGTCCTGATATACGTCTCTCGATTCCTCTACATTCATACATCTTGTCATGCACGCACGTTGATTTTTCCGACTCCTTACGTGACCGACATTCAATATTTGATTGATTTGATCGTGCCACGTTTTCCTCGGTCTTCCTCTGTTTCTAGCTCCGTTCACGCCGTTTACATATACCTTCTTTACCATTCTGTCTTCACTCATTCTTTCCATGTGTCCAAACCATCTTAATGACCCTTTCCTTATTTTGTTCATAACACTTTCATTCGCACCACATTCACTTCTTATACTTGCATTTGTCACTCTATCATAAACAGATTTGCCACACATTCGTCTTAGAGATCTCATTGCTACTGCATTTATTCTACTTTCATCCTTCTTTTGCCAGTTCCATCCTTCACTTCCATACATAAGGGTCGGCACAAGAACACCATTGTGCATTGATCTTAATTTCTGTATACAACTTTACAGCTCTTGATCCTCGTGACATGTGATAGGTAGCTTTTCTATTACAATTTTATAACTAACTATAACGCCGTTTCTCCGGAGGGAAAGGCAGAGAGGGTAGACAGCCATACTGACCTGTCCTGACATACCTCTCTAGCTTCCTATACATTCATACATCGTAACATTATTAACACAATTTTATCGTCACGTGAATTCTACATTAGACGAAAGACAGTCTGACAATCACACTGCCATCGCTGGGTATCGAACCAGAGACCTTCATAGCTCTTGCCACTCTGCCACGAAGTTCGACATCGAGAATTTTAAGCTAATTTACTGTTTACTTACTTACTTCGTATGGCCCTACAACTCTTAAAGAGTTTTAGCCTCCTTGATGATTGTTCGCCAAGCTCCTCGATCTTGCGCCTTTTGCCCCCAGCAATCCGATTCGCCCAACCTAGCCAGATCAGCCAAAATATTGTCCATTAGGGATTCCTAGAGGTCTTAACTTCAGTCAGTCTAGACGCGTACAAGGTATTGATTGCTCTGGTCTCTTCGGCTCGGCATATGTGCCCAATCCACGCTAGAACTGTTTACTGGAATGTAAAATCACATACCTGTTCACACTTAATTAAATTTACAAAGTTTTAGAAGCATAGCATTGGCGAGCCGATTCGGATAAGATTTGTAGCAATCAGTTATTTGTGGGTGATATTTAATTAATCAATCAAAAGACCAGGACAATATTGTTACCTGGTTTATATCATTAAGGTCTCCATTTCGTGAGAGAATTCTCTATTTCATTACTGAGACAGAAAAGCATGACCAGCCACAATTGAATATCGAGAGCCAAAATAATATCCGAATTATAATTAAAACAGAAATATTATCTGAAGAACTTAAAGGGCTTTATCGCAGATTGGCAACATCGATGAGTACCACACTGAAGGTCCCGGGTTCGATTAGCGACGATGAATGAAAACGTGTGTTTTCAAGAATTTTTATTATATTTTCATATGAAGCACTTACTTTGTGGTTAGACATTTTAAAAATATAAAATAAAATAAAAACTTTGTAATTAACCACGGTATGGTTATTATAATTAATGCCAACTAGTTTCGCTTGGACCCAAGCTTCATCAGGGCAGTATAACAACTAAATAAGTTGTTATACTGCTCTGATGAAGCTTGGGTCCAAGCGAAACTAGTTGGCATCAATTTAAATCTTATTTATTTATTTTTCATTTATTTATTTAAACATATCAAAAGCATCACAGAAATACATTTCAATACATTAATGATTCATACTATTATTTACAAAAAGTTTGAGATACAATAGTAAATAACGCACAATTATTACAATGACAGAGACAGCGCGTCCCTCAGGTCAACTACACTATCACTAAGTACGTCGACCTCCGAGATGACACGATTTAGCAAAGATATTGCTCTACCTACCGGTATAACCATTGACTGGTTGGTTCTGCATCGTGGGAGATAAAACAATCTATGGCCCCTTTGTCGAATATAATTATCAGGGAAGAACAGACCTACATCACGCAGGATTTCTGATGTGTGTATACGAGTACAATCGCCTATCAGTTGAAAAAAGTTAACACCCAAGTAAATGAGTCTTCTCCTCTCGAGTGACTGGTAACCCAGCATCCCTATCAAGAAATCATTCGGAAAGAGCCACGGGTTATATACATACACCCTATGATAGAGGTATTGCACCATCATTGAATATCGAACCTCATTCGGCGCCCAGGTAATGGAACTAAATTCCAACCGACTTCACACCATACAGTGAGTAATCACAAAGTTTTTTATTTATTGAATAGTTTTATTATATTTTACGTGAATGACACGTTTTGCCTGTCTAAAGCATCATTAAATGTGGCGATAAATTAAACGCGCTGCTGTTTATATACACGAGTTAAAGGAGCAGAATATAGTAATTAAGGTAATTTTCGTGACCCAATATATTGTTGAAAACAAATTGAGTCATAAACATTAGAATACAGGAAAGTCTAAACAGGATCCATGCTCCTTTTACTCGTGTATATAAACAGCAGCGCCTTTGATTTTTCGTTATATTTTATAATGCCTGAGGCAGGTGAAAAATGTCATTCATATAAAATATTATATAATAATACTTCTTGAAAACAGACGCTTTCATTCGTATTAATCTAAAAAGGGTTTAATTCAATGTTAGATTTTTATTCTTGGTAAGGGCTTTCTGACCTGTTACTCTCTGCGTCAAGTTTCTTCTTGATAAGTCTGGAAGCTGTCTTCGCATCTTTTTGGATGTCGTTTTTGAGGTAAGCCGTCTCTTCTTGTTCTTGTTGTTCTTGATTCTGTAATTATGGTCACATGTTCATTTCAGAATTTTATTTTCCTTCTTCTCCCGTATAATTAGATTCTGTAAGTCGGGGACAGTAGAGAAGTATTTTTAAAAATACTAACGCCAAAGATTTTAATCAATGGTATTAGAATTTATTTTACAATCTTCAAGATGATCAGAAAATAGCTAATTATTATGAAGAATAAATTTGGTCATGTCCAGTGGATGTGAAAAAAAGTGAGTCGGGTTTATACTATTTAAAATAATGAAAGCTGACATAAAACTGGAATTAAGATATCATTGATAGTTATTATATTAATGTAGTTGTCACGATACAGGCCATGCCTAGTGAGTAGTACAGTACATAAACTTTTTTTATCAAATATACTCGTATATCATGTAAAAGTAAAATAAAATATACTTAGGATATTGAATAATAGGTTTGTTTAATCCACTAATTATTAAAAAATATTTAAAAAAAACACGATATGTTTCGGAGGATACCTCTTCAGGTGTAAAAGTATAATGAAAACTCATCAAAGAGAGACTGATATATAAACGTATTTAAAATTCGATACAATAATTCAAATTTAAAAATTAACCTGGGCTTCTTGTTATAAGTACTTATAATATTTTTTTCAACAGTAAGAACTAATAAAAAATAATTATACATGATGATAATATAAAATAATTTATGAAAAATTGTAATTTACAAAAAACATAATTTTAAAAGACATAATTTATATGGAAGTTATTTTCAATTTCCTAAGTATATTACTATGGAATTCCACAGTGTTAATGTCTTAGCGTTTAATATGTTAAAATAAAATAAAATAAAATAAATTATACATATTACACACTATATGTATTATATATATTATAGTGACGATGGGCACACACACACACACACACATACAAACACACACACACATACAGACACACACACACACACACACACATACAGACACACACACACAGCGAGACGAAACAGCAATAGGTGGCCACTCAGATTAATCAAATTGAGACCGTGCGAAAACAAAAGAGGTCTACAGGTATATCGAAGGCCAATAGCTATTTAACAGTAGGTGAGAAAGTTGAGCTACTGAAAATAGTCGAAACGTTTGGAAAAGGCCTATATTCAGCAGTGGAGAGAACAAGGCTAAGGAAGAATAAGAATAATTAGATGGCACCCGACGATGGTAGTTTTGCTACTAAAACAGATTCAGAAAATGATAGTGTATTAATTATTTCTTTAACAATCAATTAGAATTGTAATTAAAGAAGCTAAGTTTCAAGCTTGATATGAAATGGCCACTGAGCAAATAATGATGCTTCCATCTTTAATATCATTCCTCCAAAGTTTAAAAAAATATTGAAGAAATCCGAAAATAGTTTATATTAAATTTTCTTGACATCAAAGAAGTTACAAAATATGTTGTGATTTTTGTGTTTAACTGGTTCTTATATTGAAATTTTGCTTTGAATTTAGTAATAGAATTTTTAATAAAATAATGGTGAATGAAATTGTTTCTGTGCGTCTACTCTTTGTCTGCAGCAGACAGCTGAGATTGAGAAATCTCTTCAAACTATTTTAAGTCCTTTGTAAGCGTTCTGATAATTGAAATAACATAATTTAAATTAAGAATCTTTGAATCAATTCAAGCGTAAATAATTCATTGATAGGTTTGTACATAAATACATAATAATATGACACGGATTACTTTATAGTAAATATGTCCTATAAATAAATTATTAATCTAACTAACTAACTAACTAACCATCACGCCGTCTCCCCGAAAGGGTAGGCAGAAAGAATGGACTGTCACACTTTTACTGATGCGGCACTCCATCCTTCTCTTTTCGCCCCGCGGGAGACGCGGTGTGATGGGTTGCGAACCTCATAGCCACCAATAGGCGCCTCCCGCGCACACTTCAACACCCTCAAAATAAATCTAAAACAAATAATATAAAATACAATGATATGAAATAAAATAAATAAATAAAAATAATTGAACACAAAATCTTCTTTTTAGATGGTGCACATATTGTCTATTTAATTTATGTTCCACGAATCCACCGTTTTTTAATTTAGCACATAATGTAATAACACATCATGTTTTTTTCGATGTTGCACATGTTGACATGGACGATCCGGACTGTTGTGTTTATATGTTATTTAATTTATGTTACACGTATCCACCGTTTTTTTTAATTATCTGTAATTAGGCACTTAACCAGCAAGAACTTAAAAATAATATTGAAGAAATTATTCAAATTGTCATTGGAACAAATGAAAAATTTATTTTTACACCTGTCAAAATTCTTAATAAAAACGATAAAACTAATACAATTTTAACAACAAAACAGTACAAACGTATTACGTGTCACAATTAACTATTATAAAGTGCGGCAACAGTTAAATTGACCAAAACAAATCACTTATACACGAAATATCTCCAAATTTACAGGAACACCACATGAACCAAACCAAATTTTCAAAATCAGAATAATCCACCTATATATAAAACAAAGTCGTGTAAGTTTCACTATTTATAACTCAAGAACAGCTGAATCTTTGATTACTTGAATTTGTCTCCGTCGGCAAAATGACTAAAAATATCGGGAAAAAACACACAAAAAAAAGAAAATTCATTTTCTCATACATTTTTAATGGAGTGTTTTTTTTATAAATGCTAATTACTAATCTATATATATACGTAAAAACAAAGTTGTATTATTATTTTACAAGGATTAATTGTATCTCAATAGAGACGAAGATGCAAGTTGTTTTCTGGGAACAGAAGGTGGTGGCCGAGGCGTTTACAGGACTTATGACCTGTCATTGGTTGGGTTGAGCGATCGCTTCACGTTTAACAACATTCCCCATTCCGCCGTTATGACCACCACGTCTGACAAACTTTTTGGAACTTGTATATATGGTAGGTTTCTACAAATATTTTCACAATATTATGTTCATTCTACACTAGCGTCATCTATATTAAGATTAGAAAGCATTAAGCAGAAAACCTTTATTAATGTACTGTGAAAGTCTATGCAAATCATACAGTACTAGATTTCGCCTGGAGATGTCTCTCCAATTTTTTGCCTGCATGTACCAGTTATATTTATACAACAACATTTTGAATGTATACAAATTCTTGTAGACAAATACTGGATTTCACCCATTGCTGATAAATTATTTTTATTTTCATACAAATACATACAAATCATACAAATCATACAGTACTAGATTTCGCCTGGAGATGTCTCTCCAATTTTTTGCCTGCATGTACCAGTTATATTTATACAACAACATTTTGAATGTATACAAATTCTTGTAGACAAATACTGGATTTCACCCATTGCGGATAAATTATTTTTATTTTACAAGGATTAATTGTATCTCAATAGAGACGAAGATGCAAGTTGTTTTCTGGGAACAGAAGGTGGTGGCCGAGGCGCTTACAGGACTTATGACCTGTCATTGGTTGGGTTGAGCGATCGCTTCACGCAATGGGTGAAATCCAGTATTTGTCTACAAGAATTTGTATACATTCAAAATGTTGTTGTATAAATATAACTGGTACATGCAGGCAAAAAAATTGGAGAGACATCTCCAGGCGAAATCTAGTACTGTATGATTTGCATAGACTTTCACAGTACATTAATAAAGGTTTTCTGCTTAATGCTTTCTAATCTTAATATAGATGACGCTAGTGTAGAGTGAACATAATATTGTGAAAATATTTGTAGAAACCTACCATATACACAAGTTCCAAAAAGTTTGTCAGACGTGGTGGTCATAACGGCGGAATGGGGAATGTTGTTAAACGTGAAGCGATCGCTCAACCCAACCAATGACAGGTCATAAGTCCTGTAAACGCCTCGGCCACCACCTTCTGTTCCCAGAAAACAACTTGCATCTTCGTCTCTATTGAGATACAATTAATCCTTGTAAAATAAAAATAATTTATCCGCAATGGGTGAAATCCAGTATTTGTCTACAAGAATTTGTATACATTCAAAATGTTGTAAAGTTGTATTAGTTTACACCATTTATAATTCAATATCAGTTGGACCGATTTTGATGATCTTTGATTTATAACTATTAAAACATCGGAACAAAATCGACCCGAGTGCATTTTTATTCGCTTCAATAAAACAAATCCCTTGCTGCCATTTGAATTACATTCGTATCAATGTATTTAATTCAAATACTTTTCATTTTGATTTTTGCATATTTTTTTAACTTAATCCATTTTGAGTATTCATTTTAACTTAATAAATAACTGAATTTAGTTCTACTAATAAGTTTACACAACATTGATTCTGAGCTATTATAATAATATTATTATCATATTCAAATTTATCATTGAAAATAATTGTTTTTTATTACTAATTTTTTGCTCTTCAATTTCATTTACCTAGTGTTCATGGCAAAAGGAAGTCTCATGCATCATCATTGACCCAGAATTCTGCCAACTGGGTCGGGCTTCTGGATGCTTAAGCAAGGTACGAGCATTCTTCAGATCAGGTAACTGGTTAATTCGGGCACTGCGTTGAGATGGTGATTTCGGTGAGCAGAGCAAACGAACTGCTGAACATTTTCGCTTCGGAGACCGACATTTTTCATATTCATACGTTCAGGGGACAAATACTCTTGACTTTGGAAAGTATCTTGTCTTCCTAATATCGAACCATCACTAATGCGTTCCTGGTATTATATTGTATGTGTATAATATCTTACCTGCACTCAATAGATGCCTTAAACATTTATGCTGTTTGTAATGTCTTTTGAGTAAATAAACTGATTTAATTTGATTTGATTTGATATTGATGAAACAATGTTCAACAGGAAAAGACTCCAAAAATTGGAAAGTATTCTAACTTATAAGCCATTGTTTTGGCCGAAACACTTCTTCTTCTCTTCTTCTTCCTCAGCCTATTCCCGTCCACTCCTGGACAAAGGCCTCCTTCATTTGCTTCAATGTCATTCTGTCCTGTGCAGACTGCATCCAGGTTATTCCGACGTATCTGTTTAGATCATCCTTCCACCGTAGTTGCGGTCACCCTGCACTTCTCTTCGCCGTCCACGGTCTCCAAGTTAGCAGTCTTCTTGTCCACTTTTCATCTGGGCTTCTGGCTACGTGACCCGCCCATTGCCATTTTAGAGTCGCCACCCAGTGGATGATGTCAGTGACCTTTGTTTTGTCTCTCACCGTATCGTTTCTGTCTCTGTCTCTTAAGCTTATTCCTAACATGGCTCTTTCCATGGCTCTTTGGGTCACTCGCAGTTTCTCGCCGAAACACTATGATATTTTAACATTTAATAACTGTTAATTCAAAAACTTTGTTTTATATCACAAATTATATTTATTTTACTTTACGACAGATGTTTCATCAATCAATGTTGACATAATCAGGGGTTACAAAAATATAGTCAAATTATTGACATTTGATATATATTTTTGGAACACCTGATAATGTCAACGTTGGTTGATGAAACAGCTGTCGTAAAGTAAAATAAATACAATTTGTGATATAAGACAAAGTTTTTGAATTAACAGTTATAACTTATAAGCGTTGTACATGTTTATATGCTACTATTACGATGCATTCTACCAAATCAGCGACTTAAATGTATTTGTTTAATGTGTATTTCGATAAATAAGGAAATTTGAAATTCGAATTCGAATTTGAAATTTGAATGGAATACTCCGCATTACGCAATGGGTTCCTTCGCCATTTAAAAATCTCCATCTTGTAAAGTTGTCCCTGGATTTGACAACGCGTGTACGCAGTAGTGGGTTCAGAATCTTCCAGATCCTTCATGGCAGGGTTTTCAAAATAAATCCAATCCATAGGATGGAGGAGGCCTACGTCTAGGAAAGAACGGATACAGGTTATGATAATTGAGTTTGCTACTTAAATTGTAAGGTATTAAATTCATTGAGCAAATTAAAATATTAGCTAAACAAATGAAAATAAACTACGTAACTGCAATTCAAGGAGAGAAAATGATCCTCCAGGGTGAAAAACCCATCCACATAGCTAAAGGGTTGATATTTTAATCATACTAGTGCTTTTATGTACGCACGAGCATTAGGGGTTATTAGTCCCACGTCACTATGTATACAAAATCATTTTTCACCGAGGCTTTCTGAAATTATATGACAGGACTTTTTCAGGATTCATTCTGGAATGATATTCGTATTATCGCGGAGACAAGTTATTTTAAATTCCTGTTTTTAAAGGATGATTTATTGTTTAAATGGACGGTCATTAAGAATTTCTAGCGCTTTTAAAATGTTTTATGCAAAGATTTTTTTGTAATTATGTAAAAACTATAAAATTGTCGGTCTTGAATAGAATTAAATAGCAAAAAATAATAATTTAATTAATGCGATGATCTCATGGAGTCTACAGAAAGTAGAAGAGTTGAGGATTTATTTATTGTTTCTTGAACAATGATATTAAACTTCATATTAAAGAATTGAATGAAAACGTCTGTGTTCTAGAAGTTAAATTAAAAATTATGTAAATTATATGTTTCGCCTGTCTAAGGCATTATCAAATGTAACATTTGATGATGATATTTGATAATGCCATATAATTCTATTCTCAATTAATCAATCAAATCAGTTTATTTTCTCAAAAGATATTACAAACAATTATTATAGTTAAAGACATCTATTGAGAATAGTTAAAATATAATAAATATATATATTACCAGGAACGCATGAGCGATGGTTCGACATTAGGAATACAAGATACTCTCCAAAGTCAAGAGAATTTGTCTTCTGAACGTACTTTCACGAATATGAAAGACATCGATCTCGGAAGCGATCATGTTCAGCAGTTTGATTGCTCTCCCCACCGGCATCACCAAAGGCAGGTTGGTTATGCATGTTGGCAGATAAAACAGTCTGTGCTGACGCTGCCGAAGATAACCTGAGTGGCGCAGGTGAAAGATATTCTGAGTTGCGCAGGGCAGAGATGTTTTCGTTGCAACCGCTGGCAACGTTGGGAGAACTTGAGATACCGTACACCAGAAGAGATGAAATTGTGATTTATACAAAGTAAAATACCATATAAAAGATATTAACGTCGCTTATACACAGGTTGTCTCGAAATAATGTTTATGTTTGTTTAGCTTACTGCGTGAACGCAACGAATCGGTGGGACGCGGGGTAATATCAATCAGTAACCTGGCTTTTGGGAATTCTGTCGCTATGGAGCGTTTCTCTGAAGCGGACCGCGCGTTGTGCGTACGAGAGTTTTACAAAAACCGTGATTCGGCAACTGTAGCGCGTAGAAGATTCTGCAATATTCTGATGATATGGCCGTACCCACCGGCATCACCAGAGGTAGGTTGGTTCTGCATGTCGGGAGATCCTGACGCTGTCGAAGATAAAGTTAAAGATAATGATAAAGTATCATAGTGTTTCAGGCGAAACAAAGGATTATATAATTTTTATTTTTTGTATACCTACATATTTTTCTTACTTTATATTTTCTTAAATCAGTACGCGGTTAGGAAATTCACCATGGCATAGTTTATTGAAAATAAAAGGGATCAGTTTTTTAAAGTAAATTTAAATATAATTTAAGTGTTTGTTGAGGTTTTTTTACATAGTGGAAAAAAATATTATTTATGGCAATTCAATTTTATCCATAATTCTTTGAATTTTTATTGACTAGGCAGGAACTCAAACAAACGGTATACGGTGAACCAAAATAATATACGCAAAATTATTCATTACGTGAGTAAACTGCTAATGATTTTCGGTCCAAGTGTACATCCGTCGCTAAACCCTTCAGTACCATGTACAAAAATAGCGTAATCAGTGTTTGTAGAATCATTTTCATGAAAAGGGAAGTCTGGTCAAAGGAAAACCGCGCTTTCAATCTATGGGATTGGTTTGCAGCAAAGTGTAACATTTTTCTGGTTCTTGGAATATCACTTGGGCCTTTAATGTGGTAGTTTTCCGTGGCTTTCCATATCTGTATACAGCAGGTTATTTGAACCCAATAACTGTTCACAACTGTTAAGCTATTGATTCTTATGAGATGTGCTAGGTAGCTAATCTATCGCCATTTTATTGTCACGTGAATTTTACACCAGACCAATGACAGTGTGACTATTAAAATGCCATCGCTGGCAATCGAACCCGGGATCTTTGATTTGGCATTATAAGCTCTTTCCACTCTATCACGAAAATGAAAGAAAAAAACTAAATAACCATCGCACCGTCTCCCAGGAGGGCTAGGTAGAAATAATTAACACTTAGATTGTTCTCTATTGACATACTTCTCGCTTGCTTTACAATCATAAATCGTGTCATGCACACACGTCGATTTTTCGACATTTAATATTTGATTGATAAGAAAGGAAATAATGTATGAAGAGACAATGGTGAAGAAAGCATAAGTCAACGGAGTAAACGAACCTAGATATAGAGGAAGACTGAGGAAAACGTCACATGATCAAATCTATCAAATACTATTTTAATATATTACAGAAGTAAATAATCAACTTCAACTTTTTTTAATTTTTAAAATAGACCTACCCCAAAGATTTAAATCAATGATATTACTTCTTCATATAAAGCACTCACTTTGTGGATAGACATTTTAAATAATTATATAAATAAAATAACTTTGTATTTAACCACGGTAGGTGTTTAAAATAACCATTTAACCCTACCGTGGTTAAATACAAAGTTATTTTATTTATATAATTATTTAAAATGATATTACTCGTAGAATTTATTTTACAATCTTCAATTTGAGCATAAAATAGCTCATTATAATGAAGAAGGAATCTGGTCGTGTCCAGGCTCGAACTCAAGTCCCCTAGATCAGGAGCCAAGCTATCTATCCCCTAGACCACCACCACACATGTTCACTTATTTTTTTGTAAGTACTATAAAAAGGCATTTAAAACAAAATGATTAAAAAAACATAACTAAAAGTATTACTTATACAAATATGGAATCATTCTTAAAATATGTGAAAAGTCTGTCGTTGGAAAATAAAGGGTGTTTTTTTTTAGATGTATACAATGCTTATTCAAAATGAAAAAAAACACATTAAAATAATCTTAATTTCTGTGATATTGGCTTTTTTTAATAGACAATTTTGTGATTATCCAAAAAAGCTAGAATGGCAGTGCACAATAGTGTTCTTCTACCGACCCTTATGTATGGAAGCGAAGCATGGAACTGGCAAAGGAAGGATGAAAGTAGAATAAATGCAGTAGAAATGAGATCTCTTAGACGAATGTGTGGATACTCTGTGTATGATAGAGTGTCGAATGAAAATATTAGAAGTGAATGCGGTGCGAATGATGGTGTCATGAACAAAATAATGAAAGGATGGTTTGGACATATGGAAAGAATGAATGAAGAAAGAATGGTAAAAAAATTATATGTTAATGATATAAATGGAACCAGAAATAGAGGAAGACCGAGGAAAACGTGGCACGATCAAATAAATCAAATATTGAATGTCGGCCATGTGAGGAGTCAGAGAAATCGACGCGCGTGCATGACACGATGTATGAATGTTGAGGAAGCGAGAGAAATATGTCAGGAAAGAAAGGTGTGGCAGTCCATTCGTTAGTTAGTTAGTTAGTTCAATTTTGTGTCATTATTCTTTAAATATGATTTCGGGCACATGAGCGCCATGGCTAGCTCGAATGAAGCGCAATCGTGAAGTCCACTTTTCGACAATTGTCGTATTTGTGTTTGCGTATTATCCCCAAGAGTTTACGTGGTATGAAAACCATCCATGGTCTTCTGAATAACTTGTTCGGTAGACGATTATGTTGACCGTAAAATGGACGTAGTGCACGATAAGTTTGGCGAACCAAACCATGATTTTCAAAATAAATTTGCACAATTTACAAGCGCTGTTCTGACGTTAGTCTATTTATGATAAAATTGCAAAACGTACTGACAACAAATCAAATGTCAACTGTCAAATATACAGTCTGTAGAAACAATGCTGCTAGTTCAAAAACCAAACCTCTAAAAAAACACCCTGGATTGATTTGAATAACTTTTTGTAAACAATTTATTTTCAAAACACTTTTGTGCACTTTTCAAACACATGTTTCGGGATACAGATGCCCTCCCTGTGCATCTTTGTCTCGAATATTTGTGAAAAGTGTTATGAAAAAACAAATGTATTCATATGTATCAATTATTCGTAAAATCAAAACAAATGCTCTCTCCTGAAAAACGATTCGCCCAAACCTGTACCTGTATCTCTTTCATTCTACCTAACATATTAACAGTTTTATTTACACTAACTAACAAACGTAACTATTTGTTACGACAAAGTAATCAACGAGGGCTCAAAAGGATATTATGTAAATAATCCAAAAGAAATAATTAACTATCTAAGCTAATAATGTTTTAACAATAATTAAGTTCTTTTGATTGCTCCAAATAACAATTAACTCAAGAGCATGTTGGAATTTTTGTAATATTTGAATGTTTTAAAAATACTAATGTATTTTCATAACCCTTTTTTGCACCTTTCACAAACATGTTTCGGGACGTTGACTTCCCTTCTTAACTGTATAAATTAATGACTATAATAATGAAACATGTTTGGGAAAGGTGCAAAAAAGTGTTGTGAAAATAAAATGTTTTTCAAAAAGTTATTCAAATGTGGGGGTTCGAACTGTCAGTAGGGTCGCGGGGAGTCAGATCCATGACTCTTCTATAAAATGCTGTGAAACGCCCAGTTGCATTCCACCAGCAACACCACTGACTAGTCCAACTCGTTAGCGTCCTTGTCGCGAGCCCCGGGCAATGGAATCACACTCATTACCGTGTGATCACAGCAGATAACGAGGGGATGAAAGGCGATTTTCTGGCGCCTCCAAACCAGATCAAACCAGCTAAGGGAAGGTAACCCCGACAGAAAAATCTACCAGAGAAGGCAACGGAAAACCACGCTGATCATATTTTTCCAGGAATCAACCATGCTATTGCTGCAGGGAGCCAACGTTGAGGGCACCTGACACGGCACCGGAAGAAGAAAAAGATTCATATGTGAATCCACAACACAAAGTGATAGCGAATATAGAAGAAAGTATTTAAATTTATTTTGTAGATATTAACATATTTTGTTTGCTTTGTTCCAAAGTAGCTAAGCTATTTTTTTAATTGTCTCATTATTTTGATCATTTTCTCTGCTCACAATAAACATGGATAAGGTATGTCAGTTACCAACTAACTAATCATTACACCGTTTCCAAGGAGGGGTAGGTAGAAAGGTTAGAACACTATACAGCTCTATCCTGATATACATCTCAAGATCCTCTACATTCATACATCGTTACATGCACGCTCGACGATTTTTTTTACGTGAATGTGGCCGCTATTTATTATTTGATTTACATGACAGAATTGACTAAAAAGAGTTACTTCGAAGAATTTTAATCACCGATGGTTATTTTTTTTTAAATTATGTTTTCTATGCAAAATTTCTAATTCCCCAAAGGTTAGTTCAACTAATTTCACTCCACCAAATCATAAAGTTTCTATATAAGTTAAGGGGTACATAGCGTGCTTTGGGGTGTATATTTCATATTATTATCAGTAGTTCTAATAATCTGATAAAGGGATTAACAAAGGTAGTTCCAGATATAATAGTATCTACGTAACTACCTTATTGGTCGGGATAATAAGGGTTGGGGGTTAGGGGTAGTTTGCTGCTTTCTTATTCAGGCACGTACGATGAAACCCTCTTATGTGGATAAAGGAAATAAATACCTTGCCGTTTTGGGGGATGAGATTTTGGTCAATTAAGTAATTACTTATAAATAATTTAGCTAATTTTAATGACAATTTATTTATTGTTCGTCATTGTTTATAACGAAATATTCATGTCATCATCATCATCAGCCGTCTGTCATCCACTGCTGAATGTAGGCCTCTCCCAAAGCCCTCCACCGCCCCCTATCCATTGCCGCTCCCATCCATCCATGTCCAGCAATCCTCTTCAGATCGTCGGTCCAGCGGGCAGGGGGACGTCCAACTCTACGGAATCCTGTACGCGGTCTCCACTCCAGAACCCGTCTTCCCCATCGGCTGTCTACTTATATCTTGGCCAAATCATACAATTAGGACGAAACAATTTCGAGAAAGAAGCCAACCGAAGAATTCAGTTGGGTTGGGCGGCCTTTGGGAAATTACGTCATGTTTTCACTTCCAAAATACCACAATGCCTCAAGACTAAAGTCTTCAACCAGTGCGTTTTGCCAGTCATAACATACGGAGCCGAGACGTGGACATTGACAAAAGGTCTAGTCTACAGATTCAAGGTTGCCCAGCGCGCCATAGAAAGAGCCATGCTTGGAATAACCTTGAGGGATAGATTTAGAAACGAATTTATTCAACAACAAACCAAGGTGACTGAGGTGGCTCTACGGATAGGCGGGCTGAAGTGGCGGTGGGCTGGCCATATCTGTCGGAGAACCATATCTGTCGGAGAACATTCATGTCATATAAGAATGAAAATAAGTAGAAAGATTTTCTTTAAAGAATATGACACTTATTTATAATGGCCTTGCATGAAGTATTTAATAATAAGATTTCGTACATAACTTTTAAGTTTATTTTTTATATATTATATATTTTAAGAAGTTAAACGTTTTGGCTTGCTGGAACATAAGCAATTAACTAAAAACAATATTTTGAATATCTTATATATAAAAAAAGCCAGTATAAGACAAAGGATAAGACAGTGATGCTCTCTGTCACCTTCCATAATTTTTCACTCCTTGAACTCTCTTGAAAATAGACGTACTCTTATTGATATGATGTTGCTTCATAAAATTATTCACTTTTAATTGACAACTCTGAACTGTTGACACTAAATACCCCTATGTCTCGCACAAGACACACCGCTAGCCACGTTTTCCATCTTCCTGTTTATCGCACTAACTACGGTCAGAGCGTGGCAATGTATCGAATTTATGAAAACCACAATAAGTATTTTGAAAACATTCATGTTTTCCATTTGAACGAGCGAATTTTCAAAAAAGTGATCGGAGCCCCCTTTCGGCGCGGATGAGCCCACAATGTTTCAAAATACGAGTATTATAATTCATTACTTTTTTTTTCACTACTATTAATATTATAATTTATCTAAAATATTTTGTTTTATTTTGGCTTAGTTTTACTTTAGTTTCGCACAATCGTCTGTAAACTGTTAAATATGATTTGTGGTAGCATGTTATTGGATTAAAACGGTGGATACGTGGAACATAAATTAAATAGACAATATGTGCACCATCTAAAAATAACATTTTGTGTTAAATTATTTTTATTTTGTTATTTTATTTTATATCATTGTATTTTATATTATTTGTTTTAGATTTGTTTTGTGGATGTTGGACGATCGAAGTGTGCGCGAGAGATGCCGAATGGTGGCGATGAGGTTCGCAACCCATCACACTTCCGAAAAGAGAAGGATGGAGTGCCGCAACAGTAAAAGTGTGACAGTCCATTCTTTCTGCCTACCCTTTCGTAGTTAGTTAGTTAGTTAGAATGTTATTGGCTTTTCTTTTATTATTATTTTTTTCTGATATACAATATGTTATTGATATCTCTGTACCCTTAGTAAGTGAATAAATTAATAGATATTTAAAATTCTAATTTTCAAATCCTAATGCCAATTTAAATCACTTGCAATTTGTATAATCTTGAGTAAATCTTATGCAATTTGGAAGACGTTTGGTAAAAGATCAGATAAAATTGCATCACGATGATAAATTACATGAGAGGACTTCCTTCTAAAATCACGAGTGATATGAATAATCTCTTCCGATGCACGCCATTTGCACCGCTCGCTACCCGGAGCGCATATTAATATATTCACGCGTCATATTTTACATATAACCAGCAAATAACACAAGTCTTAAATTCGACATCGCACACATCAAAACTATTGATATGTTTGAACTATTCTTTTTATGGATTCATTTTATCCCAATAGAGACGAAGATAACAGAATATCGTCGCCCCAGAGCAATAGTGAGATAAACCAGTGCCATCTTGACAATATTACAAGCCGTAATGTACCTATGATATTGTTAATGGTTGATAATTTGAGTCTCCTAGGCCCTAGGAGACTCAAATAAGTGCAAAGCCTCCACCAAGTCAAACCATAACAATATCAAAGGAACATTACGGCTTGTTATATTGTCAAGACGGCACTGGTTTATCTCACTATTGCTCTGGGGCGACGATATGGTGGTCGAAGCGTTTACAGGACTTATGACCTGTCATTGGTTAGGTTTAGCGATCGTTTTATGTAATACAACATTCCACATTCCACCCTTCTTACGACCACCACGTCTGACAAATTTTTGAAAGATGTATATATGCTAATATTTTGAGGAAATCTTCACATATTTTTGTTTAATCTACACTAGCGCCATCTATTAAGATTAGGTGTAAACATTAAGCAGAAAATCTTTAATAATGCAATGTAAAAGGCTACGCAAGTATCTTACATTGCTAGATAACGCCTGAAGATGGCTCTCCAATTTTTATGCTTTAACTTGGATTTTATAAATTCAAAATGCTGTATTCTTTTTATGTTATCCAGGCACACCGATTGAGCTGCAACGGGGAGTCAGACAAGGGGATGTGATATCTCCGAAGCTGTTCACTTGTGCTTTGGAAGATATATTTAAAACTTTGGACTGGTCTGAACGTGGCCTCAACATAAATGGCGAATACATGTCTCACCTTCGTTTTGCGGATGACATTGTTATTCTGGCGGAATCTGCTGGGCATCTAGAAGGCATGCTAGATGAACTGAACACTGCATCCAGACGAGTGGGTCTCGGGATGAATTTGGACAAGACGAAAGTCATGTATAATGAACATATTATCCCGGGATCAGTAACCGTCGATGGGTCGGCTCTCGAAGTGGTACAAGAATACCCATATCTTGGCCAAATCATACAATTAGGACGAAACAATTTCGAGAAAGAAGCCAACCGAAGAATTCAGTTGGGTTGGGCAGCCTTTGGGAAATTACGTCATGTTTTCACTTCCAAAATACCACAATGCCTCAAGACTAAAGTCTTCAACCAGTGCGTTTTGTCAGTCATAACATACGGAGCCGAGACGTGGACATTGACAAAAGGTCTAGTCTACAGATTCAAGGTTGCCCAGCGCGCCATGGAAAGAGCCATGCTTGGAATAACCTTGAGGGATAGATTTAGAAACGAATTTATTCGACAACAAACCAAGGTGACTGAGGTGGCTCTACGGATAGGCGGGCTGAAGTGGCGGTGGGCTGGCCATATCTGTCGGAGAACCGACAGCCGATGGGGAAGACGGGTTCTGGAGTGGAGACCGCGTACAGGATTCCGTAGAGTTGGACGTCCCCCTGCCCGCTGGACCGACGATCTGAAGAGGATTGCTGGACATGGATGGATGGGAGCGGCAATGGATAGGGGGCGGTGGAGGGCTTTGGGAGAGGCCTACATTCAGCAGTGGATGACAGACGGCTGATGATGATGAGGCATAGGTATTACGAAAGAATCACTGTGTATTTTAAATGAATTAATTATCACAGGGAAAAATACCATTACTTGGTAGATAGATGAACGCGGTTGAGATGTGCAAAATATTTGTTCCAGAATTCGTAAGACAAACTTTTTATTTTATTTTTGTCTTATCATTATTGATGTAAGGCAATGATTCCCAAAGTGGTCTATATAGACTCCAGGGGTTTACGACAACTTACAAGGGGTCTACGGCAATTGTAAAAAAATTAAGGGTCCATGTGATGGAAATGGGGGTCCACGAGATGGTTCAACTAAATTGAAGCCGAATATTGAAACGCAAAACGAATATCGAAATAGTTGTCAACCATTTTTTAGCTCATTCAGCAAAGATCAAACATTCGATTTTCCCAAATGAGATAAAAAAAATGTTACCAAACATTTCGACCGGCAAATTTGCTTCAATGATAAAAAAAGGTCGGCAACGAATTGTGTTTTTTTGTTTCGGATTTTTTGGCATGAAAAAAAAATTTTAGGAAAGCAGGGGGTCCACACAAAATAGAAGAAATCGACAAAGGGTCTATGGAACAAAAAAGTTTGGGAACCATAATACCATTGATTTAATGATTTTAATAAATGATATTAGATTTTGTTGCAATATGAGCAGAAAACAGCTCATTAGTATGAAAAAGAATTCTGGTCTTGCCCATTGCCCACAGATTAGGAACCAAGCGTTCTGTCCCATAGACTACTACCGGGTTAACCACGCTTTATTTTAATACCCAGAAATTTGTCTTCTGCTGACTCCAAGATAACATCTATCAAACTGACAGCATTCATGATAAAATTTGTTTAGAAATTTATTTTGTATATATCGTATAATATATACTTAAAGTTGTCATCGCAAACAAAAACCTATCCAAAAAAGCTAGAATGGCAGTGCACAATGGTGTTCTTCTACCGACCATTATGTATGGAAGCGAAGCATGGAACTGGCAAAGGAAGGATGAAAGTAGAATAAATGCAGTAGAAATGAGATCTCTTAGACGAATGTGTGGATATTCTGTGTATGATAGAGTGTCGAATGAAAATATAAGAAGTGAATGCGGTGCGAATGATGGCGTCATGAACAAAATAATGAAAGGATCATTAAGATGGTTTGGACATATGGAAAGAATGAATGAAGAAAGAATGGTAAAAAAATTATATGTTAATGATGTCAATGGTACCAGAAATAGAGGAAGACCAAGGAAAACGTGGCACGATCAAATAAATCAAATATTGAATGTCGGCCATGTGAGGAGTCAGAGAAATCGACGCGCGTGCATGACACGATGTATGAATGTTGAGGAAGCGAGAGAAATATGTCAGGAAAGAAAAGTGTGGCAGTCCATTCTTTCTGCCTACCCCTTCGGGGAGACGGCGTGATGGTTAGTTAGTTAGTTAGTTCGTATAATGCCTAATTTTTTTTTAATTTATTATATTTTACAATAATGTATTGTAACAAAGTAAAAATATTTATTCTATATTCGCCTTCTGTTTGTGTTGTGGATTCACATTTGAATAACTCTTTGGAAACATTGTATATAAACACTTTTCACAAATGTGTTTCGGGGCACAAACTACCCTTTTTCGGTGTATGAATTTTAACAGTTAAATGATAGAGTTATTTAGGAAAACTTGGACTTGGACTTGGATCTTCTGGCTTACAGAGGTTCAGCTCGTGTGGCTATTCCCCTTACGTCTGATGGGAACATTGTTGGAAGGTGATTTGGTGGGTTATTAGATGGCATGACCAAATTAATCAATTACTAAAAGGCGGCCACATTCGAAGTTGGAATAATGGACGTGCGTGCATGGTACGATGTATGCATGTAGAGGAACCCAAGAGGTATGCCAGGACAGAGCATTTTGGCGATCCATCCTCTCTGCCTACCCTGTGATGGTAAGTTAGTTAGTATATAAGTAATAACTCTATATCATTTAACTGTTAAAATTAATACACTGAAGAAGAGAAGTTTGTGTCCTGAAATATGTTTGTGAAAAATTGCAAAAAAGTTTTTTGAAAATACAATGTTTTCAAAAAGTTCTATTTCAAAATTTTCTATTTGACTTGACAAAAATTTTATTCGTTTCATTTAATTTTACAGATCTGTTTACTATTAAAAAAACTTTCCGAAAGATATTTTGAATTAGCAAAAATTTTATGAAAGCTATTAATACAGTAAATTATATTTCATCGAAATCTGAAAACGAAATCTTCTAAACTTATTTCTTAATGAAGATAAGTACTTATCTTTTTATTCGAATCGCCGCTACATTTAAATATTCTTGGCAACTGGATGGCACGAAAATCCTACGACGCAATTAAATTTTACCGAAAATTAGTTTTACATTTGCAATTAGCCAGATGATTCGAATTTCGAAGTTCCTAATAAACCTCGAGGAAAACAAAAGAAACATTGATAATATGTTTTTACAAAACAAAAGACGGAAGAAAAAAAGCAATTACTGTTCCCAAGAAATGTTAGGATGGGAAAAATAATACGGTAAACTTCTCTCACCGATGGTTTCTTTTGAATATGAATAAGATTTCCTAACAATAAACTTTATAAAAATACGATAGAAAGCAGTACTAACTAGATGAAGATAAAATTTATGTTATCTTTAATGAAAATACAATAGTATAATATACTAGTTTAAAATTTCATGAAATCAATATTTTTTTATATTATATGGGTGAATAATATTTTTTGATACGAAGCCATTACTTAGTTTCTGACATATTTTTAAAAAAATGTAAGACTTTTTCACTTAGAATAAACCTCTTAAAGTTGGTGCACTTAAAGTTGTCATCGCAAACAAAAACCTATTTAAAGAAAGCTAAAATGGCAGTGTACAATGATGTTCTTCTACCAACCCTTATGTATGGAAGCGAAGCATGGAACTGGCAAAAGAAGGGTGAAAGTAGAATAAATGCAGTAGAAATGAGATCTCTTAGACGAATGTGTGTATACTCTATGTATGATAGTGTCGAATGAAAATATAAGAAGTAAATGCGGTGCGAATGATGGTGTTATGAACAAAATAATGAAAAGATCATTTAGATGGTTTGGACACATGGAAAGAATGAATGAAGAAACAATGCTAAAAAATATATTTGTTAACGATGTAAATGGAACTAGAAAAAGAGGAAGACCGAGGAAAACGCGGCACGATCAAATAAATCAAATATTGAATGTCAGCCACGTGCACAACACGATACATGACTGTTAAGGAAGGGAGAGAATTATGTGAGGAAAGAAAAGTGCGGCAGTGCATTCTTTCTGTCTCCCCTTCGGGGAGACGGCGTGATGGTTAGTTAGTTCTCATTTTTAAAGAACACAACACACTAAGAAAGACTGCAAGAGGGAATAAGGAATACAAGGGAGATATGCGAGGTCGAGGATGTCGTCAGGTGGGGAAGGCAAAGGAGAAGATACTGGTATGCACACGTGAGGAGAATGGATTCATACAGACTCCCATTCATTGTGTTGCACGGCTAGCCCCATGGTAGACGAACCCCGGGCAGACCACCAAAGAGATGGATCGACAGCTAGTAGTCGACCTCACAGGAGATCGATTCCACTTAAGAAACAGGCCACAAGGCTTACACTAAGAAGTAGAAGAAGAAGAATACTTTAAGATAAATTCAACTGTTTCATGATTAATAGTGGAATATTTCATATTATATATGAAGTAATGTAAGACTTAATATTTAATATGAATTTTCATTATTTATTGTTTCTTCAAAGATGTAAAACTCCATATTAAATAATTAATACGAATGAAAAGGTCAGTTTTCTAGAAGTTTTATTATATTTTAGGGGAATGACATGTTTCGCCCTTCTAAGGCATTATCAAATGTCATTTAATAATGCCTTAGGAGGGCGATGTCATTCCCATAAAACATAATAAAACTTCTAGAAAACGAACGATTTCATTCGTATAAATGAATTAATTTTCATTGATTATATCTGCCAGAGCTTCAAATGCAGCCAACCGCAGAGTTCAAGATATTTTTTATACTGAAAATGAAATCGGCCGCACAATAGAGGTTAAGCTGTATATCACGATACATACTCCAAGCAAAAGTTATATTTTATATTAGAAAATGTTGTATTTTCTTAAGATAACAAAGGAAAATAAATTACGTAAAGGTGTATTGTTACTTTTGGCCAAACCGAAATCACATCTTCAAAGTAATTTATTGAAATATGATTCCCTTGCCGGCAATGTCTCTAATGACGTCTAATTGAATCCCAGAATTCGTTTGATCGGCCCGTAATCGGAGGATAATTGTAATGTCTGGAGATAATTTGGAAAATCCGTTTGACATTTGGGGATTTGGGATTAACGCCTCAAGATTTTATCTCCCGAAGGTCGTATCGGTCTTAATTATACCGGAGTTTCGAGGATCGACAAATTATTTTCCAAGCTCACATTAACCGATCCATTTGGCATTCCTGTAACGAGTAAATTAATGTATTGGCTTATTAAGTTACCAGACATAACGCTTTCATAATACGTAATAAAACAACTCTTTATCAAAATGTTTCTTTGTTCCAGTTCGTGTTACATAGATATAAATATTGTGTCTTTCCATTTCATGTTATATTCATATAAGTTATTAACGATCTACATTTTTCATTCGAATGACATTACATTGCTTTTGGGGTGGAAAAACCAAAACGAATAAATATGTTTTCCTTTTAGCTTGTAGAAATACATATTATTACTGTTCCCTTTATCTCAATTCTCTCACTCACTTTTCATATACGGTGTTTACACGTAATTTTAAACACTGTTTTTTTTCACTTTTGGGTTTATTTTTCTAGACATGTTTCGAGTACACCTTCATCATCAGAAGAACGATATAAACTAACCAAAGTTACAATTACAAAATGAGTGCAACAAACTAGAAACATTTATAACATGTCTAGGTTAACTTAGGCAGAGTACCAGGGACATAACAATAGAAATATTAATGGTTTAAATTTTGAAAGGATCTTTCAAAATTTTCATCAAGAAAATGTGTTATGCATCTAAAAAACATAACATGACGATTTCTTCTAGTAAAACGAAGTGATATACTTAGGAAATTGAAAATAACTTTGTTTGATCCACTAATTATTGTATTAAAATATGGTATTGTATTATAATGTATTATATATTAAAAAAAAATATTTAAAAAACACGACATGTTTCGGAGGATTCCTCCATCTTCAGGTGTATAAATATAATAAAACCTAAACAAAGAAAGACTTATATAAAAACACATTATAATTCGATACAATAATTCAATAATGATTAGTTCGTACTGTTAAAAAGAATTATTAGTACTTATAACAAATAGCCCAGGTTAATTTTTAATTAGTTAATTTTCAATAATGATTTGTTCTTACTGTTAAAAAAATATGTTAGTACTTATAACAAATATTCCAGGTTAATTTTTACATTTGAATTATTGTATCGAATTTTAAATGCTTTTTTTATATTAGTCTTTCTGTGTTTAGTTTTTATTATATGTTTACACCTGAAGATGGAGGTATCCTCCGAAATATGTCGTGTTTTTCTAATAATTAGTGGATTAAACAAAATTATTTTCAATTTCCTAAGTATATTACTATGGAATTCTACAGCGTTAATGCCTTAGCGTTCAATAAGTTAAAACGAAGTGCCTAACGATATCGAAAAAGCCGCCCAGATGTAAGCTGACCATCGATAATACAACTATTGAGCAAGTCATGCTATTCACTTACCTAGGTGTAGAAATCTGTAGCTACAGTGACCGAACTGACTGTAGGCCGAACGCAACATCAGATGAGAGTAGTGATGTCAGGAGTTCCACTAAAGAACACCAAGGAGTTTGTCTACCTCGGGAGCAAAATAACATGGGACGGTCGGTCTAAGAGCGAGGTCGACAGCCGTATACATCAGGCTAGGCTTGCATTTAATAAAAGGTCGAAAATAATAGAATCAAATAATATAGACCTAAAACTGAGAATACTCCTCATCAAGACCTATGTATGGAGTGTCTTGATTTACGGCTGCGAGACATGGTGCCTATCCGAAAGGGATAAGCGGAGACTAGAGGCTTTTGAGATGTGGTCCTATAGAAGACTCTTTGGAATTTCCTGGAGAGACCACATCACGAATGAGGAAGTTCTTCAAGGAATCGAAGGAGGAAGGCACCTGCTCAGGACCTTGTCCGAAAGGCGTGCAAGATGGATCGGCCATGTAATACGTCAAGAAGGTCTCTTGCATGCCATAATGGAGGGTATGATCGAGGGGACAAACTCTAGGGGACGCCCACGCCGAGAGTACCTGGAGGACCTGTTGGTGGACGTGCGCTGCTCATCATATGCAGATCTCAAAAGAGCCGCACAAGACAGGGAAAAATGGAAGAGAATAATGGAGGAAATTGCTGCAAACCAATCCCAGGATTGAAACCAGAGAAGAAGAGAGTGACCTATATGATGAAGTGCGTGCATAAACCAACAAAACGATAGCCGTGACCGACTGCTTGCGCGACACCACATGGAGTAACAAATACATGCTAACCGAAACTAAAGTCAAAAGGCATGCGTCCGCCCTATAATGACGTATGGAATAGAAGTCAGAGCCGATACAAATAGGACTAAGAACTTCTTAGAGTAGCAGAAATACAAACCCTAAGCTCCAACGCAGGCAAAACCATCAAATATCGGATCAGAAATGAAACGATAAGGTCTGTTTGTGATGTTGAGGATATAGTAAGATGGAGAAAGAGCAGAAGGCGCTTTTGGAGAGACCACGTGGGACTCCATGGAGAATACAAGAATCTCAAAAATTGTTAAAGTTGAAAACCCAAGAGATTACCAGGAAGGCCGCCAAAAAGATTGAAAGATGGCTGGACATCATCATCCCAGGACACCTCACCGTCATAAACAGATCATACGACCTTAACTAAGAGGAAGAAGAAGTAGAATAAAAGTGTTAATTTTTTTATATACTAAGAACATTTTAATTTAAATGCCAATTCATAACACAAAGCGATAGTAAATAAAGAAGAAATCTGTTTTAAATGTTACCATAATTGAAAATGAATAAGACTTTATGATTGAGAGTCCCTTGAGCACATATATTACAACATATAACATCTTCTTAATATATGCTCTACTATTAATTAGACTTACGTCATATATCAGAAATTCAGTATATCTTTAGTACTCGGATAGTGAACACCGATTCCCTTGGATTATCTGAAAACAAAATTGAACTCTCCGCCTTCTTCCCAGTTACGGAACAAACAAGCTAAAAATGTAAGTTTTCAGTTCTTATAATGAAATTATTATTCTAGATTCAAACTTTAGATGGGAATAAATTTGACTAAACTTGACCGGATTCTGACGGCAAGGGTAGTCTAAATTAAAGCTTTTTATTTGTTTTACTTTACTTTCAAGTGACTCCATTTTAGATTAAATTTTAGATAAGGGAAGCGAATGATATGTTTCGCCTTGCTAAAGCATTACCAAATGAGCATTTGATTATTGTATAAAAAAAACTTCAAGAAAACTTAACTAACTTACTAACATAAAAATATTAGAAATATATTACCGTCAGCCACACTTAAAACAGTAAATTTGCATTCGTCCAATCCATCCTAAACTACGGTTTAATAGGATGGGGAGGAACTACAATAACTACACTAAACCCAGTCATTGTAGCCCAAAAGACAATAATTAGAGTCATTAACAAAAAACCATATCGATTCCCTTCAGACCAACTATACGATGAATTTCAAGTACCGGACATAATACAACTATATATAAGAAATTTAGTCGTGCACTACCACAAGGACACCGACAGACACTTAAAAGCACAATAAACGTACAACACACGCAACAAACATAACCATTTTATACCAAAAACTAAAACTTCTTATGCGCAAAGACATTTCTACTATCTTGGACCCAAACTCTATAACATAATTAACAAAACGATAAACGACCCACAAAAAATGACAATGCACAATTATAAAAAACATGTAACTACGGAGACATTAAAAAAAGGACGGCTTGAATGTAGTATAATTTTTAAAAATAAGTAAATAGTTTAAATAGTGTTATATAAGACAATATAGTGTTTAAATAGTGTTATATAACATATAAGTCAATTAATTTTAAGTTATACACTTTAGGATATGTGATGCTTCCCTTAACTGCTCCCTAAATTTGTAAATTATATTATATATTGAAATTATATAGAGTACTAGGAATGCCTCCCTAGAACGGGTTACCCCAGTTGGGAGGTATTAAAACCATGTACTTGGTAAATGATCAATAAATAAATAAATAAACTAACCATCACGCCGTCTCCCCGAAGGGGTAGGCAGAAAGAATGGACTGCCACACTTTTCTTTCCTGACATATTTCTCTCGCTTCCTCAACATTCATACATCGTGTCATGCACGCGCGTCAATTTCTCTGACTCCTCACATGGCCGACATTCAATATTTGATTTATTTGATCGTGCCAAGAAAACTTTCTTCTGATTAATTATTTAATACGGAGTTTTTCATCATAGTTCAAGAAACAATAACTAAAAAAACATTATAATTTCACAACGGGTTTGCGCTTTTCACAAACTTGTTTCGGAATGTACCTCTGCTACTTCCGGTGAAATTTTTAACACAGAATATGGACGTGCTCAGTCCGAAACTTGTTTGTTAAGATGACCTGTTTTTTTTTTAATAATTCAATGTTTTAATGGTTATTTAACGTTTTATGACTCATGTTTTTGAATTAATATATTTTATAACTATTATAACTAACTAGCTAACCAACAAGCCGTCTCTCCGAAGGGATAGGCAGAAAGAATAGACTGCCACACTTTTCTTTCCTGACATACTTCCCTCGCTTTCGCAACATTAACACATCGTGTCACGAGTATATCGTGGCATGCACGCGCGTCGATTTCTCTGACTCCTCACGTGGCCGACATTCAATATTTGACTTTTTTGACCGTACCACGTTTTCCTCGGTCTTCCTCTATTTCAAGTTCCATTTATATCGTTAATATACACTTTTTTAACTATTCTTTCTTCATTCATTCTTTCCATGTGTCCAAACCATCTTAATGATTATTTTATTTTATTAATGATTAAATTCTTTGGCACATAGAATGGAATAATACTCCTAGCGGCTTCTAACAATATGTTGGTCAACAGCCTTCACATTGTGTTAATAAGGTAGTTTGCTAAATGCCGAAAATCATTCTCCATAGATGGCGTTAATGGGTCGGTTGTATAGGTTAATTCTTGAAAAAATTCACTAGTGCAACCAAATCTACATAGATAGCTGACTGAAACTGCCACGTGAAGATAAATATGGATTTTGAAGTATATATACATCTTCCAAAAATTTGTCATGCATGATCACAAATAACAAAGGTGGAATGGGGAATGTTGTAATTACATAAAGCGTGCGCTTAACCCAACCAATGACAGGTCATAAGTCCTGTAAACACCTTGATCATCCATGTTCAGTTTCCAGTTTACGTCTTCGTCACTATTGAGATACAATTAAAATTAAAAAAAAAAAATATTTTATTATTTAAACAGTTAATAATGTTTAAATATCAAATTGTTTCCGCCAAAACAATCAATTATCTAAATATTACAAATATTTAAAAAAAATCACGAATGGTCAGTTTTGACATACTCGTATATTGAAATGATTTATTTCAGAACGTTTATGCCTTTGTTATAAAAATTAAAAGTTTTAAACAACTGGAAAACATCGTTTTTACGAACACATATAATATATATTTTTTATATATACGAGTATAAGAATAAAGAAGTAATGCAACATTTCATTTTGTTTATAGATAAATTTTAACTGTAAAAGTCTTAATAAAACTTTCAATATCATTGCTCAAGCAAATGAATTAATAACACTTATGATGTGGAAAGAAAATGCAGAGAATTTCAAATTTCTAAATTACCAGTATAAATGCATTTGCATAAATTGAAATCCTTGACTTGAGCATTACTTTTATCTTCCATCAGCCGGAAGCTACTTCTCGCATCCGGACCGCGATGCAGGAACCGGAAGTTATCCAGCAAGATGGACGCGACAAGGTGCAATATTCATCTCTCTAATTAAAATTGTGTTACTAACTTTAGCTGACTGCACCCATCCCGCAATCTGCATTCGTATGAGGTTAATTAAAATCTAAATTTGAATTCGCGTTTTAAAATTTTGCTGAGTTTAATTTTTTTATATAATTATGCTTGCTTACTTATTTGATTTTACTTTTGTTGCTAGATTTAATAATTTTGTTCTTTTTGAATTGCATAATTATAGTTTTGATTTTAAGTAAAGAATCAGAGATAATCCACTGAAGAAAACAAATTAATCAATTGCTAAAAGATGGCCACATTCAAAGTGGGAAAAATTGAAGAGCACGCTTGTATGAATGAAGAGGATGTTCGATAGTGTTGTGGCAATCCATCATCTGATAATATGGTGTGAATGTTAGTTAGTTAGTTAACAAGTGATAGCATGATCTGATAATATGGTGTGAATGTTAGATAGTTAGTCAACAAGTAATAATAACAAAAACCCATAAAAGACTATCATTTAATAAACTCCCAAGTTTTAGCTAATATGCGTTCATATTATTTTAATAGGCAAAGGTTAAAAAAAGATTTTTGATGTATCTATAATGACTTGCAATTATCTGTGTTTTTTACTACATCATTATTTTTACTAGAGACTGTAGTTACATACAAATGCAAACAAACAAATTAACAATCACGTCGTATTTCCGAAAGGTTAGGCAGAAATAATGGATCGCCAAATAATTATATCCTGACAAACCCCTCTAGATGTCTCAACATTCATACACGCACGTCGATTCTTCCGACTTTTAATATAGCCGACCTGAATTTGAATTTGGTCATGACATGCTTTATTTGTTCTTCCTCGACTCAGTACTCCTTTCACATCTATAACTTAAAAATAGACGTACTCTTCGTGATATGATGTTACTTCATAAAATAATTCACTTTAAAATTAACAATTCCGAATTTCTCAGCAAATTGTCACTCAATACCCCCATGTCTCGCACGAGACACACCGCGAGCCAAGTTTTCCACCTTACTGTTTATCGCACAAACTACGCTCTGAGCGCGGCATTGTATCGAATCTGTGATATCTACAACAAGCATTTTGGAGACATTGACGTCTTTAAAATTTAAAAAAAGTGATCGGAGCAACATTTCGGCGCGGATGTGACCACGATGTAACGTGATATTATAATACTCGTATTTTACTTTTTATTTTATTTTATCTTAATTTTATTTTTTATTTCCAGTACTATAAGTATTTTAACTCTTAAATATTATGTATACCTTATTTTGTCTTAGTTTAACTTCAATCTTGTTTCTCACTATCATGTGTTGATTGTTAACTATTATTTTAAATTTGTGGTAGCATGTAATTGGCCTTATTTTAATTATTCTAAATGTTTCTTTTATATATATGTTATTGATATCGCTGTATGTTACCCTAAATAAATAAATAAATAAGTACTCAATCTTAATCTTTAACATTTCATCAATGCATTCTATGTCCATTTCCAAACTACACTTTTTGACTATAATAAATAAAATAAAAACACTTGTTGTACTTGGTATACAACCACTTTATTTGTGAGGATGAGGGCCTACCGGTTTTGCGAGCTTCCTCAGGGCTTAACACATACTGAAACTTAAAATTAAACATCGAGATACAAATCACATCAGAGAAGCAAGTCGATATTTAGTTGAAAAGTTTTTGTATATTTAAGCTTTATCAGCAGTACCCGCTGCACTTAAACATTGATAAGAATCTTCAGTATGTGTAAAGCCCCGAAGAATCTCGCATAAAGCGTAATTGGTAGGCCCTCATTCTCACAAATAAAGTAGTTGTTTAGCTTTATCAGCCGTACTCGCTGCACTTAAACTTTGATATTAAGATTCAAGCCCTGAGGAAGCTCGCATAGAGCGAAACCGGTAGGCCTTCATCCTCACAAATAAAGTGGTTGTATACCAAGTACAAAAAGTGTTAAATTAAGTGTTAAATATGCCCATTTCAATTAAATTCAATTCAATTTATTCAAAAAAATTATAAACATTACCGAATTATGTCAATTCCAAATCGTTTATAATCTACAAAATAATAATAACAATTTAAAATAAAATAAAATAATACTATTAATACAATAAGAAAACAAACAGAAGACAATAAAAAAAATATTCGAGAACAATTTAGTAAAAATAAACATTGTTGTATAATACAATAAGAAGAGAAGCAGATAGCAATTTAATACATAAGAGATACCTAGATGCTTTCTGAGGGTAGCCTCACTATCGTGAAAAATGTCCACATCCGAAGAGATGCGGTTTAATAGGATTATTGCCCTGCCCACGGGCATTATCTTAGGTAGATTGGTTCTACACAGTGGCAGGTGAAATAATCTATGTTGCCTTTGTCGCAGATAATGGTCGGGGACAAACAAAGTCAAGTCATTCAAAATATCAGAGTTATGTATTCGACCACGAATCAGTTGAATAAAATGAACACCCAGGTGGATAGTTTGTCTAAACCACCAAGTAATGGCTTCTTATCAATGTTTATTGTAGATCCTTTCATTATTTTGTTTATAATACTTTCTTCCACTATATATTTATGCAATGTTATTATTTACATCAAATATGTTTAAAAATATTTTCTTCGTGTATCTAGAACCGGAAATTCAGTCTTCAGCTAACGGAAATGGCAAATAGCAGGCGATCGTCTAAGGCATCAGTCACTTCCGGGAGCCTGGAAGAAGTATCCAGCTATGATGGGGCGTCACCGGAACAAGTCGATTCTGATGATTATGATGATATTAGAAACAGAAAGGAAGAAATTATCAAGAAGCTTAAGGAGCTTGAGGGTTCCGAGAATGGCGCTGAGAACATTATTTGGTGAGAACTTATCTAGAAAAATAACTCAAAGCATTAATTTTTCGGAAGAAGATGAGCAAAAAGGAATTTAATATAGTTGTTTCAAACTAATAGATATGAAATCATAAAATTCTCTCTATTTAACCTCGGTAAATTTGTTACAATTGATGTCAGCTAGTTTCGCTTAGACCCGAGCTTCATCAGGGCAACATTTATATCAATAACTATTATTGTGGTTATATTTGTTTTTGTTCAATATTCTATTAAGAAAATAAAAATAGCTAACTACCTAACTAACCATCACGCCGTCTCACCGAAGGGGTAGACAGAAATAATGGACTGCCATACTTTTCTTTCCAGACATACATATATATTCCGATTTCTCAACATTCATACGTCTTGTTATTCACTCACGTTGATTTCTCCAACTCCTCACGTGGCGACATTCAATATTTGATTTATTTGATTGTGCCACGTTTTCCTTGGTCTTCTTGTATTTCTAGTTCCATTTACATAGATAATATATACTTTTTTTACATTTTATAGTTACATATAAAGTAGGCAAATTATATGAATTGGATACTTTAATGAATTCATTAGCCAATACTATAACGATTTTTTTAAATCCTATAACAAAAAGAAGGCTTTCGTGCTAGAGTGGCACAGCTATGACTACCACACCGAAAGTTCCGGGTTTGATTCCCGGCCAGGAAATTCGAAAAATCAATCACATTTTTTATATCAGTAAAACTCGGGTGTCATTAAAAATGGAAATAGACTAGCTACCTATTACATATCAGGAGAATCAAAGCTAAACAAATGTATTTAGTAATTGGGTTCAAAAAACTCGTTGTATACAAAAATGTGGAAAGCAACAGGAAATTACTTTATTAAAGGTCCAAGTGGAATATCGCAAGAACTAGTAAAGATATTAGACTTTGCTTTAAGCTAATCCCCACTCATTAAAGATTTCATCCTTCCAGAATTTTAAAACCTCGTTTCATTTTTAATATTTGTTCTGATTCCATAAAGCAAATAGTACGATTGATGCACTGATGTTTTCATACTTCTTTGTTTTAGCGCAAAATATGAAGCAGAAATAACACAACCAATTCTCGTAGGAAATCCAGACAGAAAGCAAAGCATTATTGTGTGGAAGACAACAGATCTCGAAGAGTATTTTTCCGAAGCCGATTTGGAAAATATTGATATTCTGAAAGAGATCGATGAAGACAAATTACTAGAACTACAAGAGGTAAGATGTTCAGTTACTCATATTTAGATTTTATTATTATTAAATATTATCTTATTATTATGTATGGAAGCGAAGCATGGAACTGGCAAAAGAAGGATGAAAGTAGAATAAATGCTGTTGAAATGAGATCTCTTAGAAGAATGTGTGGATACTCTGTGTATGATAGAGTGCCGAATGAAAATATAAGAAGTGAATGCGGTGCGAATGATGGTGTCATGAACAAAATAATGAAAGGATCATTAAGACGACCTTCGTGGCAGAGTGGTTACGAGCTCTGACTTCCATGCCGAAGGTCCTGGGTTCGATTCCCGGTGATGGCAGTGTTATTGTCACACTGTCTTTGGTCTGGTGTAGAATTCACGTGACAATAAAATGGCGATAGATTGGCTACCTATCACATGTCACGAGAATCAATATGATAGCTAAAAAATATAAAAAAAAATGTATACAGTAATTGGGTCCAAACGACCTGTTGTGTACATAAAAAAAAAAAAAAAAAAAAAAAAAAAAAAAAAAAAAAAAAAAAAAAAAAAAAAAAAAAAAAAAAAAAGACGGTTTGGACATATTGAAAGAATGAATGAAGAAAGAATGGTAAAAAAAATATATGTTAATGATGTAAATGGAACCAGAAATAGAGGAAGACCGAGGAAAACGTGGCACGATCAAATAAATCAAATTTTGAATGTCGGCCATGTGAGAAGTCAGAGAAATCGACGCGCGTGCATGACACGGTGTATGAATGTTGAGGAAGCGAGAGAAATATGTCAGGAAAGAAAAGTGTGGCAGTCTATTCTTTCTGCCTACCCCTTCGGGGAGACGGCGTGATGGTTAGTTAGTTAGTTAGTTAATCTTATTATTCTTCTTCTTCCTTAGTGTAGACCTATGTGATCTGTTCTCCAGAGTGTTGCTCCTTCTGTGAGGTAGATTCCCAGCTGACCTTCCATCTTTTAGGAGGTCTTCCACGAGGACAAGTCCCATGAGGCTGATTATGCAATGCAATATAGGGGAGTCTTGTGGTGTCCATTCTTTGAACGTGACCAGTCCCCTTTTCGCTGTCTGCTCCATCTTATAATATCCTCAACTTCACATATCTCTCTTATTCTGGTGTTCCTCACGCGATCTCTCAAAATCTTGCTTGCTATCGTCCTCAGTGTCATCATTTTGGAAGTCAGTATCAATAATCAGTATCAATGAAATATTACCAATAAAGAACATGCGTACATGCACCGCTGCCATACTCATAGGCAGAAAGGGTGAAACACTACTGTTTTATCTTGAAATAGTGAACGATCATGTTTTCTAGAATTTTTATTATATTTTATGGATGAATATAATAAAAGAGAAAATATTTTATGGATGAATATAATAAAAAGTCTGTTCTAGAAAACACCATTCTGCAATATGAAACACTTTATTCGGATTTAACTTGAACCTGTCTTAAGCATTCAAAATAATTAGAAGACTTCATCTTAAACTGAATGTGATTATACAAAAATTTAGATCTAAAGTAAGGAAGAATTTAGATCACGGCATTTCTTTTGGGAATGCTCGGAACCAATTCTCTACAGCTTCGAAGAGATGGACATCTAATTACCCATTTCTTTAGATTAATTAGGGGATACTTCGAGAACTCGGCCGTACTGGAGGGTGTTCGGCTGAACGCGGTCTCCTCGGAGATCGACGTCTTTCATGTTAGTGAAAGTACGTTCAGAAGGCAAATACTCTTAATTCTGGAGAGTATCCTGTCTTCCTAATGTTGAACCATCTCTTATGCGTTTCTGGTAGTATACTATATATAATATATTATTTTACCTGTTCTCAATAGATGCCTTAAAAATAAATTTTGTTATGTCTGTTGATGAAATAAACTGATTTGATTTGATTTGAACTTACGTAAAAAGGTTTCAAAGATTCATTCAAATATGAGCTGTAATGTAGTCTTCTGCTATTTGGAGCCAATATTTTATGATAATATATCACAAGGATTAAGCAAAAGACATTTTTTCACAGTTATTTAGATTATCATTTGAAATAACAAAAATAATGCTATGGAAGAAATACAAATATTATTATAGTACCATTTTGAGCTGAATATTCGCTGAATGATTTCAATTATGTTATGTCGGTTAAATTATTCTTATTTTGCAGGCTTTCGAGCTTTTCGACATAAATGGAGATGGTCTGATTACGTTTGCTGATTTAAAAAAGACGTTTATTAGTCTGGGGCAAGATGCGTCTGATGAATACATAAAGATGATGCTGAATGACGTAAGCTTATACATATTAGAATAACAAAATTATTATATAGAAAAAAAACACTTTTTATGTACATATTTTTTTTTATAAGCATATAAAAAAATTACTTTGTTTATAAGTATATTTTTGTGAGTATTTAATATTGAATATTGATATAAACCACTGTTATCTAGAAACTTTATTATATTTTATGGGTACAATTAATTGATTGCGAGGAAAATCAAACGTGTAACCATTTAAATAACCGAGTTGATCGAACAGAATAAAGTGAATAATTAAGGTTATTAAAATGGTTTAAAACATTGTTACAATAATAAAGAAATATGTTACTTAGAAATATTATAGAATATTTTCTTTGTGTTGCGGATTATTTTTTACTTTTAAATAAATAAAGTTACACTTCGTATTATTATATAATACATTAAAGTAAAAATTGTATACATTGAAAAAGGTTACTTGTAACCGAAACATGTCTGACTAAACTAACTAACTAACTAACTTACCATCACGCCGTCTTCCCGGAGGAGTAGGCAGAAAGAATGGAACGCCACACTGTTCTGTCCTGACATACTTCTCTCGCTTCCTCTACATTCATACATCTTGTCATGCACGCACGTCGATTTCTCCGACTCCTCACGTGTCCGATATTCAATATTTGATTGATTTGATCGTGCCACGTTTTCCTCGGCCTTCCTCTATTTCTAGCTCCGTTCACACCGTTTACATATACCTTCTTTACCATTCTGTCTTCGCTCATTCTTTCCATGTGTCCAAACCATATTAATGACCATTCCTTATTTGTTCATAACACTTTCATTCGCACCACATTCACTTCTTATACTTGCATTTGTCACTCTATCATATACAGATTTGACACACATTCGTCTTAGAGATCTCATTTCTAGTGCATTTATTCTACATTCATCCTTCTTTTGCCAGTTCCATACTTCGCTTCCATACATAAGGGTCGGTAGAAGAACACCATTGTGCACTGCCATTCTAGCTTTTTTTGATAGGTTTTTGGTTGCGATGACAACTTTAAGTGCATCATTCACTTTTTTGCCTGCCCCAACCCTTCTTTCAATATCTCTTGTAAACATACTACCTAAATACACGAACTCAACTACTTGCTCCAAATTTTTACCATTCACGCTAATGTTGCAGACTGTCGTGGTTTCTTCCTTTTCAAAAATCATTACCTTGGACTTATTCACATTCATCATCAAATCGTATCGCTTGCATACCTCATACATACTAGACACCAGGGCTTGCAGTTCGTGCTCGTTGTCTGCAAGTAGCACAGCGTCGTCCGCATACAACAAACAGCTTACTGACACACCGTTCATTTTTGCACCTGCTTCCAACCCTTTCAGCTCTTTCAGACACTTGTCCATATATATTATAGATTAAACAACCATGGAGACATTACACACCCCTGTTTGACACCTTTATTGATATCAAACCAGGCTGTAAGATCCCCATTTACTCTGACACTAGCAGTGCTTTGAAACATGTCTGAGTTCAGTTAAAATAAAAAGTGTTGTAATACAAAGTGTAACTATATTAATTCAAATAGGAATCCACAACACAAAGTAAAGGCAAATATGGAAGGAATATTTTTTTCTTTGTCAAAAAACAATTATTCATTTTAACATTTGTCAAAACAGACCATATTAGAGAATTTTTTTTCAAATATTTATTTTGTATGTACAATATTTAATAATCTATTGTTATGGCCGAAACACTATGATACTTCAATCATGGGCTTAACTGAGCAAGGGCTTATGTGTCCCGAAACATGTGTTAATATTTAATTTTTATTTAATTTGTATTAAATAAACTGTTGTTATTATCTTCAATTATGATATAATCCTTATGAAGAAACTAAACAAATGAGGGAGAGGCAGATTAATTCATTCAAAATAAAATTAAAATGGGGTTACTATGATGGTTTCTAAACATAGTAATTTATTTATTGTTTCTTGAACAACGGTGTAAAACTCCATATTAAATAATTAATATAAATAAAATATTCGGTCTTTTAGGAGTTTTATTAAATTGTATATGAAATGACTTGTTTCGCCCTTCTGAGGTATTTTCAAATGTGATTATTGTTAATGCATTAAAAGTGCGAAACATGTCATTCATTATATAGTAAGTTGGTTAGTTGTCACTTACCTACACTTCTTCTTCATCAAGATCGGCACATTGTCTGTTAGCTCCATGGTCTCTGTTAGCTCCGTGGTCTCTGTTAGCTCCGTGGTCTCTGTTAGCTCCTTGATAAATATAAGCATCTTGGTCACCATGCCACTAGTAGTTTAGGCGATCATTTAACTGTATGGCTTGCAATGTGCCCGGAACATCTCCACTTTAAGTCCACAATCGTGTATATAAGGTCAGCAACTCGTTGCTGATCGTTCTCTGATCACAAAATTACCTAATAATTATAATACAAAAAAATTATGTTATAATATCAAACGCTTCTTCTTCTTATTCTTCTTTTAATAGATCTGACGATCTGTGACACAGAAATCATATCTCGTCGGATGATGAGATCCAGCTGTCCCTCCATCTCTTAGGCGGTCTTCCAGGTGGGCGGTGTCCGGAAGGGATTTCATAAGCGTCTGTATATGCGAGTCTGTCACCATCCATTCGGGCTACATGGTCCCTCCAGTATCTTCTTCTGGATCTACTCCACTGAACGATATCCTCTATTTCGCGGGTTTTTCTTATGTCTACGTTGCGGACACGATCTCGGAGGGTTTTTGCAGTAATTGATCTAAGGACCTTCATCTCCGATGTTCTTAGTAGTCCCTTGGTTCGCACAGTGTCAGCCCGCGTCTCTACAGCGTACGTCATGATAGGTCGCACGCATGTTTTATAGATATTGCTGTCGATACGCATGTGCTTGTTCTTCGAGACCAGATTCTTCAGGCATCCTGACACGGCAGAGGCTTTACTGACTTGTTCACGTACTTCGGTATAAAGGTCACTTTGGCTGCAGATCTCCACTCTCAAATACCTGAAATCGCAATCAAACGCGATTGTTTATATTATTATTTAAAGTGGGATTTAACATAACAAAAATATCAACCATCAATAAAATGTATTACAATACAACACACTCAGATAATATAATCAAAGTTCTAATAGACATTTCTATCAATATTTAGCATTTAATATGAAGTATATTAGTTTGTTCAAGCTGTTGTGGTTATTCCAAGGGCAAATAATAAAGGCCAAAAAATCATTCAAACATTTTACAAAACAATAAAAAATCGTTTAAATAATATGGTATATATTATAACCAGAAATAATTAAAATTTGTTTTCCTTCCTTCAAACATAAATAAGCTTTATCGTAGCTTTTGCCTTAAATAATATTCTGATATTAGATTTATCAGAAATGAATTTGTTATTTGTTCCTTGTTATTAAATCATTAATTTTTATATGTATGTAAATAAATGCAAACATATTCCATACGACACTTATGTATTGAAACGAAGCATGGAACTGGCAGAAGAAAGATGAAAGTAGAATAAAAAGAAATGAGATCTCTTAGGCGAATGTGTGTGATAGTGTCGAATGAAAATATAAGAAGTAAATGCGGTGCGAATGATAGTGTTATGAACAAAATAATGAAATGATCATTTATATGGTTTGGACACATGGAAAGAATAGATTAAGAAATAATGGTAAAAAAATTATGTGTTAACGATGTTAATGGAACTAGAAATAGAGGAAGACCGAGGAAAACGTGGCATGATCAAATAAATCAAATATAGAATGTCAGCCACGTGCGGAGTCGGAGAAATCGACGAACGTATGAACGTATGAATGTATGAATGTTGAGGAAGCGAGAAAAATATGTCAGGAAAGAAAAGTGCGGCAGTGCATTATTTCTACCTACCCCTTTGTGGAGACAGCGTGATGGTTAGTTAGTTAGTTAGCTAGTTATGTAAATAACTTAATACCTGACCCTCAACTAAATATATTGAGAGACCAAATAAAATAATATAAAGGGGGTACAATATATAAACTTTTTTAGAATCGCAATAAGGTATAACGCAATCATCCGCAACTGTGATATCAAACCCAATTTTGATACTTCAAATATCTGAAAAAATATTTTTTTGCGTTTGAAGTGGAAAAGATAGCACATTTCCTTATGAACCCTTTATTTGATGTTTTTTAATTTGTAAGTATAACAATTACAACGTTTTTTAGTTATCTATTTCAAAATAGAATATAATTTTTTTTTTAAATATATTATATTTATTTGTATGTTTTACATTGTAGCAATTTTTTAGAAAGCTAAATTTGACAATATATTTTAAATATTTATATTTTATAACAACATGCAATCAATAATTGACCATGATATCAACCCTCTTGATATCATTGCCAGATGCAATGTGGCTATTTTTTATTTATTTGAAAATAATGTTTTTTGAACAACAAATGTGTAATGTGTTTCCTGAACAATGATGTAAAACTCCATATTCAATATTGAATACGAATGAAATATTATACATTTATTGTTTTTTGAACAATGATGTAGAACTCGATATTAAATAATTAATACGAATGAAAAAACTTATGTTTTTCTAGAAGTTTCATTATATTGTTTTATAATATTATGACATGTTTCGCCCTTCTAAGGCATACATTTGATAATGCCTTAGAAGGGCGAAACATCTCATAATATAATAAAACAATATAATAAAACTTCTAGAAAAACATAAGTTTTTTCATTCATATTAATTAACGAATGAAATAGTCTGTTTTCTAAAAGTATAATTTTAAGTATGGGAATTATGTGTTTCGCCAGACTAAAGGTCCATTTACACTGGACAGTAACAACCGATACCGACACGTCTTGATAAAAATAGCCTTGAATCTCACTGACTCGTAATCTCAAATGCTATTATAAAATCGCCGTCGGGGATTGCCGAAGAAAACACCTACCTACATAAAATGGTAAATATTTGGCAGGATGTGTTTCCTACAGTATAATGTTCATGATCTTTTTTACACAATACCATTTTTTCTACCATTTAAATTCACCGTGGAGAAGGCTATTATCTAGGAATTTAAATATAATATGAACGGAATCGGCATTAATTATAAAATAACAAGACACCATCAAAACAAACAAAACAATTATTTGCTCAACGCAAACGCGTGACGTACCAGTATCGGCTTATGATGGTCCAATGTAAATGGATTTTAAGGCATTTAAAAAAATGATAATGCTTTAGGCAGGAGAAACATGCCATTTCCATAAAATATTTAAAATTTTTATAAAACAGACGTTTTCATTTGTATTAATTATTAAATATATGAATTGTAGTCAGAAATTTTTTTTTTTTTTGTGAATGTATACTTATACTTGTATACATTCACAAAAAATATTGTAATCATATCTGGTCTATTGTTCTACATATAGATAGGAGTGTGACATCTCCAGGCGGCTTCTAACAATGTGCTAATGGCGGGGTAGTCATTCACATTGAGTTAAAAATATGTCCTGCTTAATGCTTAATAAACATAAATCTCCATAGATGGCGTTAGTATATAGATTATATATAGAGTAATCTTAAAAAGATTAACATATGTAATCAAAATCTTTATAGATGGCACATAGAAACTGACAACATATTCATACATACTCGTACAACTTCCAAACATTTGTTATAGTCGTCATAAAGAAAGGTGGAATGGGGAATGTTGTTATAACATAAAGCGTGCGCTTAACCCAACCAATGACAGGTCATAAGTCCTGTAAACACCTTGATCAACCATATTCAGTTTCCAATTTGCATCTCCGTCTCTATTGAGATACAAGAAAATATCTATTTAACAATATTGATTACGTGTTATGATTACTTTCTTCGTTATAAATTTATCTATGACTTTCTATAACTAAGACGTCATCTGCTATGGTAATAAATTTATGTTAATGTCATTATCCCTCCGTGTCTCTGAAACGATAAGCATTGAGAAGAGAGAACCATTCATCAGACCTCTGGTACACTTATCTTCACATCTTGATTCATGTTAATTCTAACTAACCTGCTAACGTAATTAATATCTGTCTTGCATAAATTAACGTTAAATTTTAGGTTCAGCCTACATACGTCTTATTGTAAAATTCAAACTTAGAGGGCAAATGAATAAGTCAATTTACTAGCCGGATTTTTTTATAATTATTTTAATAAGAAATGTACTAACATAATAAAAATTATATGTAAGCCATGTAAACGTAACAAGAAATAGATGTAGACCCGGGAAAATTTGCAATGATCACATCAATCATGTAATAAATGTATCAGTAATGAGTTTTAACATTTATTTTTAATAGTCCTTTATTTTGGAGGAAATACTGTGATACTTAAACATTATAAACTGTTACATTCAAAAAACTTTGTTTTATGTATCAAATTTTTATTTTAATTAATTTTCGCGACAGCTGTTTCGTCGTGAAAAATAAAAATACAATTTTGATACATAAAACAAAGTTTATATTTATTTGAAATATTTTTTTCCACAAACCTTAAAATTTCACAATCAACATTACCAAATTGTTATATTTTGGTTTTCTACACTTCTGTCATACAACAATAATCAAACCAAAATTATAAATTAGATTCAGAATCAGAACAAAACTCAACAAAGTATTCCTCTCTCGCTCTCTTGTATTCAAAATATTTTCGTTCCTAATCTTAATGACATCCGAAGGTTTTCACATATTTATATTATGATGAAATGTAATAACATAATAAAAGTATATGTAAATGTAAGTGGAAATAGAAGTAGACCCAGGTAAACATGGAATGATCAAATTAATCAAATATTAAATGACAGCCACTCAAGGAGTCAATGAAATTGACATTTGTGCATGACACGATGTATGAATGTGGAGAAAGCGAGAGAAGTACGTAAAGAAAGATCAGTGTGGCGTTCCATTGTTTCGGCTAACTTGTTTTAATTTTTTTCTTAAATTGTCATATGTTATCTTTATTCATAAATAAAAATATACATAATTAAAACAAATTTGATCGCCTAGCGAGGGCATACTCAAACACAAGAGTTTGATATGCCCTTTCAAATTAATCATTTATTAATTTCTATATAAATTATGTCTTCTTTTTTTTTCTAAATCATAATACGATTATATATTTTTGTATTATCATTGTGTATTATAATTATTTAATATTATTTATAAATTCTTACTGATAAAAAAGTAATTATTATTACTTATAACAATTAGCCCAGGTAAATTTTATAAATAATTTTCTTATATCGAATTTCAAATGCGTTGTTTATATTAGACTTTCTTTGTTTAGTTTTAATTATGTATTTACACCTGAAGATGTAGGTATCCTCCGAAACATGTTGGGTTTTTTTTTAATTTTGTGGAAAATAAACAAGTATTTTATTTCAATTTTCTAAGTATTAACAAATTTGTCACTTATGTAAAAAAAAATCATAAAAAAAAAATCTCTGTAAAATCAATAATCGCGTTTATATTATAATTTACTACTAAGTTTTACAAAATAAAAATCACAACCATCAATAAAAATTACAGTCATTACAGAATTATAGATTTCGAATATTTAAAAAAAAATATTAATTCGTTTACTAAGAAGATGTACTTATAATGGGTGTTTTTTTTAGAGGTATAAAATACATATTCAATATAGAAAAAAAAACATTAAAATAATGTTCAGGTCTATGATATTGACTTTATTTAATAGATAATTTTATGCCATAATTGTTTAAATATGATTTCGGACATATGAGCGCCACGGCTACCTCGAATGAAGCGCAATCGTGAAGTCCAATTTTGGGCAATTGTCGTCTTTGTGGATGCGTATTATCCACTAGAGTGTACGTGGTGCGAAAACGATCCATAGTCTTCCGAATAACTTGCTCGGATGGACAATTATGTCGACCGTAAAAGGGACGTAGTGCACGATAAATTTGGCGAACCGAACCATGATTTTCAAAATAAATTTGCACATTTTGTAAGCGCTTTTCTGATGTCAGTCTATTCATAGTAAAATGGCAAAACGTAACTAACTAACTAACTGACCATCACGCCGTCTCCCCGAAGGGGTAGGCAGAAATAATGGACTACCACACTTTTCTTTCCTGACATATTTCTCTTGCTTCCTCAACATTCATACATCGTGTCATGCACGCGCGTCGATTTCCTCGCGCGACTCCTCACATGGCCGACATTTAATATTTGATTTGTGTCACGTTTTCCTCGGTCTTCCTCTTTTTCTGGTTCCATTTACATCGTTAACATATAATTTTTTACCATTCATTCTTCATTCATTCTTTCCACATGTCCAAACCATCTTAATGATCCTTTCATTATTTTGTTCATAACACCATCGTTCGCACCGCATTCACGTCTTATATTTTCATTCGACACTCTATCATACACAGAGTATCCACACATTCGTCTAAGAGATCTCATTTTTACTGCATTTATTCTACTTTCATCCTTCTTTTGCTAGTTCCATGCTTCGCTTCCATACATAAGGGTCGGTAGAAGAACACCATTGTGCACTGCCATTCTAACTTTTTTGGATAGGTTTTTGTTTGCGATGACAACTTTAAGTGCACCATTCACTTTGTTGCCTGCCCCAACCCTTCTTTCAATATCCCTCTCCACTCGCCCATCTCTTGTAAACATACTACCTAAATACACGAACTCAACTACTTGCTCCAAATTTATTATAGCAAAACGTACTTACTACAAATCAACTGGTAACTGTCAAATTGACAGTCTGTAGAAACAATGTTGCTAGTCTAAAAAACAACATACATATCAAATCGATTGAGTTTCATAATTTCATATTATATAAGGTTCCCACCACCACCCGAGACTGTTATAGGACGCAGCGACGCCCTTTCGTCAGTTCCTTGTCCATCCGGGACTTACGTTAATTTAATTTAGCCTTTTCTTGTCATCAATCAAAAGGGTGACAGACCACATTTAATCTATTCTTTCAACCTTATATATCTCCCGCGCGGCCTCACATCTCTTTATTATGAAATAAAATCAGAAGCAAATATTATAGGTATGTATAAAGCACACCTTAAATTAGTAAAAAAAAAACACATTAAAATTATATAAAACACACATTAATTCACAATACACAATAGGACAAATATATAACAAACATTGTTTGTTTGTCATAATTTCATATTGAGAAAAATGAATATGTGGCTTAACAAGTTAATTCGTAGAGCCCTAAATAGTTCAGTGCTGTGGCCGGGCTGGGTATGTAGGCACGCCAGAGTGCCGCAGCGTGTGAGGCACGTGCGACAATCGGCGCACAAAATGGCGGTTAACAAATGGACAGAGCGGTCGAATTATAGCAATAGTAGCTTTGGAGTTTACCTAATCATCGCCGCACTTTGCGGTCTTAATGGTATTAATCAAGCGCCTGGAATATTTCATTGGAGCTAAATATAATTCTGTTATAAATAGACAAACTATAGAACACTTGTAGGTGCTAAATATTTAAGTCTATGGCACAAAAGAAATCTGTCACATTTTTAGCCCTGCGTTGATTATTATCTATAGGAAAGAATAATCAAAATATAAGAAGAATGAATGCGGTACGAATGAATGTGTTATGAACAAAATAATGAGAGGATAATTTTGAAGATGAGTTCGTGTATTTAGGTAGTATCTATGCATGTTTACTAAATAGTGAGCGGAGAGGGATATTTAAAGGATCATTAAGATTGTATGCACAAATGGAAAATATGAATGAAGAAAGAATGGTAAAAAATGATATGTTAACGATGTACATGGAACCAGAAATAGAGGAAGACCGAGAAAAACGTGGCACGATCAAATAAATCAAATATTGAATGTCGGCCATGTGAGGAGTCAGCGAAAACAAAGCACGTGCATGACACGATGTTTTTTCTTTCAGAAATATATTCTAGATAAGTGTTTAAGAAAAAATATTTATTCAGAACAGTGAAAACTTAGTTCAATGGCGTTTTTACTTTCTAGGCATCCGGACCACTGGATGTTGAGGCGTTTATAAAAATGGTTGGATCTAAAACTATACATCTAGACCCCGAGAACGTGATTGCAAGTGCCCTTTCTATGTGGGACATGAACAAATCGGGGCTTATTTCATTGACAAAGTAGGTACAAATATTATGTAATAATTTTATTTTAATCACATATAAAAACTGTTAAATTAAATTACTTTGTTTTATGTATCACAATTGTCTTTTATTTTATGCGACAGCTGTTTCGTTGACATCATCAGGTGTTACAATAATTATTGTAACACCTGATGATGTCAACATAGGTTGTCAAACAGCTGTCGCGTAAAATAAAATACAATTGTGATACATGAAACAAAGTTATTTAATTTAACAGTTTGAAATGTTAAGAAATCATAGTGTTTCGGCCAAAACAATGGACTATTTAATGGAATTTAAACAATGGAAAAAAAGTGTGGCAGTCCATTCTTTATGCCTACCCCTTCGGGGAGACGGCGTGATGGTTAGTTAGTTAGTTAGTTAACAGTTTTTATTAATCTTGTATGATTTAAGTACGCAAACTAAGCGCAAAACTGCAAAATTGGCAAAAAGTACGCATATACCGATTTCACGTAGTAACCGTTCAGATTGTAAATTTTTGTAATATGTGTGTACTTTGGTATTCCACGGGCAAACTAAAGTTGCGATGTTGCCAGTTCTACCAGCAGATTCTGTCCTCTGGGAGTTGACTTAACACGTTTCCGTGCGGTTCCTCGCCACGAGTTATCGAGGTATCCTGAAAAACATTAAACCAATACATTTGCGGTATTAAAATCAATTCGTGGAGGTTATTTAGTGATTCAGTCGGTCGAAGTACTTAATGGAGTTAAGCGAACTCTTTGACATGGTCAATTTTATTTTGATGCTTTCAAATTGATTAATAACTAACTAACCATCATCCCTCTCCCTACCGCCACATTATTCTATCTCGACATAATTATTTTTTGTTATTTTGTTATTCACAATTCAAAATTCATTCAGGCCGAAACACTATAATACTTAAATATTATTATTATTCTTCCTTCTAACCTTTCCTTCACTGTTGGATGTGGGCCTCTTCCAACTGTCTCCATTTTTCTCTACCCTGTGCTGCTTCAACCCATTTTTTCCCGACGACCACAAAAATATCGTTGGCCCATCTCTTCTGTGGCCGACCGACACCCCTTTTCTTTTTCCATGGCCCCTACTTTAAGACTTTGGGAGTCCATCTTGAACTTGACTATCTGGCTACGTATCCTGTCCATTGCCATTTCATTTTTGCGATCCAATCCATGATATCGGCGACTTTTGTTCGGCGTCTGATTTCTTTATATGTAATTCTATCACTCAGACCTATGCCCAACATTTGCCGCTCCATGGATCGTTGCGCGTATTTCAATTTGTGGTCAGTATATATGGTCAGGGACATTGTTTCCAAACCATATGTCATCACAGACTAGATGAATTCTCGTTAATTACCATATTCTGCTCCATTTACTAGTGTATATAAACTGCAACGAGTTGAAGTTTCGTCACATTTAGTAATGCCTTAGAAGGGCGAAACATGTCATTCCCATAACATATAATAAAACTCCTAGAAAACTGACGTTTTCATTCGTATTAATTATTTAATATGGAGTATTACATCATTGTTCAAGAAACAATCAATCAGTCATTCCCAGAAAATATTATTGTGTTTTGTGGGAATGACATGTTTCAACTTGCTAAACCTTTTGAATTTTTTTAAATATATAAACATTCAATTGTTTTATTGTATTTCTATGAGTAAATATGTATGGCAGATCATTATAATTTTATTAAACATTCATTATATTAATGATTTAATATGAAATTTTACGTCATTGACATTAAATTTTTGATTTCCATTCAAATTTTGAATAGAAAAGCATACAAACTGGTTAATATTTTCCTTTCGCAGCTAAGTCGACCAGTGATATCGTGCAGAATTTCTAGTTCAAAATTTTCAGGGGACAATTAACTCAGCGCTGGTCGACCCCCAGAGACGCGCAAACATGGCTCGCGTACCATTACTGGTGCCTTATGCGGTCGGCGGTAAGCAGACCATCCGACTGAAGTTTCGCTGCAAAGGAAAGGCTTTCAATATTTCCCCGTGATATATGAAACCTGAAATTAATCTATTCGTGAGTAGTGGATATGGCTTGCATTGCTTACTAGGCAACACAAATCATGTCAATTCTAAGGGGCATGATTCCAGGTCCACCGCGAAAATATAACTGTTTGAGTTTAAATATTAATATTTCAAATTTCGCTCTTCTAAGACATTTTCAAATGTCTTTTGATAATGACTTAGAAGGGCGAAACATTTCGTTCCATCTAAAATATAATTATACTCCTAGAAGACAGACGTTTTCATTTATATTGATTATTTAATATTGAATTTATAATAATATTGAAATTATAAATGCTTGAGTGATGATGATTTTTTTTATTTTCTCGATTATAATTATTTATTGTTTCTTGAAAATGATGTAAAACTTCATATTAAATAATCGATGCGAATGAAAACGTCAGTTTTCTAGTAGTTTTATTATATTTTATGGGAATCACACGTTTCGCTCTTCTAAGGTATGACAAATGACATTTAATAATGCCTTGGAAGGGCGAAACATGTCATTCCCATAAGATATAATAATTTTTTTAGAAAAAATACGTTTTCATTCGTATTAATTAGATTATAATTGGTCTTGAGTAACTATTACCTTGCCATTTTGCATTTTGTTAGACAGACGTTTTATATATCGTTGAAGTCTCCATCTTGAAGGTAGAATACATATAAACCATAAACTACAATACCATAAAGATGAAATAATCTTAGAAACATCGGTCGAAGAGGATACCAGCAGACACCGATGCACCGTAAATCTTTAATAAATCATTTTGATTTAGAAGAAATATGGTTTGACAAAAAATAAAATTATCTATGAAATTCAATCGTTTTTTACATATTTTAAATATTTTTTCTTTACACCTTGAACGATATGTTGTTTAGTGTTTTTTATACAATTTATGTGTAATTATTAAACGTACATTGTTTATTTTGAAAATTAGATTAATTTAGTAATACCATGTTTTCCTCTGTCTTTGTCGACTCCGTACTCCATTCACATCGTTTACGTATACATAATTAATCATTCTTTCTTCATCCATGCCCTCCATATGTCCAAACTGAAGTAATGATTCATTCATAATTAAACGAGGAGTTTTTTTCGCATCATAAAGCACTTCGTTATTATTCTGTATTCATGGCCGTTATTTTGTTGTTTCGATCACACTTTAATGGGTGCATTTTGCGTAAAGTTTCTGAACCGCCGCTCTGGAGTAAGGAAATTACAAATTGAGGTGAAACTAGGGACAATTTGGAGTAACTTTGGTACGAATGAACGTTCCTCGCGACAATTCCAAGTACACTGATCACAGCGGTGGAAGTTTCGCTGTTCAAAGGTAGCAATATATTAGGAGTTTGGATGTACTTGATATGGATGTTCTGAATATATTTAGGTAATCTCCCTACTAATGGTTGCAGCGGCTCTTTCTCTCTCGAGATCAGTCTGGGAAGATAAGGTTACTAATTTGCAAGAGATTCTTACTCATATTCTTTCAAATTAACCTTTTTTTTCACTTTTTCTTTTAAAACTATTTTCACTTTTGTATGAAAAATTAAAATCGTGGTGTGACATTTTTATGTCATGTTGCTTTATTTGTCTTCTTCATCTTCTTCCTCTTGTTTTAGGTAATATGACCTGTTTGTGACGATGAATTTTCGTAGGATTATGATGTACAGCCATTCTCTACGTGAGGGAGTATGGTAGCTATCCGAGGCTCTATCCCACAGCATTTTTTATGGGAATGTTTGAGGCCAACTCTCTGCAGCTTCAAAGAAATGGGCATCTCATAACCCATTTATTAAGATTACTCAGGAGATATTTCAAGAACTCAGCCGTGCTGTAGTTTGTTTAGCTTTTTGTCCCTGATAGATATCTCCGACAGCGACAGCACAGATTGTTTTACGTAACGGCGGCCAGAACCAACCTGCCTCTGGTGATGCCGGTGGGAAGAGCAATAAATAATCTGCTGAACGCGGTCTCTTCGGAGATCGACGTCTTTCGTATTAGTAAAAGTACGTTCAGAAGGCAAATACTCTTAATTCTGGAGAGTATCCTGTCTTCCTAATGTTGAACCATCTGTCATGCGTTTCTGGTAGTAGGTATACTATACACAATATATTTTTTTACCTGTTCTCAATAGATGCCTTAAAACAATATTTTATGATGTCTGTTGATGAAATAAACTAATTTGATTTGATTTAATTTGTTTGTGACGATGAATTGTCGTAGGATGATGATATACATCCATTCCTACATATTTTTGGCGAGCTTTCTGGTAATATCTTGCTGCTGGTATTTTTATCTTTGACATTTTTTGCAATTCTTGTATCCTCTATGCGGTCCAAACGATCTCTCCAAAAGTGCCTTCTACTTCTTCCCCACTTTACTATATCCTCAACATCATTGACAGACTTAACTGTTTCATTTTTGATAGATCTCTGAGTTTCTGCCTGCGATGGAGCGTAGGGTTCTCATTTCTGCTCTCTGAGAAGGTTCTTAGTCCCATTGGAATCGGCTCTGACTTCTATACAATACTTCATGACGGGGCGGATGCATGCTTTGCATACCCTTCAGTCATGCCTTGCATGACTTTGCTCTCGGTACCATGTATTTGTTCCTTCAAATGGTGTTGCGCAAGCAGGCCAGCCACGGGTTTCGCTTTTGGTAAAACGATAAAAGACATTTAAATGCTGATGTTAATAAGCTGTGTAGAGTGGAATAAAGTAGTGTAAAAACAGTATGAAAGATTGTTGTACAGATTACGGAGTCGAATAACACTGATAAAAACATGGAATGACAAAATAAATCAAACATGGTGATGGCTGGTTCTTCCGGCAGACAGATAGAACAATTGATGATAAGTTAAAACGTTATTAAAATGTTATTTTTGTTAACAGGATTCGACACGATCTAATGGCCGGTGGAGACCGTTTCACGGAAGAAGAGGTCAATATTGCTCTTAGAGATGCTCCCGTTGTGACTGTGAGAGGAAGAGAGATGTTGGACTATCAAGAGTTTTGTCAGATGCTCTGCAGCGTTAGGAAGAAGAAGATGATGACAAAGTAGATGATTAAACTCTATATTCGTTGTCAAATAGTTTAATATGATAACTAATACGAATGAAAACGTCAGTTTTCTAGAAGTTAGTAAATATTTTATGGGAATGACATGTTTCGCCCTTCTAAGGCATTATCAAATGTTAATCCCATAAAATATAATAAAAATTCTAGAAAACAGAAATTTTCATTCATATTAATTATTTCATGTAGAGTTTTACATCATTGTTCAAGAAACAATAAATAGTTTGATTTGAGGAATAAAATTTGAGCGTAGCAAGTAGCTTCAGTCATTATTTATATTTAATAATCTCCCCTATTTCATATATGTATGTTTTATGTATTGCTGGTAATATAAGATATAATTTCTATGTCTTCATTTTTTGTCTTTCAATGGAATCACATTTGAATAAATATAAGAAAATGATATATGTTTGTTTAAACCACTTTATAACAATGTTGTATAAATTTCAACAATATAATGTTGAAAAACCGTTACTTATATTCTAAATGAAAGAGGTGAACCTCAATATTAAGATAATACGGATTCTGCGGTTAATGGGGATGTGCCACGGTGGAAGGTATGAACTTAAAAATGCGTGAAACGTCATCTTGCATGATAACTGCAAGACATCCAGTTTGTCTACTTCCTGGCGTCCTAGAGTGGTGCTCGTGATCCACGAGTCCCGAGTAATGTGATGACCGACCTCAACATTACGGTCATAGTAGACAGGAAGAGGGCGTATGGCGTATCTTCGGCACCACAAAACTAAGACCTACCAGCTAAGGGAAGGTAACCTTTACAGAAAATCCCTGGAGATGGCAAAGGAAATGACTTCAGTAATGCTTTTTTTACTATCCAACAACAAGGAAGACCCTGTAGTCACTCTGGCATATATAAACTACATTGTGATGATTCTTCAGCATTTTATATCGGCAAAACGTCACGAAATGTCAATATTGTAGTCAAAGAGCATCTCATATGTTTAAAAACAAATGGATTCTCTAAATTAGGTAATCACCTTATAGAGTCCGACCATTCATTCAAACCCGGCATTGAATTAATTCATAAAAACGGTATAGGTATTAGATAAAATAATTTAGAAGCCTTAGAGATAAAGAAAGCCATAAACACCAACCAAAATGTTATCAATAATCAAATTAATCTATCGTTCAGCCCTATACTAAATTTGTTTCCAGCAAAGTTAGGTAAGTCTTCATAAGCTGGTATTTGTTCCTATTTGTTGTGACATGTGCACTAGTATTCACATGTAATTAATACACCCAATTATATTAATTTACATTCCTAGTAATTTGTTATTTCAAACAATTTTATTTGCTTGTATATTTTCCTTTCTTTATTTAATCCCCACCACTCTGACTTGGCATTATTTGGATTTGTTTGTACTTTATTACATTAATTTTTTTAATTTGCAAGTCTTAGTGGCAAGGATGTATGAGGCATGCAAAAAGAGTGACTTGGTGATGAATGTGTCTAAATCTAAAGTGATGGTTTTCGAGAAAGAAGAATGTATGACGATTTGTGATATAAGTGCGATGGGCGAGAAATTGGAGCAAGTTACTGAATTTACGTATCTGGGAAGCATGTTTACAAGAGACGGAAAAATGGAGAAAGACATCGAAAGGAGGGTTGGTGCTGGGAATAAAATAAATGGCGCACTCAAAGTCATTACTGCAAATAGAAATATATCCACAGAAGCAAAGATGGCAGTACACAATGGAGTTCTAGTGTCAACCCTCATGTATGGAAGTGAAGCTTGGAGCTGGCAAAAGAAGGATGAAAGCAGGATAAACGCCGTAGAAATGAGATCACTAAGAAGAATGTGCGGGAAAACGTTGTATGATAGAATACCGAACGATGAAATAAGAAAGAAATGTAAGACAGATGACTGCATCATGAATAAAATTAAGAAAGGATCCCTGAGATGGTTCGGACATATGGAACGAATGGATGAGAGTAGAATGGTTAAAAAGTTGTACACAAGCAGTGTGAGTGGGAAAAGAAGCCGAGGACGACCGAGGAAAACATGGCATGACCAAATTAACCAATTACTCAAAGGCGGCCAAATTCGAAGTCGGAATAATCGACTTACGTGCATGGTGCGATGTATGAATGTGGAGGAAGCCCGAGAGGTGTGCCAGGACAGGCCAGTGTGGCGATCCATCCTCTCTGCCTACCCCTCCGGGGAAATGGCGTGATGGTTAGTTAGTTGGTTAGTTTTACATTAATTTGCATTTCCTAGAAAATTGCTGCGCTATTTCAAAGGTAAACATTTTTACGATCCCTATCCCTCTCGCACCCCCTTCTCTGATTTCACCGTCGTTTATTATTATATGTACATGTAAATTTTGTATTTTTGTTTAGTTGTTATACTGCCCTGATGAAGCTTGGGTTCAAGCGAAACTGGTTGGCGTCAATTATAATAACCATACCGTGGTCATATTACATTTTTTATTTATTTATTTTATAATTGTTATCAAATGTATTATTGCAAAACATTTAAAACGCCTTAGACAGGCGAAACATGTCATTCATATGAAATATAATCTTCTAGAAAACAGACGTTTTCATTCGTATTAATTAATCTGTATGTAGTTTGACATGGTTTTTGAAGCAACAAAAAATACCATTATTTCCGCTGAATTAAATCGGAAACCTCTTCCAGGAAATGAGCAGTGTGTTTTTTTCCAGCGCAAACTCGAATAATTGTCCGCTGTTTCGTGTACCGCATTACAGGGGATAATTCAAATGAAAAGTTAATGAAAATTACTGCCCTAGGTTCATTTTTCAGCCAGATTAAAACAGTTTTGACACAATTGCATTTATACCGAGTGTGCTTGGGCGTTATTTCTGCCATTTTATCCGGTTTTTCTTATTTTTTTACAACGGTACAATTTTCCTGGCGACCTGAATTTAAATTATTATAAAGTGCAAAAGTATGCTCTTAATTTCTAGCTATTTAAAATACCCTCAACTCCTGCTCTTTTATAAGTAATAAATAATGTTTAAACCTACCTCAATTAATTGAACTTTTCTTCTTCTTCTTATACTGGTAGGAGGCTGCTGGGGCCTGTTAGTGTAGAGTTTGCCGCCGCTTGCGATGTAGACTCCCAGCTGTCTTTCCATCTCTTGGAGGGTCTTCCAGGAGTATTTCTTTCCTGAATGTATACAAATACTTGTAGACAAATACTGGATTTTTCCCAATTGGGTGTATTAATCATTAAGAATTAATTGTATCTCTAGATGTAAATTATTTGAAAACAGAATATGGAGGTCGAGGCGTTTACAGGACTTATGACCTGTCATTGGTTGGGTTAAGCGATCGCTTTATATAATACAATATTCCCCGTTCCGCCCTTCTACGAACGCCACGTCTGACAATTATTTGAAAGTTGTATATAATATGCTATCATGTTGAGAAAAATTTCACATATTTTAGTTCAATCTACACGAGCGCCATCTATTGAGACTAGAGGTAAGCATTTAGCAGAAAATCTGGTCTGGGTTCCCCCTTGGTTGCAAATATACATATATTATTATTTTTATAACGTAAGTCCCGAATAGACGGGAGACGGGCACTAGTGAAGCTGACGAAAGGCGCCGCTGCGTCTATAACAGCTTCGGGTAAGCGGAGGGAGCCCTCTATGGCTCGGCCATAGTAACAATACTTCTTTCCCTTGATTTCCTATGTAAGGCAAGGATGTTTGTCTTTAGGCGTCCATTTTTTCCACATGGTCCTTCCAATACCTTCTTCGTTGTCTCCCTCATTTGACAACCTCCTGGAAATCACACATTTCTATGATTGTGGGGTTTCTTTATCTGTCGCGTAGAGTCCCGTCTGTTATTTTTTTGTTATGAGAATCAATAGCCAAGAAAACAGTTATGTTAATTAATTGGGTTAATGTATAATTAACTTGCTGTGTATAAATTAACAGAAAGCAATGAGAAATTACCATATTAACATTTCCTCTACTGTGCTAAAATAAAAACGCGCGTTCCGGTATTGGGTAGTCAGTACCCGATAAAAAATTAGCGATTTTAAATCGAAAAAATAAGAATATTCATAGCTAATCCCCTTAATAAATTATAATTGAAGTCCAAAATTATAATAATTGAGGTTTATTTGCTGAAAACATTAAAAAAACATCTGGCAACGCTCACGGAACGGGCAAAGGTTCACTCGAGTTGCAAGCCCGAGAGCTTCTGCCGGCGGCAGTGAGAACATTGAGGTACTTGCGCTTCCACAGTTAAGTATGCAAGAGAGAGATGCAAATATAGTGTCGCGCACTCACAGCGCTGTTTATACGCGAATTTGTTTCCGATGTTCACAAAATACCTCCAATGTATCCGATAAAATCTGATTATTATTAAAAATATTTTTTCAATCAACGCGTAAATCTAACCTTGTATTTATAATATTTATAGAGATATTGCTGGTTATTAGAAGCAACGTGTAGAAGATACCCATCATAGGGAAGGGAGGGTGAAAGGCCTAAATGGCACCCCAGCAACCAGCAAAAATATTACATTTTTCTCCCGACATCCTCTGGATTGAAACCGAAGATTTATAGTTAAGTTGATTGCATTAGATGGTTTAGACACGAATGAAGAAATAAAGCATAATGAAGAACAAGTTAACGATGTAAATGAAACAGGAAATAGAAGAAAGCCGAGGAAAATGTAGATAGCTATAAAATATCAGCAACGTAAAGAGTCTAAAAATCCGCCCGTTTTCTAGAGTCTACAATGACGTAATCTATAATGGACCTTTCAAATCCTCTTTCCCAAGTACAGAGATGGATTCTCTTATGATCGAAGATGGAATTTGATACAAAGAGACCCCACTCTATACACAATTCAAGCAGTCTCCTTCCATTATCATTTATTCGTCTATCACCAAACGTACCCAGACAGTCCTCGTACCCACTCCTACGGATTCCCACCCAACCGTTAATATCACCTGCTATTATCACTCTTACACACACGGGGGTGTAAGGCACAATATTATTATTATTATTATTATTATAATGATGACTTGTATTTTAAGTGCGCCATTTTGTGAAATCAATTACTCCAAGGGCGCACCAGGAAATGACTGACCGAACAGTGCAGTCTTTAGAAATTTCTTAAATTTAACGTCCTCATACTTAATACTAACATGGAGGCTGTTCCAAGTCAACGGACCCGCAACGCTGAAAGCACGGTGATAAAAACTTGCTTCATTGGCTCTGACTGGAATTATTATGTTGTTTGCACTTGTTTCTACTGATCGGAGTGAACGTTGCCTTTCCGTTGGCATGGGTGTCACGCAGAGGTCCGATATATACGCTGGCGCTCTCTGGTGTCGAGTCTTAACACTGTCAAACACAATATTTTACTCGCTCTCGGATTTCAAAGCCAGTGAAGGTCCTTCAGGAGTGATATGACAGTATTTTTACATACAGTAACGGTAATATATGAATGTTAAGGAAATATGTCAGGGAAGATGTGAGTGGTGGTCTGCTATTTATGTCTACCATTTCCGGGAGACGGCATGGTGGTCAGCTACTTAGCTACTTAGCTACTTATACTACGACACTAAAATTCCAACAATAAAGACATTATTGTTTTTTAAATCAGAAGAATGAAAGAAACAAATGACGCTCGAAATTTCTCCTAGAAGTCATATCTTTTGTTTTGACTGTGCCATTAGCATTATTTGAAAACAATAATACGGCACTTAAAAGCGATATAAACCACTTTTAATCACAATTTTTAAGTACTAACAATTCTCCAATAGAAGCCGCCATGTTGTAGACTGCATTTGAAAATTAAAAAGAGAACACGGAAACAAAAGAGTGTCGGTACGTAAAACAGAATTCCCGCCTTTTATCAGCTGTCTGACTCCGGCGCATTAGAATAATTAAACAGTTTCAAAGAATTGAAAAATATGCCTTTTTTACTTATCGTAGTACGCCATTTTTTCATCAAGGCAAAAGTTTTCATTCAGGAAAATGTGTTTTGTTTTATTGTAAATGTTAAGGCACATATTTTTATTTATTCTGCAAAAATAATACACGAATTCTAAAAAAGAAAAAAATCCAAGAGTTACATTTTACCATAACAGATATGGGTATGTTTTTTTCCAACTGTTAAGAATAAGTCAGTTTTCTAGAAGGTTTATTATATTATAGTTTATTGGGATGAAATGTTTCGCCTTTCTAAGATATTATAAAATACATATTTGTCAAATGTATGTATGTTTGATAATCTCATAAATTAGAATGACGAAACATGTAATTATCATCAGTTATAATAAAAGTTCTATAAAACCGACGTTTTCATTCGTATTGATTATAAAATATGGAGTTTCAAATCATAAAATATGGAGTGGTTAAATGTAAGTCCCGGATGTACGTCCCGGGGAGTGTACGAGCGAGGCTGACGAAAGGGCGCCGCTACGCCCTATAACTGCTTCGAGTATTTTGCGGTTACTTTCTGTTCCTATATCATATAAAAATATACAATGTGAACTTCAACTAATGTTTATAAAAAACAATATTTAAATAGTCCATTGTTTTGGCCGAAACATTATGATACTTCAACATTATTACTGTTAAAATTTAAAACACTGGTATAATATCACAATTTCATTTCATTCACTGAGAGTGTCGCGACAGCTGTTGATCGATGTTGGCATCATCAGGTGTTACAATAAACTCTACAATAAACTGTTAATTGTTACACCTGATGATGCCAACATCGGTTGGCGAAACAACTGTCGCGACACTCTCAGTGAATGAAAAGAAATTGTGATATTATAACAGTGTTTTAAATTTTAACAGAAATAATAACCGGGTGGTGGTCTAGGGGATAGAACGCTTGGCTCCTGATCCAGGGGACATGGGTTCAAGCCTGGACACGACCTGATTCCTTCTTCATAATAATGAGCTATTTTCTGCTCACATTGAAGATTGTAAAAATAAATTCTAATATCTGTGATATAAATCCTTGATGTAAGTCTTTATCTAAAAAAAATGTATATATTTAATATTTCTATAAATGATATCAGCGTTCTGGTAAACAATTCTGATTTATTAAAATTTGTAGAGAGATTCGTTCATATAATATTTCTCATTTGAAGATTCCATTTTAGTAAAAATGTAGGATTTCGTTTAAGAAGGGCTAATATTAAACTTGACGGATATACAATTCATTACAGTGGAGATCAAAAATGCATTTTCGTAAGGCGTCCCTACCAGCATCCATCTTCCGCCCTCAATTATTATGCAGGTGGCGTGCCGACTTTGTGTGTCTTGGTGCCAAAAGAAAATGCAGACAAATCCTAAGCAAAGCTTCCCCGTTAGAGATGCTGGGAGATTTGAGAAAGATCTCTACTGCTTGCTTTGGGGGGCTGAGAAATCCCCGGTCGTTAGGCAAAGTGGAGATGTAAGCGAGTTTTCCTTGCAATCGTTATAAAATAAGTTAGCTTTAAGAAAATACAGGTTGCTTTCTAACTGCTTACTTTCTGTTTAATCTAGGAATTATTTAATAAAGATTTTTTACTTAAACTCAGCAAAAAGTTCATTTATTTTATATTCAAGTCGCAAATTTTTATCTAAATCAGTTTGAATTTATTTTTCTTTATGCTGCCTTTCAGCCGTGAGAAGAAGATATCTTGTCATCGTTTATTTATTGTTTCTTTAACCATTGCCTAAGAGACAGAGTCAGAAACGATACGGTGAGAGAAAAAACAAAGGTCACTGACATCATCCACCGGGTGGCGACTCTAAAATAGCAATGGGCGGGTCACGTAGCCAGAAGCTCAGATGAAAAATGGACAAGAAGTCTGCTGACTTGGAGACCGTGGACGGCGAAGAGAAGTGCAGGGAGACCGCAACTACGGTGGAAGGATGATCTAAACAGACACGTCGTAATAACCTGGATGCAGTCTGCACAGAACAGAATAACATGGAAGCAAATGGAGAAAGCCTTTGTCCAGGAGTGGACAAAAATAGGCTGAGGAAGAAGAAGACGAAGAGAACCATTGTTATTATTAATAATGAAAATGAAAAATATATAATACATTACTACTGGTATAATGGATTACTACTACATCGCTGCGATGTAGTAGTAATGGTTCGGTTCGATGGTTCGGACATATAGAACGCAAGGATGGAGAAAGAATGGTTAAGAAAGTATACGTTAATGATATAAATGGAGTACGGGGTCGAGGCAGATCGAGTAAAACATGGCATGACCAAATTAATCAAATTTTAAAGGTTGGTCTTGTTAGAAGTCGAAAGAATCGACGTGCGTGTATGACTTGTTGTATGAATGTGGAGGAAGCTAGAGAGGTTTGCCAGGATAGAGTAGTGAAGCGGGTCATTCTCTTCTTCCTACCCTGCGGGGAAACGGCGTGATGGTTTGTTTGTTTGTCTGTTTATTACTACTTGTCTACGGGCATATAAAACGGAGATCACCAGACCACACAGTAAATAAAGATTTGTCTGTGAAACTTCCTTATCAACTATAAGGAAGAAATATGAACATTTGGACGATTCAGTGCAATAGCGTCTTGCAGAAGAATGAAAGCGATACTCAAAACTGTAAGGGTGCGACCACATCGAAGTGCCAGAGTAGGAGTCAAAATGAACACCCGGCGAACCAACGTATGGGGCACTATGGGACCGGCCACACTACCACGCCACAGGGTGTGTCCACAAGCTAACTGTGTCTTGACTCCTATCCAGGCATTTGGGTATGGCCGTACTCTAAGAAGTACAGCCTGAAATCGAGAAGAGTCGACCCCAACAGTCAACACAATGTTTGGGATAGCGCCACGAAGAAAAAAGAAATACTTCCATAATTTTCTAACATGAAATTTCAAATAACAGCATTGAGTTTTTTTCATAGTTATTATCATTATTCACAAAGGTTAAATGAAACAAAACAAAAAGTCTCATAGAATCCAGACAAGCTATGAGGTGTAAGCTAACTGTTGATGATATACCTGTGGAGCAAGTAATGAGCTTCAGATATTTGGGAGTAGAGATCTTCAGTCATAATGACCTTTATACCGAAGTACGAGAACAAGTCAATAAAGCCTCTACCGTGTTGGTGTGTCTGAAGAATCTTAGTCTTGAAGAACAAGCACATGCTTATTGACAGCAAGAATTTATAAGATATGCGTGCGACGTATCATGACGTATACTGTAGAGACGCGGGCCGACACTGTACAAACTGGATGGATGGATGGATGTTCTTTCCTGACATAACTCTCACTCTTCTTTCACATTCATACACCGCGACACGCACACTCGTCAATTGTTCCTACTTCGAAGATATCCACTTTTCAGTAATTTATTAATTTAATCATGCCGTGTGTTCCTTGACCTTCCTTGACTTCTTTTTCCATTCATACTACTTGTATATAACTTTTTCACCATTCTTCCCTCATCCATTCATGCCATATGTCCAAACCATCTAAGTGGCCCTTTCTTAGTTTTATTTAGGACGCTATCATCTGTCGTACATTCCTTTCTTACTTCTTCATTAAATATTGTATCAAAAATTGTTTTTTCGTTATTTTTTTTTCATTAATATTGTACGAGAACAAGTCAATAAAGGAGAAGTACGAGAAGTAGTTGTTTAGATGTTTTATGTGTGACTGAATGTATGATGAAAGAGTGTGGTTCCTTGGAGCATGCGGATAAGCTTGTTCTGTGGTCGGGTGTGCCGAATGACCACAGAGCATGCCAAGGCGTGGCGGCGGTGCTAGCTCCAAGGATGGTAGAATGTATGAAAGGTTATAAATGTGTTAGCCCAAGACTCATGTGGATTCGCTTCAAGATCGGGTTAACAAGAGTTTTCCTTTTAATTGGATACGCCCCTGGTAACAACGAAAATGAGGCGAGTAAAGATGAGTTTTGGGACAAAGTGAGAGAGACATTGGTGTGTAAGAGTGAAAACGAAAGATTGATAATAGCAGGTGATATGAACGGTTGGGTGGGAATCCGTAGGAGTGGGTACGAGGAATGTCTGGGTACGTTTGGTGATAGACGAATAAATGATAATGGAAGGAGACTGCTTGAATTGTGTTTAGAATGGGGTCTCTTTGTATCAAATACCATCTTCGATCATAAGAGAATCCATCTCTATACTTGGGAAAGAGGATTTGAAAGGTCCATTATAGATTACGTCATTGTAGACTCTAGATTACGGGCGGATACTGTTGATTCAAGGGTCTTCAGGGGAGCCGAACTGGAAACGGATCATTTTTTAGTAGTGGCAAAAGTGATCTTATTCCGGGGATGGCGAACCAGAAGAAGCAAAACAGTAGCCGCACCGACTAGAGTCAAAGTTGAAAAACTGCAAAACAATGACGTAAGAAATAATTTCGTAAGAAAAGTGAAAGATAGATTGAGTGAGCGGGATGTAAGTGAGTTGAGTATTGACGAGACCTGGAAATACTTGAAGGAGAGTTTGTGTGAATCAGCGAAAGAATCGTGTGGTGTGTGTGTACAAGGAAGAAAGAAAGGGGATGCATGGTGGAATGATGACGTAAAGATTGCTGTTAAAGAGAAGAAAGATGCTTGGTTGAATATGTTGTCGATAAATAAGAATGACAGAGTTAAGTATGAAAGAGCAAAAGATTTGTATAAGGTATGCAAGAAGAGAGTGAAGTCGGTAGTGAAAGCGCGGAAAGAAAAGCTGAAGGAGGAAGAAGGGCTCAAAATGACAAACAACTTCCAAGCAAATTTAAAAATGTTTTGGAAAGAAGTTAAAAAAGCCCGAAATCCTCCTGATAGTGGATGTGTGAAAGCAATTTTAGACAACGAGGGAAGAATGTTAACGGAGAGTAAGATCATACAAGAAAGATGGATGGAATATTTTAAGGAGATGTATGGTGGTGATACAAGCGTGATCGAAAATATGACAGCTAGTGCGAGTGCGGGACCTATGAATGATAATATTGAAAAAATAAGTACGAATGAGATGAAAAGATCCGTGAGTGCAATGAAAAGTGGAAAAGCTGTTGGGTTTGATTGTATTGCCATAGACTTTATTAAAAGCGGTGGCGAAGTGGTTTCTACATGGTTATGTAAGTTATTTAACCAGTGCTTGGAGGAGGGATATACGCCGCTAGACTGGAGGAGAGCAGTAATTATGCCCCTGTACAAAGGAAAAGGATCGCGTATGGAATGTGGAAACCACAGAGCTATTAGTCTTTTGAGTGTCGTTGGTAAAGTCTATGGCAGAATTTTAATAGAAAGAGTAAGAAAATTGACGAGTGACAAAGTTTGGGATGTGCAAGGTGCCTTTATGAATGGCAGAGGATGTATGGATCAAATTTTTGGACTTCGTACATTGACAGAGAAGTTTCTGGCCAAAAATCGCAAACTTTTCTGTGCATTTGTCGACTTACAAAAAGCATATGATTACGTTAATAGAGAAAAGTTGTGGAAAATATTGTCTGAATATGGAATAAGTACAAAACTGATCACGGCCATTAAGTCGCTATACACGGAAAGCACTGCTAGTGTCAGAGTAAATGGAGATCTTACAGCCTGGTTTGATATCAATAAAGGTGTCAAACAAGGTTGCGTAATGTCCCCGTGGTTATTTAATCTGTATATGGACAATTGTATGAGAGAGCTGAAAGGGTTGGATGTAGGTGCCAAAATGAGCGGAGTGTCAGTAAGCTGTCTCTTGTATGCGGATGACGCTGTCCTACTTGCTGACAACGAGCATGAACTACAAGTCCTGGTGAATTGTATGTATGAGGTATGCATGCGAAATGATCTGATGATGAATGTTAATAAGTCCAAGGTAATGATTTTTGAAAAGGAAGAAACCACGACAGTCTGCAACATTAGCGTGAATGGTGAAAACTTGGAGCAAGTAGTTGAGTTTGTGTATTTAGGTAGTATGTTTACAAGAGATGGGAGAGTGGAGAGGGATATTGAAAGAAGGGTTGGGGCAGGTAACAAAGTGAATGGTGCACTTAAAGTTGTCATCGCAAACAAAAACCTATCAAAAAAGCTAGAATGGCAGTGCACAATGGTGTTCTTCTACCGACCCTTATGTATGGAAGCGAAGCATGGAACTGGCAAAAGAAGGATGAAAGTAGAATAAATGCAGTAGAAATGAGATCTCTTAGACGAATGTGTGGATACTCTGTGTATGATAGAGTGTCGAATGAAAATATAAGAAGTGAATGCGGTGCGAATGATGGTGTCATGAACAAAATAATGAAAGGATCATTAAGATGGTTTGGACATATGGAAAGAATGAATGAAGAAAGAATGGTAAAAAAATTATATGTTAATGATGTAAATGGTACCAGAAATAGAGGAAGACCAAGGAAAACGTGGCACGATCAAATAAATCAAATATTGAATGTCGGCCATGTGAGGAGTCAGAGAAATCGACGCGCGTGCATGACACGATGTATGAATGTTGAGGAAGCGAGAGAAATATGTCAGGAAAGAAAGGTGTGGCAGTCCATTCTTTCTGCCTACCCCTTCGGGGAGACGGCGTGATGGTTAGTTAGTTAGTTAGTTAATATTGTACAAAGTTTTATATATATTTTAAACTATGTTAGACAGAATGCTATCCTAGATAGAGATGCTAGCATTCCTTTTTGATGTATACTGAAAAATGCGTTTAATATATGAAGATAACTTTTTCAGGGTAATGATTTATTATTCCTGAAAAGGCATAAGCGCGAACAAGGGGTCAACGCAACATAGTTGTGTGAAAGTTTTATAAGTGTTATTTATGTCCTTGGCAGTAACATTTTTTTTATAATTTCATCTCGTAATTTATTGTCAAAGTTTAGATGACACTTTTATAAGGTTTGCAAAACTAAAATCACCATGCTTTGTTTTATAGCGACATTAAACTCTTAATACTAAAAATTAATTCAGATTTTTATTATCGTTCCTTTGGGGAGAATGCTGCGATAAGAATTTTCATTGAAATTCTCATCTAGTTAAAGTGGATTGTTGGAAAAATAGAGAAAATGGAGTGTATCGGATAAAGCAAAGCACGAGAACTTCTCATATGTATTTTAAGTAAATTTTGATTAAAATTTAAACAACATCGCGAAATTGATTTTCATATGTAAAAATATGTACCTTAAGAATATATCGTCGGTTCAAAGGTAAAAGTCATTAAGTGTCATTTAAAAAAAAAATGTAATTTCTGTATCAGACTTGTGAATTCTACATCAGAAAATAATCACCAAATGTTTTCATCAAAGAATAACTGTTATTCTTTAATAAATGTGTTTAACAAAGTGTTTTTATTATAGAATAACTGTTATTCTTTAATAAATACACTTGGTGATTATTTTCTGACGTAGAATTCACAAGTCTGATACAGAAATTGCAAAAAATAACTAACTAACTAACCATCACGCCGTCTCCCCGAAGGAGGAGGCAGAAATAATGGACTGCCACATCTTTCTTTCCTGACATATTCCTCTCGCTTCCTCAACATTCATACATCGTGTCATGCACGCGGGTCGCTTTCTCTGACTCCTCACATGGCCGACATTCAATATTTGATTTATTTGATCGTGACACGTTTTCCTCGGTCTTCCTCTATTTCTGGTACTATTTACATCATTAACATATAATGTTTTACCATTCTTTCTTCATTCATTCTTTCCATATGTCCAAACCATCTTAATGATCCTTTCATTATTTTGTTCATGACACCATCATTCGCACCGCATTCACTTCTTATATTTTCATTCGGCACTCTATCATACACAGAGTATCCACACATTCTTCTAAGAGATCTCATTTCTACTGCATTTATTCTACTTTCATCCTTCTTTTGCCAGTTCCATGCTTCGCTTCCATACATATGTACCTTAAGAATATATAAGCTAAACAATTTGAATAATTTTTTTTTATAACTTTGTCAAAACACTTTAGTAAAAATATAAATGGAATGGTGTTCTTCTACCGACCCTTATGTATTAAAACGAAGCATGGAACTAGCAAAAGAAGGATGAAAATAGAATAAATGCAGTAGAAATGAGATCTCTTAGACGAATGTATGCATACTCTGTGTGTGATGGAGTGTCGAATGAAAATATAAGATGTGAATGCGGTGCGAATGATGATGTTATGAACAAAATAATGAAAAGATCATTAAGATGGTTTTGACACATGGAAAGAATTAATGAAGAAAGAATGGTAAAAAGTTATATGTTAACGATGTAAATGGAACTAAAAATAGAGGAAGACCGAGGAAAACGTGGCACGATCAAATCAATCAAATATTGAATGTCGTGATTCCAAATTTAAATGTTTCGAGACACATAAGTCCTTAGTGTGTCCCCAAATCATGTTTTTTTTAACTTTAAATTTTATTTCCATTTTTAATAAAGTATTGTGGTACTAAGTTAAAAAATATAGTTAAATTATTATATGATTCCACAACACAAAGTAATGGTGAATATAGGAGACAAAAACAATGTTTTATAATGTGAAGAACTTAATGAAGCAAATTAATATACATGAGATTTAAATTAATATAATTAATGTGGTTTAATACAATGTATACAATAATTAAGAGATAAATTCCCAACATACAGAAAAAAACTACATGGAACTAATTAATTAATACAAATGGAAACGTCAGTTTTCTAGAAGTTATATTATATATTATAGGAATTACATGTTTTGCCCTTCATAGGCTTTATCAAATGTGTTAGAAGGGCGTTTGGCACATTTGATAATGCCTTAGAAGGGCGAAACATGTCATTCTAATAAAATATAGTAAATATTAGCATTTTCATTCGTATTAATTATTTATTATGGAGTTTTACATCATTGTTCAAGAAACAATGAATATGAAACTATTAAGCTGTACGGCAACTTATGTAATTAATGCTTACATAATTTAAGAATACTTATAAATATTAGCATTTGACGTTATAAATCAGATAGTTTCTAAAGGGAGAGAGAGGTGCTTAAGATTGATCTGCTCCATACACAAACAGTAACGCGTTTGATTCTCACTACGTTTGATAAAGTCTTAGCAAGGCGAAATATGTCATTTCCATGAAACATAATAAAACTTCTGGCAAACGAACGTTTTCATTCGAGTTAATGATTTATTATGAATTTTTACCTAATTGTTTAAGAAATGATAAAATCACAATTCATTGGCCTGCCTCAACCCTTTATTCAATATCCCTCTTCACTTGTCCATCATTTGTAAACACACTTTTTACATATGTAAATTTATCCACGTGTTATAGATTTTCTCCATTTCATGCCAATGCTATAGAATGTCATGTTTTCTAATTTTTCGATACCTTCGACAAATTCACATTAATTTCGTGGTGACTTTTCGCAATTTACCCAAATGTAGCAGATTGTCAAAATTATTGTAGTAAGTTTAAATTTAAGTTATCTGTATAACCAATTATATCTACATATTGGAAATACAAAGATAGCAATTTATAAATTGCTATGAATGTGATAAATGTTTAAAACAAAAAAGTATTTTGAAGTTATAATTGAAAAACAACAAAACGTTTCATTTGTTTCTCAAATTGAATTCATTTTGTCAACTACAGATTTGAATGCATCGCATTGTTTGCTGAGTTCAATTGAGTTGATGAGTTATTTTGTTTGCATGCTTATTTAAAACTTTTCGCATTGTATAATACCAAAACCATTGTGGGAATTATTTGAAATGTTTGAAAATTTAGTTTTATTTTTATTCGTTGTTTTTACGTACGGGTATTATCTAGAGACACCATAAAATAAGAAAAAATAAGGATGAATAATAAGGTAAACAAAAGCAATGTTGATAGAATGACATAATTGAGAAATCGAGAAGACAAGAATTGTATTAATTTTAACATTTGGATAGACGATCCAGCATGACACATGTTTCATACAGATCTTCAGATATTAATACGATGTCATGGTACAGTAATTGGGTTCAAATAACACGCTGTATACAGATGTGGAAATCAATGGGAAACCAGCATATTAAAGACCCAAGTGGCATTCAAAGAGCTAGTATAAATGTTACACTTTACCGCAAATGAATCCTGGTGGTTGCGAAACTGGTGAATGTAAGTACCTGTTTTAGTAACTGTGTTTAAGAACTTTAAGTACGATTATTCCACTTCAACCGGTACCCATCCAAATCAGACATTTCCGAAGTGAGCATCCTCCCATCTCTCATAAGAGAACATTCTCGTTAGTTACAATAAGTGAGGTCAATTAATATATTCAGCATATCCAAAGTGCCCAGAGTGTAGTTTGACAGTTAAGTAACCCTTCACCCATGGAATAGTGAGCGATATGAGCAGAAACATTCCCGCCACAACCATTCCGCTATTATTAAAACATACCACATACTTCGACAAACCACATACGGTTTGACCGCCGAGTAGTTTAGTTACGAATTCGTTATAAATGTCACCCCTGTTTTAGTGAACACCACTTATTTATTATTTTGCTCACAGCAGAACAAACCAACAGGCAGTGGCGCAGTGAAAACCAAAACTCGAAGACGATCAGATCCAACGCACAAACTATAAATCAAATTAAATCAAATCTTCTGGTTTCAATATGCTCTCGATGCCAGTAAGCCTGGCGAAGCCGGTCGCTGTCGAAATTAAGACAAGAGTGGAAGTAGTAAAAAAAAACATCGTTTTATTTAATTATTATTGTATATAGAATAATACCAAAAACTACTGAGAAATGGTCAATATTAGGAGATAAGATAATATCCAAAATCAAGAGTATTTGCCTTCTGAACGTACTTTCACTAATATGAAAGAAGTCGTTCAGGAGATAAATTGCTCTTCTCACCGTTGTCACCAGAGGGAGGTTGGTTCTGGCTGCCGGTATGTAAAACAATCTATGCTCTCGCTGTTCGAGATACCTATCGGGGATAAAATAACATTGAATAAATGCAATAAAAATGAGATCTCTTAGACGAATGTGTGGATGCTTTGTGTATGTTAGAGTGTCGAATGGAAATATCACAAGTGAATGCGGTGCGAATGGTGGTGTTACTCGTATTAACAAAATAATGAAAGGATCATTAAGATGGTTTGGACACATGGAAATAATGAATGAAGAAAGAATGGTAAAAAATTATATGTTAATGATGTAAATGGAACCAGAAATAGAGGAAGACCGAGGAAAACGTGGCACGATCAAATAAATCAAATATTGAATGTCGGCCATGTGAGTATGAATGTTGAGGAAGCGAGAGAAATATGTCAGGAAAGAAATGTGTGGAAGTCCATTTTTTCTGCCTTCCCCTTCGGGGAGACGGCGTTATGGTTAGTTAGTTAGTTAGTTAGACAAACTTTTTATTTATACAAATCATTAACTTAAACTTATTCACATTCATCATCGAATCGGTTCATCTTAAAATAACACACAGGAAAAATGATGTTTTTCGCATCATAAAATAATAAATATGAAATAACGTATGATTTTCTAAATACAATAAATAATCAATTAATATAAATGTTATGAAAGTGATAATGTTTAATGTGTATAATTATTAAGATCAAGCACATTAAAGGCTCCGAAAAGCCCGTTAAGGGTGGTGGTTGCACCACTGGTGAGCATTCTAATTAAGGTTTCAACCCCTTAAGAATTCTGAGCGTGCGAATTAATTAAGGAAACTATAAAGCCTAGACACAGAATGATGTAACATTTGCCGAACAAACAATGCTATATAGTTGGCAAACTCGTTTATTTCTTCATATTATGCGAAAGTCGTCGGCAAATTATTATGATTATTTCATGGAGACTTGAGAGCGTTCTGAAATGGTACCCATTAGTCCCAAGGCCCCCTAAAGTTGCCATAATTTATCGTGTCTTAAAGAGAGTAAGTAATGACGAAGATAGCATTCATCATTCCTAGAAGGGTAAGGACCTTATCGTCACTTCATCATAGAATATGGAAAGGTCATCTGTTATTGATGGGGTCTAACCCTTTATGTAATGAAGGGTCAAGTCGAGATAAATGTATCGGCACCACCATTTAATAGCTAATTTAATGTTTCAATGTGGTAGATTCCCGTTGCTCTCCACTTTTTTGGATACAATAGGTTATTTAAACCCAATTAATGTATACTTTTTTTTAAATAGTCCATTGTTTTGGCCGAAACACTATGATACCTTAACATTTTAAACTGTTAAATTAATTTTTTTTTTTTTTGTATCACAATTATATTTCATTTTACGCGACAGCTCTTCCATCAACCTATGTTGACATCACCAGGTGTTGCAATTACAATTATTATTATTATAATTATTGTTATACTTTTTTTTTATTCACAACATCATGTCGCTTGAACCCATTTAATATTTATTTAGCTATAATATTGATTCACATGACATGAATTAGGTTGCTTATCTATCGTCATTTTATTGTCACGTGAGCTCTACACCAGACCAAAGGCAGTGTGACAAGTTCACTGCCATCGCCGGGAATGGAACCCGGGACCTTCGTTATGGCAGTCAGAGCTCTTACCACTTTGCCACGAAGGTCGTTGATTCTCATGACCTAGTTTATCATAATTTTTATTGTCACGTGAATTCTATCAGACCAAAGACATAACTAACTAGCCATCACACCCTTTCCGCAGAGGGGTAAACAGATAGGATGGGCCGCCAAACTCTTCTTACCTGACATAATCCTCGCGCCTCTTCCACATTCACTCACCGTGACACGCACTCGCGTCGATTGCTCCTACTTCATACGTTATATATATTTTATTTTCACAAATATTTTTATAGAATTTTTATTCTATGCAACTGATCACTATCTTTCTTTTTTTCAAAAATGTTAAAGGCATCAAATAAAATAAAATGAGAACATTATTTTGCAACGATAATCTTAACTTGAAACTCCGAAAAAGAATGATAAAATATTAAATACAAGTATGGTATGTTCTACTATATGGCTGCGAAACCTGGACTCTGAAAGTGAATGTAATGAACCGGTTGGAAGCGTTCGAGATGTGGATATACCGCAGAATGCTCCTTATACCGTGGACCGATAGGGTCAGTAATGCAGACGTGCTGCAGAGAGCTATAGCCAATAGAGAACTGTTGTCGAGTGCGAAAATTAGAAAGGTCTCATATTTGGGTCATGTGATAAGGGGAGAAAAATACCACCTCCTTCGACTGATATTAATGGGTAAAGTGGAGGGACGTCGGGGAGTTGGTAGAAGGTAGCTCTCCTAGCTGCGGAACATCAAAGGGTGGACAGGAATAACAAGAGTTCAGAACCTGTTCCAAGTGGCGCAGGATAGAGATGCCTTTACCGCAGTGATCGCCAATGTTGGGGGGACCTGACACGGCACCGAAAGAAGAAGAAAGGCGTACGGAAAAGTGCCTTCCCAAAAAACAGTAAAAGTGCTACATCTCGCTGCAAACTAATCCCTTGGATTGACATTAGCAAACAATAGATTGATTAAATGCTTATTCGTGCAAATTATATTTAAATAATAATTTCTTAAATGTGTACGCCACGCTCGCCCTCTATTCCGCCCTCGTGTAAGGTTCCAGCGCCTCCTGGGGGGCGGTACCGCCCCCGTTGGAAACCAATACGTTGGACTGATATATTAATTACAAAAGCGAAGTAATTGATGTACCTTCGTTCGGTAGAGTAAATTAATTGGTTGAAAACCTATTAATTTCGACGGAAATTAATTTAATAAAAAAAGCTGTACCGTTTTCATTCAGCTGGCAGATAATGCGGACAAATGATAGGTGAAGGGGTTAATTCCACCCATTAGGGTCCCCACCAACAAGAATCGAATATCCACTTGCTCAAGTGATAAATTGATACTGAAATTCGGGTGTCTGGACGATTTATCAAGAAGACAGTTCTTCAAACGGACGCATCGCTTTCAAATGTCTAAACTGAAAATTATTTTAAACATTTGAAATCATGTTATAATTTTATATTAAATATAATTAAAATACACATAAAATCTTTATTTTATTTATATTTAATAAAAACATATTACACAATAACAAATGTTTAAAAAGTTGCATGAGCTGCATTTAATAAAATGATAACTTTATTTTGCAATGATAATCTGAACCTGAAACTCCGACAACGATAGGTTAAATTTTATATATGGTTTACTCTACTAAATGGCTGCGAAACTTGGACTATAAAAGTGAATGAAATTTATTTATTTATATACGAGTATATAATACAAAAATGAGACATAACAACCGAAAAACGTTTAGGCGACTCATTTGGACACAAAACGGTGTTACAAAGATAAAAAAACGAAATGAAACCAAAAAATAATACATATAAGAAGGAACCCAAATATGTCGACGTCAGTGAGGCAGTACTCACTTTAGAATTTGTAATATATTTTTTATGAACACCGCCGATTAGATTCAAAGTCTGAATTGCTCTTCCTACTGGCATCATCAAAGGCAGGTTCGTTCTGCGTGACGGAGCAAAGAACAATTGATGTCGACGCTGTCGCAGATAATAAGCTGGTTGAAGGCGTTTGAGATGTAGATATAACGCAGAATGCTTCATATACCGTGGACCGCTAGGGTCAGTAATCGAGACATACTGCAAAGAGCAAGAGCCAATAGAGAACTGTTGTCGAGTGTGAAGGTTAGTTAGGTCTCATATTTGGGTCATGTGATAAGTCTGTAAGAAAGATACCACGTCTTTTGGTTGATAATCATAGGTAAAATAGAGTGTTGGTAGAAGGTAATTATTCTGTAGAAGGTAATTACTTATATGAATTATTTATCATGGAGTTATACATCATTGTTCAAGAAACAATAAGTAGTTTAACAAACTGGTTTTTAGTTTAGAAAAAAAAAAATAATCGTATAAATATAAAATGTAATTGTGCATTAAGATTTTTCTTATGAATTATCAGGGGCTCCACGCGAAAGTTAAATCAAAATGTTTATACGAGTATAACACAAATCTTCATTTCCATAGATTAAAAAGATGTTATAATAATTTATTTTTGGAACGTTCCAAAATAAATCATTATAACATTTGCCAAACCTGACCATATTTGCAAGCAATTTTATAATATTTTAAGCTGATGAAGGAGCTGGTGAGTCCGAAACCTGTTTGATATTTAATTTATATATTTTTTTATTAATGTGAGTGTTGTATACAAAGTATATACAAAATAAACATTAAACATCTAAAACACAAAGTTATGGCGAACAAAGAAGAAATAAAAATATATATTTATTCGATTATGAAGGTGTAAAACCTTAACCTTATGTCGAAATAACAGTGTTTTAATGCATCCAAAAATATTATCTTAATTGTGTTTTCAGTTGCAACCACTCTTTTATAGGCTTATTTAAATTGAAATGAGCGTAATGATTGGTTTTAATGCTTCATTTTGATATTTGATATACCTAAGGGTTACTATTTCCACTAGAGGCACTGGTTCGGCGACTCGCGATACCCCAAGAACGTAGATGAGGTTACGTCGCTTAACGAAACGACGTTAGTAGAAATACCGACCATTAATAATGACGAATCAGGACGCCCGGATCGCGCGGCTTAACATTGTGAATGGAGTGCTTAAAAGCGAATGAGGCTTATGGCGGGGAACAAAATACATTTGCTGAACAAACGCAATCGGAATGGCCGCTATCCATTCTTGGCACTCGGTCATTTACGCTAAAACATATACATTTACGTCGACATAAACTAACTAACTAACCATCAAGCCGTCTCTCCGAATAGGTAGGCAGAGAGGATGGATCGCCATTCCGTTTTATCCTGTCATACCTACCTAGCTTCCTTCACATTCAAATCAATTTAAATCAAATCAAATCAATTTATTTCATCAACAGATTGGTTCTGGTGGCCGGTTGATAAAACAATCTGTGCTGTCGCTGTCGGAGAAATCTATCAGGGACAAAAATACCAACACCCTCTAGCACGGCCGAGTTCTCGAAATATCCCCTGATTAATTTAAAGAAATGGGTTATGAGATGCCAATCTCTTCGAAGCTGTAAAGAATTGGTTCCGAGCATTCCTAAAAGAAATGCCGTGGGATAGAGCCACGGATAACTACCATACTCCCTCATGTTGAGATACCTCAGAATTTTTTTCTGAACTCTCTCCAGCATAACGGAATATCTCGCCTCGTGAGGACTCTATATCACAGAACCACTTTCGAGTCTGCTCCGAACCAACGCGTTGTATGGGACTCTGAGCACATTGGGATTTCTGAAAACTCTTCATACTCCCTAGGGGACTCTTCATACTCCCTAGGAGGTTTTAAGGACTATCTCTCAATATTTGATCTTTACATACCTTGGAATTCAATCCCCAAGATAAAATCTTTACATCAGTCATTGCCAAAGTGGACGCACTGCAAGGGGACATCATCATAACCCGTCTGTCATCCAATGCTGAATGTAGGCCTCTCCCAAAGCACGCCACCGCCCTCTATCCATTGCCGCTTCCATCCATCCATGTCCAGCAATCCTCTTCAGATCGTCGGTCCAGCGGGCAGGGGGACCTAACTCTGCGGAATCCTGTACGCGGTCTCCACTCCAGAACCCGTCTCCCCCATCGGCCGTCGGTTATCCGACAGACATGGCCAGCCAATCGCCACTTCAGCCCGCCCATACTCAGAGCCACCTCAGTCACCTTGGTTTGTTGTCGAATAAACTCGTTTCTAAATTTATCCCTCAAGGTTATTCCAGGCATTGCTCTCTCCATTGCGCGCTGGGCGACCAACGCGCCATGCTATTGCAAGGGGTCAAAGTCAATGAAAAAAAAATTGGGGGCACATGAGATGTAAATGGATGTTCACGAGAGTGGATCCCTTTTAGGAAGCCGTCAACAAAATGTTGGCTTATTTCAACATCAACAGAAACCAATTTTTATAAGGATTAAATGTATCTCAATAGAGACGAAGGTGTTCATTGTTTTCTGGGAACAGAATTGGGAACAGAACTGGGAACAGAATATTGATATCCTTAAAATTATATATTTTACCCGCAATGGGTAAAATCCAGTATTTGTCTACAAGTATTTGTATACATTCAAAATGTTGTATAAAAACTGGTCCAAGCTAAAAGCATAAAAATTGGAGAGACATCTCCAGGCGTAGTCTAGCACTGTACGAGTATGATAATTGCAAAGCCTCTCACGTTGCATCAACAAAGCTTGCTTAATGCTTACACCCAATCTTAATGGATGGCGCTGGTGTAGATTGAACTCAAAAATGTGAAGTGTTCCTCAACATTGTAGCATATATACATCTTCCAAAAATTTGTCAGATGTGGTGGTTGTAAGAAATGCGGAATGGGGAATGTTGTTAAACATACAGCGATCGCTTAACCCAACCAATGACAGGTCATAAGTCCTGTAAGCGCCTCGACCACCATATTCTGTTCCCAAAAAACAATTTACATCTTCGTCTCTATTGAGATACAATTTATCCTTATAAAAAAATGGTAATTAATAAGACGAAAATATCTCTGAAGTAAAATTTCATAAAACTTCTGGAAAATTGTCGTGTTTATAAACGTGCGTTGTAATTAACATTGAATGACGTTAAAAAATGCAATAAAATAACCATATTTTGAAATTCCTTTTCAAAGGAGCAAATTTGAATTTATATTTCATTCAATGTAACCCGACAAGTAGGCAACTATGTCGCACTATCCGTCATCTCATTTCACATTACTTTTACGGCCTACGTGATGGGTCACACAGCAGTAAAACGGGGTTAGTTTAGGACCAGGAAAGCAGGAAAGGGTAGTACTTTGGCTAGTATTAAGGGGTAAGTGCGAAGCGGTTGAAAGTTGATATTTGAAGCGTTTTTGTTTTACTGTTCCCTTAGAATTAACTTCTTACCAAGAAAAACACTTCCACAGTCTGGTGGCTTTATAATAAAATAAATACAACTACCTCAAACGCCTCAACACGTAGCGATCGTATAACAACCATATAAATTATAGGTAGCGTGTAAAAATACATTTCAAATGTTTGTACTCCTCGAGTTAATCAATATGATTTCCTTCCAATTTGAAAGTATGAGATAAAACGAAATTTGAATGAAATATAATGTCTTCTATATCTGCCATACTTTGTGTTGTAGATGTTTCATTTCTCTTTTTCTTTTTATATGCTTTGTATATACAACACTTACATTTAAAAAAAATTTAATTACCTAGACATGTTTCGCACAACCAGTCCCTCTTCAGTGATTCACATTATAAAGATACATATTTAAAATAATATAAAATTGTTTACCTGATCTGACAGATGTTATGAAGATTTATTTTGAAATTCCAAAAAATATAAAACAAAGTTTTTGCATTAACAGTTATAAAATGTTAAAGTATCATAGTGTTTCGGCCAAAACAATGGACTAAAAACACCTTTATTGAGAATTAATTGTATCTCAATAGAGACGAAGATGTAAATTATTTGGAAACAGAATATGGTGGTCGAGGCGTTTATAGGACTTATGACCTGTCATTGGTCGGGTTAAGCGATCGCTTTATGTAATACAATATTCCCTTTATTATTATTTTCTAGTAAAATGAAAAAGACGACTATTGAAAGAGTATGGGATGTTCAAGGCGCTTTTATGACTGGAAGAGGATGTATGGATCAGATTTTTGCACTTCGAACGCTTGCAGAGAAGTTTATGGCCAAAAACTGTAAGCTTTTCTGTGCGTTTGTCGATTTGCAAAAAGCCTATGATCGAGTGAACAGAGATGAACTGTCGTCAATCTTGTCCGAATACTTAGTGAGCATAAAACTAATACGGGCGGTTGCTTCTCTCTACGAAGGGAGCACTGCGAGTGTTAGGGTAAATGGGGACATCACGCCCTGGTTTGATATCACGAAGGGTGTTAAGCAGGGCTGCGTGATGTCCCCTTGGTTGTTCAATCTGTATATGGACAAGTGTATGAAAGAACTTAAAGGTATAAATGCTGGTGCTAAGATGAGTGATCTGTCTGTAAATTGTCTGCTTTACGTGGACGATGCCGTTCTCGTTGCGGATAGTGCGGACGAATTACAAGTCTTGGTGTCGAGAATGTATGAGGTATACAAGTCGAACGATTTAATGATGAATGTCGGAATGTCAAAGGTGTTAGTTTTTGAAAGGGAAGAGCAAATGACAGTTTGTAATATGAGTGTAAATGAAGAGAACTTGGAACAGGTGACGGAATTTGTGTATTTAGGTAGCATGTTCACAGCGGATGGCCGAACGGACAGTGATGTTGAAAGAAGAGTTGGTGCGGGTAACAAAGTGAATGGAGCTTTAAAAGTAGTTATTGGAAACAAGAATTTATCAATGAAAGCGAAAATGGCCGTTCACAATGGAGTTCTGGTCCCAACACTTATGTACGGAAGCGAAGCATGGAACTGGCAGAAGAAAGATGAGAGCAGAATAAATGCGGTAGAGATGAGGTCCCTAAGACGCATGTGTGGTAGAACGATGTACGACAGAATCTCAAATGCTGATATTAGGAAGGAATGTAGAGCGAAAGAAGGTATTATGAACAAAATTATGAAAGGTTCGCTGCGTTGGTTCGGACATATGGAGCGCATGGGTGAAGAAAGAATGGTTAAAAAAGTATACGTTAACGATGTAAGTGGAGTAAGGAGTCGTGGTAGTAAAACATGGCATGACCAAATTAATCAAATATTAAAGGTTGGTCATTTTTTTTTTTTTTTTTTTTTTTTTTTTTATGTATACAACAGGTTGTTTGAACCCAATTACTGTATACAATTGATTTTTTAGCTATTATATTGATTCTCGTGACATGTGATAGGTAGCCAATCTATCGCCATTTTATTGTCACGTGAATTCTACACCAGACCAAAGACAGTGTGACAATTACACTGCCATCGCCGGGAATCGAACCCGGAACCTTCGGTATAGAAGTCAGAGCTCTTACCACTCTGCCACGAAGGTCATGTCAGAAGCCGGAAGAATCGACGTGCGTGTATGACTCGATGTATGAATGTGGAGGAAGCTAGAGAGGTGTGCCAGGATAGAGTAGTGTGGTGGTCCATTCTCTCTGCCTACCCCTGCGGTTAACGGCGCAATGGTTTGTTGTTGTTGTTGTTCTAGTAAAATTATTAAGAGAATTGTGCTACACAACCAGGAGGGTATTTGTTAAAACGCTTTCTTGAAAGGTTATCTCATTACTGTATAAATGAGTACTCTTCTTTATAGATTACGCAAAATAATTGTACGATTGATATTCATTCGAACCATCGTATCAATTTCCCGATTTCTTCGCCTTCAATGTCTCAGATTGTGTCCAACTCTCCTTTATGAAATCATCTGAATTGATTAGATCACTTAGGCCCGAGCTGTTGGGCGGCCTACGCTCTCTACTCCCCCACTCCTAACAGCGGTGATAATGAAGCAATCACTTAGCAACTGAGATGCCGGCACACGAGATGGCAATCCTTGCGGACGAAATGGACCCGTGCCACATAATGGCGCTGGGTCAAACTGAAACAAGTGTGGGTGCTTCCATTGAAAGGAATTTCGAATTGATTATGTGATATTAGGAATCACTATAACTACAGCTATTATTACATTAAAACAAAACAATTCGTCTGATTTCTATAAGTTTTATTATATTTTATGTAAATGACATGTCTCGCCTCTCTAAGACATTATCAAATGTAGCGAAAATCAAACGCGTTTCTGTTTATATACAGATTTCACATCTAAGCTGAAAACCCATATTTTTTATATTTCATACCCAATTTTCAAAAGGGTTGTAAGGCTACGATGGGATATATTTTACTGGAAAGCATGCCTCTACAAAATGTCATAAGGCGCCATGTTGCATTTACAACAGCAACACTACTATCAAGTCCAACTCTCTAGTGTCCACGAGAGGTATTTTAAAGACCCCGTGAACCCCGGGCAATGTGGCACATATTACTTAGTGCCATAGCAGATAGAAAGAGGACGAATGGCAAGCTTCCAGCGCTATAAAACTGGATACTTCCAGCTAAGGGAAGGTAACCCCGACAGAAAATCCTCCAGAGAAGGCAAGGGGATACCACTCTGGATATTTTTCCCCACGTCATCACTATGAGGGTATATTCAACGTTGGGGAGACCTGACAAGACACATACAGAAGAAGAAGATACCCAATTTAAAACCTGCATATTTTGTTCTTTTATATAATACTTTCTTATCGATTGCGAATATCAATAAGATGCAGCGTTCACATTAAGATTTAATACACGTCTTTATGCGCCCTTGAGGTGATTACATCACAAAAACGGCGCTTTAAAAGTTAGCACTTTATTATTATTTATTAATATTATTATAAGGAGCAGAATACAGCAATTAAGGGGACGTGCTCAACATATAAATATTTCCACTAAATCAAAGATAATAGTAATAGCTGTCTCCAAGAGAATCAGAAGCCTTATTTACACTTTTAAAAATATTATAAATATATTACCGCTAACCACACTTTAAACAGTATATTATGTATTCGTCCAATCCATCCTAAACTACGGTTTAATAGGATGGGGAGGAACTACAATAACTACACTAAACCCAGTCATTGTAGCCCAAAAGACAATAATTAGAGTCATTAACAAAAAACCATATCGATTCCCCTCAGACCAACTATACGATAATACAACTATATATAAGAAATTTAGTCGTGCACTACCACAAGGACACCGACAGACACTTAAAAGCACAACAAACGTACAACACACGCAACAAACATAACCATTTTGTACCAAAAACTAAAACTTCTTATGCGCAAAGACATTTCTACTATCTTGGACCCAAACTCTATAACATAATTAACAAATCTATAAACGACCCACAAAAAATGACAATGCACAATTACAAAAAACATGTAACTACGGAGACATTAAAAAAAGGACGGCTTGAATGTAGTATAATTTTTAAAAATAAGTAAATAGTTTAAATAGTGTTATATAAGACAATATAGTGTTTAAATAGTGTTATATAATATATAAGTCAATTAATTTTAAATTATACACTTTAGGATATGTGTTGCTTCCCTTAACTGCTCCCTAAATTTGTAAATTATATTATATATTGAAATTATATAGAGTACTAGGAATGCCTCCCTAGAACGGGTTACCCCAGTTGGGAGGTATTAAAACCATGTACTTGGTAAATGATCAATAAATAAATAAATAAACATACAATAGTTCTATTGCCAACCTAAATGTATGAAAGTGACGCTTGAAGCTGGCAAAAGAAGGATGAAAGTATGTGAAATGCCTTAGAAATGAAATCGCTAAAAATAATATGCGGTGAAACGATTTATATATGATAGAATACCAAACGACGAAATAAGGAAGAAATGTAAGGCAGATTATTGCATTATAAGTAAAATCAAAAAAGGATCTCTAAGAAGTTTTGGTAATATGGAGACAATGGACAAATGCTTAAAATGTTGTATACAAGCAGTGTGAGTGGAAATAGAAGCCGTGGAAGACCAAAGGAAAGCATGACATGACCAAATTAATAAATTATTTTAAGGCAGCCACACTCGAAGTCAGAAAAATCTACATTACATACCGAATCGTTAACTATTATAAATCAGTTAAAATAGTATCATTAATACAAGTTAATTTGTAGATTTTGATGATCTGTGTAGTGTGGTTTGGTCAGCCAAATCATTTGCAGTTTCCGCGGAAATGTCATGATTCTGCTCAGTAGCGTAGAGAAAATAAAAAGATTTTTATTTATCTAAATATTTAAATTGCAAATATAAATTATTGTCAGAGAGTTTAGAAAATTAAATATCAAAATACAAATATTTTTTTTTTTTTATTTTTTTTTTTTATTATTTTTTTTTTTTATGTACACAACAGGTCGTTTGGACCCAATTACTGTATGGAATTTTTTTAGCTATTATATTGATTCTCGTGACATGTGATAGGTAGCCAATCTATCGCCATTTTATTGTCACGTGAATTCTACACAAGACCAAAGACAGTGTGACAATCACACTGCCATCGCCGGGAATCGAACCCAGGACCTTCGGCATGGAAGTCAGAGCTCGTAACCACTCTGCCACGAAGGCCGTCGATTATTATGTACTTGGATGTTGTTCGGTGGTGAGGTAGAGAACGTTTATTCCTGATTCAGGGAACTTGAGTACGATCCTGGATACGATCCGATTCCTTCTCAATAATAATGAGTTATTATTTCTGCACAATTAGGGGACTGTAAAAAATAAATATACCCATTATTCTTTGTTATCAAAATCTTTGTTGTATAATATTCAATAAAAGAAATTACCCAAATTATTAATGCAAAAAAATTTATTAAGTGCGAATTTCATTTCTTTAACATACGACTTTATTATTTTAAATGTTTTGCAGACAGCTATATAAAGCAATACAAATTATGATTCAAGGAGGTAAAGTTTCTATTTAAAAAAATATATACCCCTACATAGAAATAAGAAGAAATTATAAACATAGTTGATACGAATGAAAACGTCAGTTTTCTAGAAGTTTAACTATATTTTATGGGAATGACATGTTTCGCCCTTCTATAGCATTATCAAATTTCATTTGATAATGCCTTAGAAGGACGAAACATGTCATTCCCATAAAATATAATAAAACTTCTCTAAAACTGACGTTTTCATTCGTATTAATTACTAATTTATGACATTTAATAATGCCTTAGAAGGGCGAAACATGTGATTACCATAAAATATAATAAAACTTCTAGAAAACTAATGTTTTCATTTGTATTAATTATTTAATATGGAGTTTTACACCATTCTTCAAGAAACAATAAATTAACATAGTTTTTTAGTTATTTATTTCACGTTCTGTTAAAGTTTAAAATTGATAAAAAAAGTCATTGTTCCATCAGAAGTTCTAACATAATATAGAGAAGTAACGTGTTTCGTCTTGCTAGAAAATCGTTGAAAAAGTATCTTTTAGATGGTTGAAGTTTTTGTTTTGTAAATCTCCATTATGAATTATAATATCAAATGCCAAGACAAGAATTCATTTGGGTTCACATAGATTTTAATATATAAAATCCATATGTAACTAACTAACTTACAAACCATCACGCCGTCTCCCCGAAGGGGTTGGTAAAAAAAATGGACTGCCACACTATTCTTTCCTGAAATATTTCTCTAGCTTCCTCAACATTCATACATCGTGTCATGCACACGCGTCGATTTATCTGACTCCTCACATAGCCGACATTCAATATTTGATTTTTTGATCGTGCCACGTTTTGATCCGTCTTCACTTACATCGTTAATATATACTTTTTTAACCATCCTTTCTTCGTTCGTTCTTTATATGTGTCCAAACCATCTTAATGATCCTTTCATTGTTTTGTTCATAACCCCATCATTATATTTTAATTCGACACTCTATCATATACAGAGTATCCACACACTCGTCTAAGAGATCTCATTTCTACCGCATTTATTCTACTTTCATCCATCTTTTGCCAGTTTTCATGCTTTGTTTCCATACATCAGTTAACTCTAAAATTAAATAATGATTTATGAATGAAGAAACATGTTTAACTTGGCTCGAATAGTGCATTTTGTGTCGTAGTTACATCCTTTGATAATATATGATCGTGTGGCGCCACTGTCCACCCACTTGGAATAAACAAACACGTGATTGGATCACGTGGGCAAATCACCAGTCCAGTCACGGCACGGTCCGTTTGACGATGTTTGTGTGTGGCGGAATCCAACGTGCCGGCAGCGGGCAAACAGATCCACTCTAATGTACGGTCAGCACATCTGCAAACTCGTTTTTCATCATATTTTGTGATGCATACAAAATATATGAAATTCATGAAAACCCGTACAAAAGTAAATATTATTTATACCAGCAGTATTTTTGCACTCTAAACGTTTTTTTTGGTAAACGTAAGGCAAATTCACTGTGAAATTCTATAATTATGATTTTTCAAAATGAGTAATTGAACAAAATTTGTGAAACCCCTAGTACCTCTACACACACGAGTCTCCTCAGATTGAGGTAAGGCAATTTCACTGTGAAATTAACTAACTTACTAACCATCACGCCGTCTCTCCGAAGGGGTAGGCAGAAAGAATGGACTGCTACACTTTTCCTTCCCGACACATTTCTCTCGCCTCCTCAACATTCATACATCGTGTCATGTATGCGCGTCGATTTCTCTGACTCCTCACATGGCCGACATTCAATATTTGATTAATTTGATCGTGCCACGTTTCCTCGGTCTTCCTCTATTTCTGGTTCCATTTACATCGTTAACATATATTTTTTTACCATTCTTTCTTCATTAATTCTTTCCATATGTCCAAACCATCTTAATGATCCTTTCATTATTTTGTTCATAACACCATCATTAGCACCGCATTCACTTCTTATATTTTCATTCGACACTCTATCATAGAGTATTTACACATTCGTCTAAGATATCTCATTTCTACTGCATTTATTCTACTTTAATCCTACTTTTGCTAGTTCCATGCTTCGCTTCCATACATTAGGGTCGGTAGAATAACACCATTGTGCACTGCCATTCTAGCTTTTTTTGCATAGATTTTTGGAAAATGATTATATCGTGTTTTAAGGTGTAAGCCTTCGAAACATATCAATAAAAATAAACTCTAAAGTGGAAAAAACAATGTTTCAATTATTGATGGTTAAGGTATTAGGTTTGTAAAAATCCATATTAATTAATAATAGTAAACACGCTTGTTTAGTGGTTTAACTTGGATTTCATTTACATAAATTATATAAATTGTGCCAAATTTGTTTCGCCTTGCGATGGCATTCTCAAACTGGTTCATTTTCACTAATGTACATTGAATCCAAGTAAACCACTAAACAATCATGTAAACTATTAGTGTTTTAATTCACAATAAATCGTAATTATGGAATTCCAGTATTAACGCATTAAGTTTATCTAAAATTACGCTTGTGTTTGTACTTTTTCAAGTAAATAAATAAATGAGCAAGGTGAAATATGTCATTCCCAAAAATATAATAATAAACCTATAAAGCAAACATTTTCATTTGTATAATTGATCCTTAATGAATTTACCCTACCTGTAAATGAAGGTTTTTGTTAATTATTAGATGTAAAATGCGAAGAACCAGCTGGTTTGTGAAATGAATGTTCAAAGTTTAGGATTGATTCATACCAATTAGTGTTACTACTCGTATTAAGCGGGCTTCCTGGTTAGTATTGTACATATGGTAATGTGTTTAGTGTACTGAGAAACGCCGAATGAATTTCCCCAAACCAGAGACCGCATTAGTTGCAAACATTTGAGTAATATGATTACACCACTCGTGACTAGCGTATGGCTCTAACATTATCAAAAGCTCTGTGCTCCAAAAGCTCCCGGAGCTTAAGAACCTATCACTTGCGGAAACTTTGCCCTGTGCGGTGATGCCTTGTGTTGACGTCTACGACAACCACTTTTGCAAGTTACATGCGGTGGCTTTTCCGACAATACACACGTTATGAAATATGAGCTTTTTCGAGGAGCCAAGTTTTTTTTAACTTACAGTACACATGAAAAAAAAGTTTGAAAGTTATACACAAACAATATGATTATAAAAAAAGATAGAAAGTTGGAATAATACATTGCATCAACAAATAATCAATAATTTAAAATCAGTCAGGAAGTCGTAATATACGCGTGATGAATATAAAGAATATCAAAAGATATACAGGATAGAATAGTGTGGATAGGATAAAATTACTTCAATCCTTTCTACCTGACCCTACAGAGAAAAAGCATTTTTAATCGGGTGGTGGTCTAGGGGATAGAACGCTTGGCTCCTGATCCAGGAGACATGGGTTCAAGCCTGGACACGACCAGATTCCTTCTTCATAATAATGAGCTATTTTCTGCTCACATTGAAGATTGTAAAATAAATTCTAATATCATTTATTTAAATCCTTGGTATTAGTATTTAAAAAAAAAAAAAAAAGAGTTGTCAGATTATTTAAATAAATACATTTGATTTGCCTTACGTTGACATAAGAAAAGTGGTTAAAATTTATCATAACAGAAATTAAAAAAAAAAAACTTCAAATATTTGCTTCTGTGAAGAATTATCCAAAAACAAATTCAGACTTAACCCACATATCCTTGATCCAAAACCAACTATTGTATCCCAAGACTAACTCCTGAATATTATTTGTTAATATTTTTAATTACATAAACTATTTAATGATTGTAGGCAGAGAGATTGCATTTCGATTATTTAATGAATGATAATGTGTCGGGATACAGTAGTGTAGCGATCCATTCACCCTTATAGATGAACGGCGTGATGGTCACAATGTTTATCTTATTTTAAGTTAGAATCAAAACACACTTCTTTCAACTTATTTCAAATAAACAGGTAGTATGAACGGAAAAAGAAGTCGAGGAAGATCAAGATAAACATGGCATGACCAAATTAATCAATTACTGAATTCGAAATAGAAACAATCGACGAGCGTGCCTGTCACGGTGTGTGATTGTAGAAGAGTCGCGAGAGCTATGTCATAATAGAACAATGTGCCAATCCATCCTCTTTGCCCCACACTCTGGGGAAACGGCGTGATGGTTAGTTTGTTAATTAGTTAGTAAAAACATTTAATTATTGTTCAACAGTTTTTTAATAAAAAAAACATCATTTTAAACTGTTCAATTATAAAACTTTGTTTTAATGCATCACAATTTTATTTTTATTTTTCGTGACGGCTGTTTCATCAACCTGTCTTGACATTATCAGATGTTACAATAATATATGAACTGTTAAATTTATTCAAATTTAAACAAATACACAAAGATTCGAAACATCATGAAAATTTAACAGTTGATAAATTATTGTAGCACCTGATGATGTCAATAAAAATAAAATTGTGATACATAATTACAAAGTTTTATAATTTAACAGTTTAAAATATTGAAGTCCTCGTATCATAGTGCTTCAACCAAATCAACGGACTATTTAAAAAACAGAATGAAAATTTTCTTACAGGAGAAATGTGAAACACTTAGAAAAACACGCCAGTTTTCCCACACTAACAGAGCAACACGCCATTTAGTGTTAAACACGAGTACCTCTCCAACTCTAACTAAAATATAAGGACCTCGGCTGCAGTTGAAATTCCGTCACTTAGTTACAGCGCACGTTGTTGCATTGTAACTATTGTTCATTCTGCTATATGTGAAGTGTTTCGAGTTAATAACGATATGAATACATATACAGAGTGTTCAGAGATAATTCTGTAGACTTATGTAGCCATAAATTAATAATCATCTAAAGACTAGAAGTTAGTACATTCACAGTAAGGTATCTAACGATTATTACGTACTGGTAAAAATATCTCAACGATTTGGGAAATCTGGGACTAAGCTGGGCAGCTTTCGGAAACATGGGTTATATCCTTAAAAACTGTATAATATTGATCAACCTGAAACGAAAAGTCTATGAAGCCTGCGTTCTGCCATTTGGTACTTATAGTCTTGAAACTGTAACATTGTCCAAACGAAGTGTCGAGAAACTACGAGTAACCCAAGAGCCATGAGAAGAGCCATGTTAAGAATAAGCCTGAGAGACAGAGTCAGAAACGATACGGTGAGAGAAAAAACAAAGGTCACTGACATCATCCACCGGGTGGCGACTCTAAAATGGCAATGGGCAGTTCACGTAGCCAGAAGCTCAGATGAAAAATGGACAAGAAACTGCTGACTTGGTGACCGTGGACGGCAAAGAGAAGTGCAGGGCGATCGCAACTACGGTAGAAGAATGATCTGAACAGACACGCCGAAATAACCTGAATGCAGTCTCCACAAGACAGAGTGACATGGAAGCGAATGGAGGAGGCTTTTATCCAGGAGTGGACGGGAATAGGGTGAGAAAGGAGAAAAAGAAGATGGGAAAGAAAAAACAAATGTCATTGACTTCATCGACTGTGTGCTGACAGTAAAAAGGCAATGGACAGGTCACGTTGGAAGCTTAGACGAAAAATGGATAATAATACTTGGATACCATAGACCGCAAAGAGAAGTGTAAGACAAGCGCAACTACAATGGAAATATGAACTGAACCAACATGTCGGCATAACCTGGATGCAGTCTGCAAGAGACAGAGTGGCGTGGAAGCGAATTGAGGAGGTTTTTTTACAAGAGTAGACTGGAAGAGGCTGAAGAAGAAAATAAATAATGAACTCTTTCCATTGTCGGCAAATTTCCATTGTCGGCATTGCTCTTTCCGCTGTCGGCATCGCTGGCAGTCAATGTCAATGGCAGTTAGTCTGGTGAATCTGATCACTGTCGAAATTAACACAAAAAAGCTACTTACTTACTTCCTATGGCTATAAACTCTTGAAGAATTTTAGCCTCGCTGATGAATTTTCGCCAAGCTTCTCGAACCTGCGCCTTTTGCTCCCAGCAGTCCAATTCGCCCAACCTAGCCAGATCAGCCAGAACATTGTCCATTAGGCGCTGTCTAGGCCTTCCTATAGGTCTTACTCCAGTCGGTCTAGACGCATATAGGGTCTTGATTGCTCTGGTTTCTTCGGCTCGGCATACGTGCCCAATCCACGCTAGGCGACCGGATCTCATGGTGCTCGTTATAAGGGGCTGCTGAGTCATCGTACGGATCTCTTGGTAGGTCACATGCCTCCAAGTTTCCACTGCAATAGCGGGTCTGGGTCCCAGGATCATTCTAAGTAAGACAATAAAAAGTAGTTAATAAAATAACATTATTTTATTTAATAAAAATAAGTATGTACGCATATTTTTGCCTTGTCAGTGCATTTTATTATGTATATTATTGAATTTTATTATGACTATGATTTATTCATATATTTTGAGTTATATACGAGAATTCCTACGATTCGCCTATACGCTAGTATGCAAACGTAACCATTTCAAGACTTAATAATGGTAGAGTTGAGTTTTGGTTGGTACTCGTCAGGAAAGGTGATTTATTGCTTCCCGTTGGCATTTGAGCTAGAATACTAATAAACATCCCTTAACGAGAGATATAGGCAATCTTCATTGTGATTTTCTCATTCAGGTGTGTTAAACCTTTTGACTGACGTCACTGTCATTTCTATTTCTAATTTAAAAACTTTAAGCAACGCTTTTGAAGCTTATCAGCAAAAAACAATATGAAAACTATGGATGAATTTTTTTGGTAAAAGTTCATTGTAAATAATGAAAATAAATAAGAAATTATAAAAATTCCTTTAAAAAAAAATTTTAGTTTAATTCTACATGGTTTGGAATTAATCAAAATACGTATAAAATAAGAAAAGATTTTTTTAATTATCATTTTGTATTTTCAATGCATAAAAAAAGTATATGCACAATCGTATTTAGAATAAACAAAAGAATATTTTTTTAGAAGCTTCATTATATTTTATGGAATGATAATGAAGTGAAGAATATGGAATTACATGTTTTGACATACTAATGCATTATCAAACATTATAGACTGATAAATAAAGAAACACTTTGTTTTATGTATCACATATGTGGATTATATTTATGAAACGCAAAATTAGTTTGAACCACAAGATTGAACTTACCAACACTCAATACATGATTTCAGTACATATTTGAGTACCTACACAAGAGATTTATGTAGCGCTGCGATTCCCAGAATGGACCATACCACTACATAAATTCCCGAAATGACGTCACGATCATCGTGAGGACATTTTGATGTCATTACCTATTCATACGGGAGTGTGATCTCCATTTCAGCTGTCGAATGTTGATCAATGTGAAACTCTATGAATATCAACCATTGTATTCCTGCATTATATTATGACTATGAGGCCACCCAGTACTTCAAAATAAACTAACTAACTAACTAACCATCACGCCATCTCCCTGAAAGGGTAGGCAGAAAGAATGGACTGGCACACTTTTACTGATGCGGCACTCCATCCTTCTCTTTTCGCTCCGCGGGAGACGCAGTGTGATGGGTTGCGAACCTCATCGCCACCAATAGGCATCTCCCGCGCACACTTTGATCGTGCAACAGACACAAAATAAATCTAAAATAAATAATATAAAATACAATGATATAAAATAAAATAAAATAACAAAATAAAAATAATTTAACACAAAATGTTCTTTTTAGATGGTGCAAATATTGTCTATTTAATTTATGTTCCACGAATCCGTCGTTTTTTTTAATTTAGCACATAATGTAATAACACATAATGTTTTTTTCGATGTTGCACATGTTGACATGGACGATCCGGACTTTTGTGTTTATTTAATTTATGTTACACGTATCCACCGTTTTTTAAAATTAGCTGTAATTAGGCACTTAACCAGCAAGAACTTTGAAATAAATAAACTAATCATATTTTGAAATTTAGAGCGAGTTATATTATTTGAAGTTAGAAGAATATTTTTAAATAATTTTCGCTCAACAGGTCGTTTGAACCAACCAACATCTATATTTAAAACTAGCATACCTTGTCAGACGTTGTCCTGTCCAAACGTTGGCTTGCCTACTATTAGCTGGCAAGATAAATAATCTAAATACCACAGAATTCGACATCAGCGTCATTTACGGTAAACAAACGTAACTATGAATTATTCTCAGAGGGTCAATTATTCCAGTCACCTATCGTTCCAATTATAATTCTACACTATCCAAGGACTTACTCAAACACATCAAAATCGGTCCAGTCGTACATATAATAATTGTTTTGTCTGCTTGCTTGTTTGTCTTTGATTTTCTCGAAAACTACCAAACCGATATGGCTAAAAATATCACAGTTTGTTTTTATTAGTTTCAGAAAAGCTTTGAGAGAGTTTCAATAAAATCCAATATGTAAAACTGTTGCTATTACATTTTTAAAATGAGTATTGAAAACCTTCAACCTATCAGGTTGTATTGAGGTCAGCCAATAGATATACTACTCTGGTATTATATGCAATTTGTTTTTAGCTATTCTTTTGATTCACGTGCATTCATGTGAATTCTAATCCTGGACGGCAAAGTGCAGTATCACTGTGGAAGGATGATTTGAACAGACACGTCGGAATAACCTGGATGCAGTCTGCACAAGACAGAGTGACATGGAAGCGAATAGAGGAGGCCTTTGTCCAGGAGTGGACGGGAATAGGCTGAGGAAAAAGATGAATTCTACACCTGAACAAATATAGTGTGACAATCATATTATATAAAATTACAGACTTAATTTCAACAACACTAATATTTGATCAGGGTAACCGGTCAGTTTGGTATTAAACTTGTTATTTACCTAATCATTAATACGAATGAAAACATTACTTGATTACGTTACTCCTAGCGTTATATTTCTTTTAATAATATCTATTGACCGCAAGTAGGAGTATAATTGTTCTGACTACAATGACACGACCGCAAGTGGCACTGTTTCGCACTAAGAGAATAATAATAGAATCAAGTCATTACCAAAAGAGGCATATGTATAGATTATTGCACAATTATGTGAAATTCCATATCGAATAATTAATACGACTAAAGGTGTTCGTTTTCTATAAGTTTTTATATATAATATTATATATTACCTAATAAATGTGTCATGACTCGTTTTTCCTAATGCATTGCCAAGTAGTCGATTGCTTTGGCCAAAAAACTATGATACTTCAATATTATTACTGTTAAAATTGAAAAAAAAAAAGTTATAATATCACAATTTCTTTTTATTAACCTAGAGTGTCGCGACAGCTGTTTCGCCAACCGATGTTGGCATCGTCAGGTGTGACAATAAACTACGCCAACATTGGTTGGCGAAACAGCTGTCGCGACACTTTCATTGAATAAAATACAATTGTGATATTATATCAGTGTTTTCAATGTTAACAGCATTACCAAATATGAATGAAAACGTCTGTTTTCTATGAGTTGTATTACAGTTTATGAGATTGAAATGTTTTGCCTTTTTAATGCCTATTCAAACGTATCATTTGATCATTTGATAATGCCTTAGAAAGGCAAATAATGGCATTCACATCTAGAAAATTCATTCGTATTAATTACCAAAAGACGCGTATGCAACCCTCTCGTTGCATATTATCACTACCCTTTTTTATCTACATAAAAACAATATGGTAACAGATTTGATTGCACAAATAGCAATATATATTATAATATAACAAGGATCGGCTTAATAAATCGGGTCACGCACTATTATCACTTTCACTGAGTCTTTTGATCGGCGCACAAGTTTTCTTCTCTAGATAAACTTCTCAGATCAAAGGGATCCGCTGACTCGCAGACTCTCCTTTTGGCGGGAAACGTATTAATTAAAACTTGCTTTTTCAAGATGGAGTAATTATTGAACTTGTCTGGGAACTTTTGGATTGGCTCCAATTTATAAAGGGTGAAGTAATGCGGTCCTAGTGCTAAATTTATTTAATTATTTGTTTTGTTACGCTTCAACAAAGGAGCGTTTAAAAACTGGCAACTTCTTACAGAGATTTCTACTATTTGACTGTGAAATTGTGAAATCGTTGATATGACAGAAATTTTGGAAATAAGAGTTTTCATAAGAAATTTTGTCTATGGCATATTTGCAGAATTTACTAAAAGTTTATATTAAGAAGTGAAAATAATCAAAGGATCATTAAGATGGTTTGGACACATGGAAATAATAAATGAAGAAAGAATGGTTAAAAAAATATACTACAACGATCTGAATGGAACTAGATATAGAGATAGGTCGAGGCACGATCAAATCAATCATATTATAATATATAAATGTCGGTCACGTGAGGAGTCGGAGAAATCGACGTGCGTGAATGACAAGATGAATGAATGTAGAGGAAGCGAGAGAAGTATGGCAGAACCGAACAGTGTGGCAGTCCATTATTTCTGCCTACTACGGGGATACGGCGTGATGGTTAGTTAGTCAGTTAGTTAGTTTTATATAAAACATTATGGCTTCATACAACTGTCTTAAACGCAAAAGAGTTTTGTATCTTGGAAGTAGGATCACTCGCGGTGACAGAAAAATATATATAAATACACCCATTTACATCCGAATATATCCTAAATAAATCTTTGAAATTCAGCCTAAAGCCAAATTTTATCCAATTTCAGGAAATATTGCATCACCATTCCATCCATCCATCCATGGAGTGATCATCAAATTCAACAAAAAAATTCATCGTTTTCTACTCTTCACCGAAATGTACAATATATCTTGGAATATAACGATTTAGCTGAAGTCCGAAGAATTCCTAGATATTAAATGCAGATTATAACATATTCAATTTATGATAATTAATAGTTGCATGATTATGCACTCTCTATACGACTTCACTGACATTAGCATAACACGATAGAAACATTATAACCTTTAAAAAAAACTTGCTTTCATTTCATTGTAACGAAAATATAGTCTATTGGTACTTACCGATAGATTAACAGTATTCACAAATAACAATACACATTTCAATACATTATTGAGATATTGCACGATTGTTTTTAGACGAAGCGCAACACTTCTGATGTTGAGAAAAATACTCAAAATGGCGGCCATCGTGAATAAGCAGGATTGGCTTAAATAAAAACGCTATGGAGTGTCCGTTGTATTTTATATATAAGTGAACTTTAATATATTATGAATATGAAATTTTATAATTAATATGCATGAAAACGTCTGTTTTCTAAAAGATTCACTATATTTTATGGGAATGACATTTTCCAGTTTATAAATTTTTTTTTAATGATTTTTTGATTCAAATATAATAAAACTTTAAGTAAACAGACGTTTTCATTCGTATTAGAAGCAATAAATAAGAAATCTTCTATTTAAATATTTATATATTTTTTTTTCATGCAGGTCGTTCGAACTCAATTACTGCAAATTTACCTACATATTTTTTTGCTACTATAAATTGATTCTCATGACGTGTGATAGTGAGCTAATCTATCGCCATTTTATTGTCACATGAATACTAAACCAGACCAAAGACAGTGTGACAACCACACTGCCATCGCCGGGAATCGAACCCGGGACCTTCGGTTTGGTAGTTAGATGTCTATAAGTTGTAAAAACTACGAGTAAAATAAAGAGCCATGTAAGGAATAAGCCTTAGAGACAGGAGGAGACTTTTCTTCGGGATTGGACTTGGATAGATTGAATAAGAAGAAGATTGTATTGGCACAAACGTCATCCAAATTTTATTTAAGGAATACAGGAATACTCGTATTGATTTATATATCCATTGTTTTGGGGGAAACACTTTGATATTACAACATTATTAACTGCTTAAATAAGAAAAACTCTGCTATAAATATCACGATTGATTATATTTTGTCGCGACAGCTGTTTCGCTAACAAGCATCATTAGGTCTTACAATATTGTCCCATCAATATTGAATTTCTGTTACCTACTGAACCTAATGATTGTTTTTTCCCATCTTTATTACAATATAATTGTTTACAATTTTGTTTGTAGTTTCTTCGCCTCATAATAATTTTGTATATAAAATAACTCTTTCTGTTGTATTTTTTAGTTGATTGTAAGACCTGACGATGCTAACGTCGGTTAGCGAAACAGCTGTCGCGACAAAATATTATACATTGTGATATTTAAAACATAGTTTTTTTTGGATAATCAAATGATTTTACTGAAATCTCTTGATGGATGTTCATTTTAAATAATAATTAAATAAAACAATGTTTTTTAACTACTTCCACTTTTGTCTTTATTTAGACAGCGACCGGTTTCGCCAGGCTCGCTGGCATCGATGCCAGCGGCATGGACCAGTCTGTCGATGCCAGCGAGCCTGGCGAAACCGGTCGCTGTCTAAATAAAGACAAAAGTGGAAGTAGTTAAAAAACATCGTTTTATTTAATTATTATAGTTTTTTTTATTTAAACAGTCAATAAGATTGATTTAGTTAAAATTATTTTTTCTAGGAAATATAAGTTAATTGATATTCAATAATGTACAATACAAATCATCCAATTCCTTTGTATTTAAAATCCCAGAATCCTCGTTTATAAAGAATATTATAAGTTGACATTAAATTTATTCTCCGAGATCGTACCTGAGTACGCTTTCTACTATGAGAATTCAGTGGCAGATGATGATAGCAGATGATAAATATGATAAAAGTAAGCTATCTAATGAAATATCACTGGTCGATATGAAATATATAGGTAGGTATCTTCTTCTCTTCTTCTTGTCTTGTCACACATCCGTGGTGCATAGGGCCTCAAGGAGCCTTCTCTACCCGACTATCCATGCCTGATGCCCAACATCATCATATTGAGAACCCCTATGTTCTGGAGCAAATAGGTATTTATGTTCCTGATAATAACCTGCGACGGCGCGGCGCTGACATCAATTGTTCTTTGCTGCGTCACGCAGAACCAACCTGCCGTTGGTGATGCAAGTAGGAAGAGCAATTCGGGCGTTGAATCTAATCGTCTCGGATTTAGACATTTTTATTGTCAGTGAGGCAGTATTATATTACAAATTCTGGAAAGAGTACTGCCTTACTGACGTCGACATATTTGGGTTACTTCTGTATGATTTTTTTTATTTCATGTCGTTGTTTTATCTTTGTTATACCGTTTTGTGTCCAAATGAGTCGCCTTAATGTTTTTCGTTTGTTATGTCTCATTTGTGTATTCTCTTCTTCTTCTTCTTCCTCAGCCTATTCCCGTCCACTCCTAGACAAAGGCCTACTCCATTCCACTCCATGTCAATCGGTCCTGTGCAGACTGCATCCAGGTTATTCTGGCGTGTCTGTTCGTCCTTCCACCATAGTTGAGGTCGCCCTGCACTTCTCTTCGCCGTCCACGGTATCCAAGTCAGCATTTGTGTATAAATAAAATAAAATCTTAAGTGAGGCCTGCTGCTTTGACCTCGTCCTGTAAGGCTCTTCTCCAGGTGGCTCTAGGTCTGTCTCGCTTCCTCTGGTCAATTGGTTTCATTCAATTTTGAATTCAATTCGACTTTTTTTCCATTCACCCAAATATGAAATCTTACGGACCTTAACGTCCTTTAGCAGTTGTCTACTAAAAAAATTTTCATACCTCATTTATCAATACTTTTTTAGGTATTCTATCATACATTGTTTTCCCCCACATCCTTGTTAGTAATTTTCTTTCTACAGAATTTATCCTACATACATTTATCCTACTTCTGTCAACTCCAAAATTCACTTCTATACGTAAGGGTCGGCACTGACACCCCATCATGTAATACCATATTTGCTTCAGTCGATAATTTATATTTGCAGTGACGATTTTGATTCCGTGTTAAAAGAAATATCTTTCCTCATCTATACTAGTCAGTCGCCTACTGGACTACTGTGATGTCTGTGTGAAAAAATCACAATTTGATTAATTATTTGTGATTTACGTTGGTGATACGTCATCGTTTCGGAGTGGCACTTCCGCAAAAAGTGCCCACCGCCGCCGCTGGAGAGACGTTAGCCGTTGGATTATGCACCATATTTCATAGTAATGTGCCTTATCATGGGGAACGCCAAGAGATTGCGCTAACATGTATTTTTGTATGGAACATAAAATCATTTAGGGTTACTTTATGAATAAGAATCGGACTTTTTCCATTGCGGAAATTTTCTCACAATTTATTCAACAATCTCGAGGGCGCTTATGCAACTTTTTTTCCACTACGAAATGATAATAATTTTAAACGTTAAAATGAGTTAAAAAACATTTTTGATCAACTAAAAATTTCTTATTGATGGTTGAGGTAATAGTTTTGTAAAACTCCATTTTAATTAATAATAGTAAACACAAGTTTGAGAATGCCCTTGCAAGGCGAAACAAATTTGTCACAATTTATATAAATTGAATCCAAGTAAGACCACTAAACAATCGTGTTTACTATTATTAATAAAAATTTCTTCTATGTTAACCATTGCTTTTTATTACAGCTTTATAATTGAACAAATTAAGTAAACACAAGTCATCAATGCAAACAAAGGGTAGTTATCTACTCTGAAGATGGAGACTTCAAGAATCTCCAAAAATCTTTCAAGGTAGACAATTTTTTTTTGCATACAACAGGTCGTTTAACCACCCTACGTATTTGAACGAACGTGATACGTTCGCTTTGACTGTACCATTTTGGGCTATCCTGTATCACGTGCGCGCTTGAAAAAAAGTAATGTACCTAAAATGTACAAACTGTTAGGGATACGCACGTGTACCAACAACACTTGAGTACAAGTCTTCATAAATATGATAGTTTTACAAGTGGCAGGCGAAGTGTGCGGCCAAGTATTTGACGTTTCATAATTTAAAAAAAATAAATTATTATGTAATTAAATTTCATTATTAAAAAACCTGCTTTTTTGCACATTTCTCGGAAAATTACCTGAAGGTAGGGTGGTTAAACCTAACTACTTTGTATAATTGTTTAATTTGTTTCGTCACGGGAATTCTACACCAGCCAAAGAAAGTGTGATAATCACACTGCCATCGCCGAGAATCAAACCCGGGACCTTCGGTATCAGTGACATCAAAACAAAGCATCGGTACCATAAAAAATGGAAGTCTTCGGGTAGTTCGAATGATTACAATTCTTTTAGTCAGTATCGAACTACCGTAAAACGTAATGTGCAGTCTGCTTACAAGTCGTATATCACCGAGGTAGAATCAAATATTCTTCATAATCCTGAACACTTTTGGAAATACATAAAGTCTAAACGTCAGGATGGTGGAATAATTGATTCTATGACATGGCAAGGACAGACTGTGCAAAATTCAGATGTTGCAAATGCATTCGCAGACAATTTTCGTTCTGTTTATAATGTTTCCTCATCGCATAATTTTATTCACAGTGAATGTGATATCTCACACCAAGGAGCCCAGGATATTTCCATTTATCATATTGATGAAAATGACGTTTTTAAGTCAATTTCAAGACTTAAAAATACAACATCTCAGGGTCCCGATTACGTTCCCACATTTATTCTCAAAGGTTGTAATCATATACTTAAAAATCCTTTATCGATAATTTTTAATATGTCTCTACAAAATGGTGTATTTCCCGAACTCTGGAAAACTTCAAAAATCTCTCCAGTTTTCAAAAAAGACATTAAATCGTGTGTCGAAAACTATAGACCGGTTGCAATATTGTCAGCCCCTGCTAAGGCATTTGAATCATTGATCCATTCAGTTATTAATCCAAAAATTGAACCCTTCGTGGTCAATGAGCAACATGGTTTCAGACCGGCACGTTCTACCAATACGAATCTTATGGGTATTCACAAATTTCGTCTCGAAATCCCTGGATAAAGGTTTTCAAGTTGACTGTGCATACAGTGATTTCTCAAAAGCTTTTGACAAAGTTGATCATTCAATTCTTTTAAATAAACTTCGTAAAATTGGTCTAAGTGATACCTTAGTCCAATTTTTCAATAGTTACCTCTCCAACAGACAACAATTCGTAGCTTATGGACTCTTCCAATCCAATCAGTTCTCCACACCTTCTGGAATTCCTCAGGGTTCCATCCTAGGGCCGTTGTTATTTACAATTTTTATAAATGATATTACTAAAAATATCAAATATTCCAATAGCCTCTTGTTTGCCGACGATTTAAAAATATTTCGAGAAATTAAATCTGTCGACGATTGTTTTAAACTCCAAAAAGACATTCACAGCGTCTTGGAATGGAGTAAAAGAAACAAATTGTATTTTAATATATCGAAGTGTTTCATCATGTCCTATACTAGGGCTCGCACGACGATCTATCACAGCTATACAATGGATGGTATATCACTGGATAGGACTACGTCTTCGAAAGATTTGGGAGTTACATTCGATCCTAAATTATCTTTCAGTCTTCATATTACTTCAGTAAGTAATAGCTCCCATAAGATTTTGGGATTTGTTCTTAGGAATGGGAAAGATTTTACCAATTCAAAAGTTCTGAAGTTATTGTATAACTCTTTGGTGAGAAGTCGGTTGGAATTTGGTACACTGGTGTGGGCACCACATGAAAATAAATATTGCCTTTTGATTGAAAAGGTACAAAAAAAGTTCTTACGTTTTTTGTACCTCAAAGATAACGGTTATTACCCCTGGCTGTACCCAACTGATTTCTTGCTGGGTATGCTGGACTACCAATCATTAGAAGTTAGACGAACTATCCATTTGGGTGTTCATTTTTTTCAACTGATTTGTGGTCGAATACATAACTCTGATATTTTGAATGACTTGACTTTGTTTGTCCCTGACAATTATCTGCGACAAAGGCAACATAGATTATTTCACCTGCCACTGTGTAGAACCAATTTACCTAAAGTTATGCCCGTGGGCAGGGCAATAATCCTTCTAAACCGCATCTCTTCGGATGTGGACATCTTTCACGATAGTGAGGCTTCCCTCAGAAAACATCTATCTCTTAAATAATGTGTTGTTCTTCTTATTGTTTCTAATTATTTATTTGGTCTTTATTTTTTAATTATCTGGTGTTTTTTGTATTTTTGTCTATTTTTAAATTTCTTTATTGTATTAACTGTTTAAAATAATTAATTTTTTTACCTACCTGTATAGTCAAATGCGCCTTGGTTTAATACTGTAATGTTTATGATTTAAAAATAAATTGAATTGAATTGAATTGAATTGAATTGAATTGAACTGAAATGACAGTCGGAGCTCTTACCATTCCGCCACGAAGCTCGTCGAAGTTACACGGACATACCCAAGATTCCAAAAAAAAAATCCTGCAAACCGTCAAAACCAACGCAGATTAAACCATTTCGAAAGTTTACGTATTTTATAGTATAAGCGTAACATGTTTTTCTCGACGTTTTAGTTTAGCATCAAAATGACGATCCGTGTAATGACACTAATATACATAATAATCAAGATGAATGGCGATTTTCGTAATTCAAAAACGGAATTGAAAATTTTTCGCCCCATATAAAACCAAATTTTCCCCGATAACGGGGCCATCACCCTTAAGGGTCTTCTTAAGCGATTCCCACCGACTTCGTAACTCTGGAAGAAGGCGAGTCGGCGGAGTGACTAGAATAGCAGATGGTTTCCTAAAAACAACCTTTATGTGAGCAGTTAGGAGTCAGTCAAGAAAATGGCTGTTAAATGAGGGCCCATTTTGAAAACTTACGCACGCAATGTAGAAAGTGTCTTATTATAAGAGTGATGGGTATGTGTGCTTAGGTGGATAGTTAAGCGCTTTTTTTATAAACACTTTAGTTGAAAGCAATCATAATTGTTAACAATATTTAATTTTTATGCTGTTCTTTAACATCGAATACCTTAACTGGTTTTGCTTATACCAGATTATCTTTATTCATTTTATTAATATTTACTTTACTTTTCATATAATCATTCATCCGTCTAATAAACTTTAATGATTTATAATTAAAAAAAATACAATTTTTCAGTATCTGTTTTAAAACAAGATTAACTAACTTTGAGAATTTATTTTCACTTTTGCTTTGATTTTTTTTTCACAACAAGCTTCAAAGTTATTACACCTTCATCGTGAGAAGAACATTCACCAGAAGATGAAGGTATAAAACCATCGAGACATTTCGAGAAAAATAAACTCGAAAGTGGAGTGATTAAAAAAATCATCGTTTTGAAATTCCACACTGTTAACGCTAGTATATATAAAAAACTATTTTTATAAATTATTTATTTTGGGCAAATACAGCAATATTCGAACATACTTAAATACACAAAGAAATAATAATTATTCAAAATAATACACAAAGAAATAATAAATAATAAAACGCAAAGAAATAACACAGGAAGGAAAATTACATGCTTACACTGGTATATGGTAATTTTTTGTTAAAAATCTTTTTCTAAGGTGTATATTTAGTTAAAATCCACTGATATTTGGGTCTTCAACCGGTTTCGGCACCTCGCTGCCATCTTCTGAAGAGCTCAAAACCATATCCATAAGATGGCAGCGAGCTGCTGAAACCGATCGAAGACACAAATATCAGTGGATTTTAACTAAAAATACATCTTGAAAATATTTTTGTTTAATTTTTTTTTCTTCAAAATTTACAATGAATTTCTTCCATGAAATTTGAAATAATAATCTTATTTTTTTACTAGTATATGGTATGACAATAATGTTTAAAAATAGATACCTATATATATATATATATATATATATATATATATATATATATATATATATATATATATATATATATATATATATATATATATATATATATATATATATATATATATATATATATATATATATATATATATATATATATATATACTGCTACTGCTATATATATATATATATATATATATAATATATATATATATATATATATATATATATATATATATATATATATATATATATATATATATATATATATATATATATATATATATATATATATATATATATATATATATATATATATATATATATATATATAACCAGCCAATAATGTATGTAATATATATGTAATAATAATAATAATAATAATATGTATCTCATATGTATGCTCAATAACAACAATAATAATATGTAATATGTATAATGTGTCTGTTTTAAGCATTGATGTCATCATATAGTAAAAATGGATAGTTTGGCATATGGAAGAATGAATGAAGAAATAATAAAAAATTATATGTTAATGATAAATGGAACCAGAAATAGAGGAAGACCGAGGAAAACGTGGCACGATCAAATAAATCAAATATTGAATGTCGGCCATGTGAGGAGTCAGAGAAATCGACGCGCGTGCATGACACGATGTATGAATGTTGAGGAAGCGAGAGAAATATGTCAGGAAAGAAAGGTGTGGCAGTCCATTCTTTCTGCCTACCCCTTCGGGGAGACGGCGTGATGGTTAGTTAGTTAGTTAGTTATATATATATATATATATATATATATATATATATATATATATATATATATATATATATATATATATATATATATATATATATATATATATATATATATATATATATATATATATATATATATATATATATATATATATATATATATATATATATATATATATATATATATATATATTATATATATATATATATATATATATATATATATATACAGGTCTGTTCAAAAGTATCGCGAATTTTGAATTTCCGCTGGCTCCGTATATTTGATTTTTGATTTTTTTGTAGCGTTATGTTGGTACTTATGTCCCTTACTTATGCTGACAAGGTCGGCCATTTTGAATGTTTAGTTAATTTTTGACAGCTGTTTTGCTTGGATGTGTTTTGGCTCGTCTTCGATTTTTGCCTATTCCAAAAAATGGATCAAAGAATCTGTATCAAATTTTGTGTGAAAAACAAAATAAAGTGCGCGGACGCATTTCAAATGTTGACTGTGGCATATGGTGAAGCTACCTTGGACCAAAGCAACGTTTATCGGTGGTACAAAATGTTCTCAGAGGGCCGAGAAGATATGAACGACGAAGAGCGTGCCGGACGCCCGAGCACGTCAACAACAGACGAAAACATTGATAAAGTGAAGAAAATAGTATTAGCCAATCGTCGAATCACCGTTAGAGAAGTTGCTGAGGACCTAAACATATCGATTGGCTCGTGCCATTCGATTTTAACCAATGATTTGGGCATGAATCGGGTCGCCGCGAAATTCGTGCCAAAATTGCTCAATTTCGACCAAAAACAGCATCGCGTTAACATTGCTCAGGAGATGTTGGACTCGGTCCGTGACGACCCAAATGTGCTCCAGAGGGTCATAACTGGTGACGAATCATGGGTTTATGGTTATGACGTGGAAACCAAAGCTCAATCATCCCAATGGAAGCTGCCGCATGAGCCAAGACCAAAAAAAGCGCGCCAAGTTCGGTCGAACGTGAAGGTTTTGCTCACAGTTTTCTTCGATTGCAGGGGCGTGGTGCATCATGAGTTCTTGCCACAGGGTAGTACGGTCAATAAGGAATATTACCTGCAAGTTATGCGCAATTTGCACGAAGCAATCCGCCAGAAACGCCCGGATTTGTGGAAGAACAAAAACTGGCTTTTGCACCATGATAACGCCCCTGCTCACACATCGTTGCTTGTGCGCGAATATTTGGCCAAAAACAACACAGTAATGGTGCCGCAGCCACCGTATTCCCCAGACCTGGCCCCCTGTGACTTTTTCCTGTTTCAAAAACTGAAGAGGCCCATGAAAGGACGACGCTACGCCACGATTGAGGAGATAAAGACGGCATCGAAGGAGGAGCTGAACAAGATCACAAAAAATGATTTTTTAAGTGCTTCGAGGATTGGAAAAAACGTTGGCATAAATGTATTATATCCGAGGGGAATTACTTTGAAGGGGACAAAATAGATATTCATGAATAAATAAATACTTTTTGAAAAAATATAAAATTCGCGATACTTTTTGAACAGACCTCGTATACACACACATATATAAATATTCACAGATATACGTAGCTCGGCTTTCTGAACCGACGACGACGTTTTAGAGATCGTTGCAGTCTCCATCTTCAGGATGGTTATGAATTTTCTACGCGGTTAACAAATGCGGTACGATTTTTAAATGTTTACATGGATTTTCCCTAGATGTGGAATAACATACAGCTACCAACCGTGATAATCTACGTAATTATACATCCATTCGTTTATATTTATACTACCGAACTTTAACCGACATTGAAAATGTTTTCCAATTTATTTCGTATATTGTTGAATTTATATGTGAGCAAATAAACTATCAAAAACATATCACTGGAACTTATAAGTAATATATATGTTTTCAAAGAAATTCTAAGAATTCAGAAATGGACTTCTTTGAGCTCGACGTACCTAAATAATTTTCGAATACAAAGAGTTCTACTTTACCGAAAGTTCCTTCTTAGAAGCTGTAAGCGGTAAGCAGTAAACACACGTTGACACGAATAAATAACAGACTGAGCCAAGTAAATCGCCTATCCGTGACAGATGCGCCCATACGTGGACCTCCATTTGGGCGTAGCCTCTTCTGCGAGGCTAACGCTGAAAAGTTTCTGTTTATGACCACAGTTCCATAGATTTATCTGCAAATCGGCCCCACAAGTTCACGCAGAATTCTGAAAAAGAAAACATATATATTGGTATTCGATTCAAATTTGCGAGTTTTACGAGATTTGTCCACTGTTTTCGGCGTTTATGATTTGGGTACTGCTATTGCTGACGACCTTCGTGGCAGAGTGGCAAAAGCTATAACTGCCACACTAGGGTCTGATTCCTGGCAAAAGCAGTGTGATTATTACACTGTTTTTCGTATGGTGTAGAATTCACGTGATAATAAAATGGAGATAGATTAGCTACTTATCACAAGTAATGAGAATCAAAAACTAAAAAGTTGTATGCAATAATCAGGTTCAAATACTGCTGTATATAAATACGGAAAGTAAGAGGAAACAACAACATTAAAGACCCAATTGGCATCTCAAGAATCAGCAAAAATAAATAAAACTTTGCTGCAAACCTAACATTGTTTTAAAGGTGGATGCATTGTGGATTTAAACAGAGGTTTAATCAATGTGTTCCGGAGTGTACTTCTGAAAGAGGATAGATTTTCATATCAAATCAAATCAAATCAGTTTATTTTTCTTTTAATCCAATACGAACATATAAACAGTTTAATGCATCTAATTGAGAAAAGGTACGATACCAGGAACGCATGATGGTTCGACTTTAAGAATACAAGGTACTCTATAAAGTCAAGAATATTTGTCTTCTGTTCGTTCTTTCACTCATATAAAAGACGTCGATCTCCAAGTAGATCGTAATCAGCAGACTAATTGCTCTTCCCACCGGTATTACCATAGTCTATGTCTGCCGAAACCAGTCGAAGACATACACATCATTGAATTTTAACTAAATATACAAGTACATTTTAAAAAGTTTTTCACAATTTTATTTTTATTTTCATTAATTAAAAGAATATTTGCTGGGGCACTCAGATAAAGGTACCTATAAGGAACAAAAAGACTATCCCCTGATTAATCTTAAGAATTGGTTATGAAAAACCCGTATCTTCGAACCTACAGAGAGTTAATTCCCAACATTCCTGGAAGAAATGCCGTGGGATAGAGCCACGTTTAGCAACCATATTCTATCATGTAGGATACCTTACATTATTTTTCTTAACCTTCTTCAGCAAAACAGAATATCTCTTTTAGAACCAAAACAAAAAGCATAGCTCTTTCCATGGCAAGTTGGGTGACCTTGAAACTGTAGACTAGACCTTTTGTCAATGTCCACGTCTCGGCTTCGTACGTCATCACTGGCAAGGCGCATTGGTTGAAGACTCTAGTCTTGAGGCATTGTGGTATTTAAGAGGTGAGAACATGACGTAATTTTCCAAAGGCCGCCCAACCCAACTGAATCCTTCGGTCGGCTTCTTTCTCGAAATTGTTTCTATCTAGTTGTATGATTTGGCCAAGATATGTATATTTTGATACCACTTCAACCCAAGCCATCGACGCTTACTGATTTCGGGATAATATGTTCATTAATATGAAAATATATAATAATATGAAAATATAAGAAGTGAATGCGGTGCGAATGATGGTGTCATGAACAAAATAATGAAAGGATCATTAAGATGGTTTGGACATATGGAAAGAATGAATGAAGAAAGAATGGTAAAAAAATTATATGTAAATAATGTAAATGGAACCAGAAATAGAGGAAGACCTAGGAAAACGTGGCACGATCAAATAAATCAAATATTGAATGTCAGCCATGTGAGGAGTTAGAGAAATCGACGCGCGTGCATGACACGATGTATGAATGTTGAGGAAGCGAGAGAAATATGTCAGGAAAGAAAAGTGTGGCAGTCCATTCTTTCTGCCTACCCCATCGGAGAGACGGCGTGATGGTTAGTTAGTTAGTTAGTTATGTTCATTATACTTGACTTTCGTCTTGTCCAAATTCATCCCGAGACCCACTCGCTAAATCATATACGAATAAAACAAAGTGTTTCAATTCACACATGATTCAGATTTGTGTTTCAGATTTGTGTTTATTAAGCATTAAGCAGAACATCTTTTTACAAAATGTGAAAGGCTACCTAATTTATATTTTATAATATTTATCAAAAAAAGCTAGAATGGCAGTGCACAATGGTGTTCTTCTACCGACCCTTATGTATGGAAGTGAAGCACGGAACTGGCAAAAGAAGAATGAAAGTATAATAAATGCAGTTGAAATGAGATCTCTTAGAAGAATGTGTGGAAACTCTGTGTATGATAGAGTGCCGAATGAAAATATAAGAAGTGAATGCAGTGCGAATGATGGTGTCATGAACAAAATAATGAAAGGATCATTAAGATGGTTTGGACATATTGAAAGAATGAATGAAGTAAGAATGGTAAAAAAATTATATGTAAATAATGTAAATGGAACCAGAAATAGAGGAAGACCTAGGAAAACGTGGCACGATCAAATAAATCAAATATTGAATGTCAGCCATGTGAGGAGTTAGAGAAATCGACGCGCGTGCATGACACGATGTATGAATGTTGAGGAAGCGAGAGAAATATGTCAGGAAAGAAAAGTGTGGCAGTCCATTCTTTCTGCCTACCCCATCGGAGAGACGGCGTGATGGTTAGTTAGTTAGTTAGTTATGTTCATTATACTTGACTTTCGTCTTGTCCAAATTCATCCCGAGACCCACTCGCTAAATCATATACGAATAACACAAAGTGTTTCAATTCACACATGCATCAAAACTAGATGCTATAAAACAAAGTAATTGTATTCCTTCACATGGAAATAATATCATTATTACCCCATCCGATCGGGGCGTAAAACATTCTGGCGAATGCATAGTCATTGTATCCGACACTTCATGAAGAACCCGAGAGCGGCAGTAAAAGTTCCCGGATCGCGGTCCAACTTCTGAGACTGCGCCGTAGTAATATCCACCGCCGTCATAACTGATACGGTAATAACCCCAGTCCTTGCTGCTCGCCTGGGAACGGCGGGCTGCTTATTGAAATCCGATAGACACTTTGTAAATAACAGATTCACTTCATCCCTTTTCACTAAGTACGAAAATCATAAGTAAATAGATAATCGAGATCTATTGAAATCCTCAGATTTGTCTTTTTCTTTTTTTATGTATTTTGTATATACAACACATTTAAAATTACATATCAGACATGTTTCGGACAACCAGTCCTTCTTCAGGGATACATATTATAAAGATACATATTTAAAATATTAACTAACTAACTAACTAACTAACCATCACGCCGTCTCCCCGAAGGGGTAGGCAGAAAGAATGGAATGCCACACTTTTCTTTCCTGACATATTTCTCTCGCTTCCTCAACATTCATACATCGTGTCATGCACGAGCGTCGATTTCTCTGACTCCTCACATGGCCGACATTCAATATTTGATTTATTTGATCGTGCCATGTTTTCCTCGGTCTTCCTCTATTTCTGGTTCCATTTACAACATTAACATATAATTTTTTTACCATTCTTTCTTCATTCATTCTTTCAATATGTCCAAACCATCTTAATGATCCTTTCATTATTTTGTTCATGACACCATCATTCGCACTGCATTCACTTCTTATATTTTCATTCGGCACTCTATCATACACAGAGTTTCCACACATTATTCTAAGAGATCTCATTTCAACTGCATTTATTCTACTTTCATCCTTCTTTTGCCAGTTCCGTGCTTCACTTCCATATATGAGGGTCGGTAGAAGAACACCATTGTGCACTGCCATTCTAGCTTTTTTTGATAAATATTATAAAATATAAATTAGGTAGCCTTTCACATTGTGTTAAAAAGATGTTCTGCTTAATGCTTAATAAACACAATTCTTCATAGATGGCGTTTATATGTAGATTATATAAACTTCCAGATAAAATAGTAATCTTAGAGATTAACATATATAATCAAAATTTTCATAGATGGCGCATTGAAACTGACATGTGAATTATAGTGTTGGATTTTAACATATATACAACTTCCGAAAAATTTGCCAGACATGGTCATAAGAAAGGTGGAATGAGGAATGTTGTAATTACATAAAGCGTGCGCTTAACCCAACCAATGACAGGTCATAAGTCCTGTAAACACCTTGATCAACCAAATTCAGTTTCCAATTTGCATCTTCGTCTCTATTGAGATACAATTAAATCATGAATTGATAACCCGTAATGGGTGAAATCCAGTATTCGTATACAAGTATATGTATACATAAAAAAAAAATATTATAAAATTGTTTACAAATATAATCAATTGTGACAGATGTTATAAAGATTTATTTTAGAACGTTTATTTATAATAAAATTTTAAATACGAAAATTTTTATAAGTATCACTGAAGAAGGACCGGTTGTCCGAAACATGTCTGATATGAATTCTTTTTTTTTAAAATAAGTGTTTCAAATAAGTGTTTCAAATAAGTTTTAAATAAGTGTTGTATATACAAATTATACGAAAAAGAAAAATACAAATAAAACATCTACAACACAAAGTATAACAAATATAGAAGAAACAATATAAATACTCTGAATTTTTTATAAGTAAATTATTTTCATTTTTATTTATTGTTTTAAGGCATTATCATTCGAAAATGCCTTAGGCAAAATATGTCATAAACAAAAAATATAATAACGCTTTTAGAAAACAGACGATCTCATTCGTATGAATAATTTAATATGAAGATCAACATCATTGTTCAAGAAACAATAAACCAAGTATTGCACGTTCAGTTGCACCTTAGCACACTTTTCAACGGTATTCAAGAACTAAGATGAAGGTTTACGTCGCTGTTCAAGCAAACGATAAACCAAGTATTGCACTTCAGTTGCCCCTTAGCACGCTTTTCAACGGTATTCAAGAACTAAGATGAAGGTTTACGTCGCTATTCAAGCAAACGATAAACCAAGTATTGCACGTTCAGTTGCCCCTTGGCACACTTTTCAACGGTATTCAAGAACTAAGATGAAGGTTTACGTCGCTGTTCAAGCAATGATAAATTTCCTTAATTACTTACATTCCCACATCCTTGGATAATCCCCATCTTATATATTATACTGTAGTGAGAAAACTTGATATAGGTAGCAATAATTTCCCAATAACAAGTGATATTTCATTTTCGTCAATGAAACAATCGGAGGGGTCGCAGCGAAAAGATTTAACGTCGGGTCAAACTCCCCATAAATCCCGATAGTAATATTGTGTATAACAAAGAGGAATGTCCTGAGGGTTCAAACGTCGTTAGATCGTTCCGGCAGTTTGATTTACGGCGACAAAAATGTATCTCACGGAACTTACTGTTGGCGAAACTACTCAACGCTTTCGTATAAAGGCTAAAATAAAGGAGCTTATATTTACTTACCCAAAATAAAATAACAATCTTCAAAGCAACTAGATATCACGTTATACGAGTATTCGTATTAGTTTCGTTATATTATGAATAATGCTAGGAGAAAGGATGAAAGCAGAATAAATGCAGTAGAAATAAGATCTCTAAGACGAATGTGTCGCAAATCTGTATATGATAGAGTGTCAAATGCAAATATAAGAAGCGAATGCGGTGCGAAAGAAAGTGTTATAAACAAAATAATTAAAAGGTCATTAAGATGGTGTAGACACATGGAAAGAATCGGATACATGGAAGAAGACAGAATGGTGAAGATAGTATATTATATATTAACGGCGTGAACGGAGCTAGAAATAGAGGAAGGCCGAGGAAAACGCGGCACGATCAAATCAATCAAATATTAAATGTCGGTCACGTAAGGAGTCGGAGAAATCGACGAGCGTGCATAACAAGATGTAAGAATGTAGAAGATCGAGAGAAGTATGTCAGGATAGAACAGTGTGGTGTTCCATTCTTTCTGCCTACCCCTCCGGGGAGACGGCGTGATGGTTATTAAGTTAGTTAGTTAGTTAGTTAGCTTGGAGAAAATTTTGATTGTTACAGAAAGTTACGTCTACGTGTATAACTACCACCCTATAACTATGTCCACCCTTGACTATGCCACCCTATAGTAATTAATACTTTGAAATCAATAGACTCAAATACAACACCCCTGACCAAGTAATCCATAACTAACAATTATTGTAATTATTATTATTATTTTGTTAAATTGCTCTTTACATCATGACAGCATGAGCCAAATCAATGTAAAGGGTATTATAGCTATCATAGTGATTCTCGTGGCATGTTATAGGTAGCTAATCTATAGACATTTGAATGACAATTGAATTCTACACCAGACCAAGACAGTGTGACAATCACAATACCCTCGCCGGCAATCGAACCCGGAACCTTCGGAGTGGCAGTCAATGCACTTACCACTCGGCTACGAAGGTCATCACCGTGTTTGCTTACTCACCTTTGTAATACCCAATATAAATAAATAGATAAATGGATAAGTAAATAAAAATGTTCGAAAATAGCAAATTAGTCGGAAATATACATTAACATTATAAGGTCTAAGAGGTATACGTGGATAACAATGAACACAACAAAAATAAAGGAATACCAACTTATACAGAATTACTTAACTTCGCTGGAAATAAATTTAGTAATGGGCTGAACGATAAATTAATTTGGTTATTAATGATATTTTGTTTACTATTTATGGCCTTTTTGATCTCCAAGGCTTCTAAATTGTTTAATCTAATTCCTATATCATTTCTGTGAATTAATTTTGCACCTGATTTAAAAGAATGGTCGGACTCTATTAGGTGGTTTGCGAATTCGGAGAAGCCATTTGATGTTAGACATTTGAGATGTTCTTTGACACGAACATTTACATTTCGTGACGTTTTACCAATATAAAATGCTGAGCAATCGTCACACTGCCATTTATAAATGCCAGATTGGCTTAAGGGGTCTTCCTTGTCTTTTGAATTTATTAAAAATTTTCCCATATTGTTGTCCGTGTAGAACGCCGGTTTCAAATTAGGAGGAAGGTTTTGAACACTTCGAGTAGAAAAATTGTTTATATATAGGATTCTCCTCCACTCTTTGGGAATCGCTGTATCAACACATTTTGAGTTAAATATAATTTTTCTAGTGTTACTTACCCTGATGAAGCTTGGATCCAAGCGAAACTAGTTGGCATCAATATAATAACCCTACCGTGGTTAAATACAAAGTGGTTTTATTTATATAATTATTTAAAATGTCTATCCACAAAGTGAGTGCTTTATATGAAGAAAAAATGATTTGTTACTATTCCAGTCCTTTGCAGCTCAAACGTGGACTAATGGATGAAAAAACTAAAAAAGATATAAAACATATTATATTTAAATTCTGAAATATTAAAATTTAAAGTATCAATTTTTCAAACGTTACATATAAATATGTTAACTGTAAAAAAAAATAATTCCATTATATTGAATACGAATCTTCTTAAATAACTTACATTTACCAATATTTAAATTCATTAAATTTCACATAATTATTTTAAGATTATTTGTTTAAATAATCATTTTTACCACTCATGCAGTTTGCATTAGTGTCACCAGTCTGTCGAAGCTAGCGAGACTGGCGAAACCGGTCGCTGTCGAAATAAAGACAAAAGTGGAAGTAGTTAAAAAAAACATCGTTTTATTTATTAATTTTCAATCATTATTCCCTCTTTAATTAAAACACTTATAAAATATTATTGTCATTGTCAATGCCTTAGAAGGGCGAAACATGTTATTCCATATGATAAAACTACTAGAAAACTGACGTTTTTTCATTCGTATTATTTAAATCATTTATTTTTAAAATACAATCGCAAATTATTTTAATACTTGATAAAACGATACAAAGATAATTAAAGACAAATGTTTAATGTTTACAATTGAAAAATCGTTTAGTTCGTTTACTTCGTGGCAGAGTGGTAAGAGCTTTTGCTTCCACTCCGAAGGTCCCGGGTTCGATTCCCGGGTATTGCAGTGTGATTGTCACACTCTCTTTGGTCTGGTGTAGAATTCACGTGACAATAATAGATTGGCTACCTATTACATGTCATAAGAATCAATATAATAGCTAAAAAATAAATTGTAGACAGTAATTGGGTTCAAACGACCTGGTGTATACAAGGAAAAAAAAAAGATGAAACTATAGATAACACAATAGAAAAAGGAATAATAACATCAGATTGTAAGAATTTTAATGTTTACCCATATAAAAACTTTTTTCTCCTTTACCATAAAACTAAGAAAGTAAGAACTGAAGTAGATTCGCCCCATTGGACCTAACACTCATGGGGTGTAAAATCCTCCCTACACCCAACCCCTTGACGTGTCGCCCCTAACCGTGATGCGGTAATTAGTCCCAACAGTTTTTACGCAACTTTAGGGGTGAAACTGACGCCATTCTGTCCAAAAAAACATCAGAATTCAGGTAAAAAAAATGGCGATAATTTAACTGGGGTGAATAACAACGTCTACTCAACTCATTTGCCACTTTTAAACCTCCAGATTTCGTATTATACATTTTTTATTTGTTATTTAAATATATAACGTAATTTGTTTATTTCTTGATTATTTATTTTTATATTTTCTTATCTTGCTGTGAATCTATTGTAGGATGTCTACCATGCTCCATGTTAATCCTTTCCCTCGAAATGTGTATAAGGCTGTCCATGATCAGCAATCTTATTCCATTATCCGATGTTTCCCAGCCATTATGTTCTTCTGTGTCCTACACCTCTTCAATCGACTTTCCAACTACATGAAATGATACTTTGGTTTGCGCATTTATTTATTTTTCAAATATATGTTTATCCTTTAAATCGTTTTTTCAGGTGACATTATTTGTAAGTCTAATAATTTATTAATTATTAATTAAGTATTTATAATATTGTACTAGTTTAATTTAAGGATGAATCAGTTATACTAACATATACCCTAACAAATTATTTTATCTTGGACACTTCATAATAAATAGTTGATACGAATGAAAACGTCTGTTTTCTAATAATTAATGGTTTAACCGTCGCGTTGCCATGTGGTAAATTGAGTTTCCACTGCCAATTTAAAGTTGATTTTCTTAAAACCTATGGACCCTAATATTATAAAAAAAATTGTAATCCTCCATTGAAGTGTTTTCAATATTTCGTAATAAAAAAAAAAGCAAAAAATTACTTCCTTCATCCCAAAAAAAAATATTTTCTAAGACTGCCCTCACCTTCATTCGTGTTAAGGTAGAATTTGTTTTGCTAATATTTACAACTTTATCAAAAGTGACAAATACTTACTCGCTGTTTTGAACGTATTTGAATTATATCTTTGGCTTTTTCAATATGTACGTAATAATACCGACTGTAGACGGAAACGCAGGACGCAACTTAATAATATCAGAACTGTGAAAATATTAACACTTTACCAAAAGGGACAAATATTAATACGTACTCGTTGTCTTGAACGTACTATACATTTTGCCTAGGTGCCTTTATCATACGTAAAATCTCGTAAAGTCTAGCCGCGCCGGCCGCCGCGCTGCGCTTGTCTTTACTTGCGTGTCCAGTCAGTCGTATGCTATGACGCATTACATATCAGAAATCGCATGGTTCCAGAAAAAAATTAATAATGATATGTTTTTCAAATAATCCATGTATGTTATAGATATCGATCTATTCCTAATGAAATTCCCTACAAGATGACATAAATTAAATTTTGATTCATCTAGTCATATGCTTGATATTTAGATAAAGTTAGCGATAAACTGAACTTACCACATGGGAGCAAGCGTTTTGTTTTGAACACGGTACGTTAAGGGTTAATTGAAATTTCTTGGTAGTAGTTCATTTTAAGTAATGAAAACAAAACAAAAATTGATACAACATTTCTTTATTATTATGTATTTAGTGTGCTTCCATTTATGTTTATGTTCGATCGGTTTCGGCAGCTTTCTGCCATCGTCTGGTACCTACATCAAGTCTGTTTTCTAGAAGTTTTATTATTTTTTATGTGTATGATAATTTTCGCCTATTTAAGGGAGTATCAAATGGTTAATGTATCAAACATTTGATAATGCCTTAGAAATATAATTCTCATTTGTATTAGTTATACTAAAGTAAGTTAAGTATGACACTTGTCTAAGTTTAACTTAAGTAACTAACTAACTAACTAACTAACCATCACGCCGTTTCCCCGAAAGGGTAGACAGAAAGAATGGACTGCAACACTTTAATCGATGCTGCACTCCATTCTTCTCTTTTCGCCAACGCAAGAGACGCGGTGTGATGGGTTGCGAACCTCATCGCCACCAATAGGCATCTCTCGCGCACACTTCAATCATTCAACGTCTACATAATAAATCTAAAACAAATTATACAAAATACAATGATATAAAATAAAATAACACATAAAAATAATTTAACACATAATGTTCTACGACCAAGGCTGCGATGGGAGGATGAAGTTGGGAGAGATGGAACAAGATTGTTAAGAGTGTCAGATTGGAGGGTCGAAGCGGAGGGCAGGAGGAGTTGGAGGCGAAGAATACTGGAGGCTAAGGCTCGATATGGGCTGTAGGGCCATCGAAGAAGAAGAAGAATGTTCTTTTAGATGGTGCACTTGTCGTCAGCTGGAGGATCCGGATATTTGTGTTTATTTAATTTTTTATTCCACTGTTTTCATTTTAATTAGGCACTTAAAACAATCCTTAAGTAAGTAAGTTACATATTATGATAATAATTCGTCCAATTTAGGACTACTGCATTGTGATAAACATCATTTTTGATTAGTCCCTGGCCAGACATAAAATTTCACTGCTCTAAAATAAAATATAATAAAATTCATCAATATTTAATACATCATTTATGATTGGCATCATCAACACCTCGGTAGCATACTTACGCAATCGCTTGACCCAGATGTAGACTATATCGTGGGTATACTGGCAAAAAACGTTAAGTCTAAAATCGCTGTTTTTGAGAAATCGAACATTTAAGTTTTCTTTAAATTTGAAACATATAAGTGTCGTTGTCAAAAGTCAATCGAGGGAATTTTTTTCAGCCGAAGACAAAAAGTAGAGTTAACGTTTTTTTCCAGTACAAAAATGTTCAACAAGACTCTTCGAAAAATATTAAGTTTTTTGAAGCTTTTAGCCTGTATGAAATACCTTTTGTACGATTTAACGTTAAATTTATTTTTAAAACTAGAGAAAAAGTCTGTTTCATTCGACTTCGTGTATTTTGCCAATTTGTAGAGCATTGTAAACTTTACAATACTGCATCACTAAGTCAAAACTGCCAATTTTCGACTTAACGTTTTTTGCCAGTATACCCACGATATATAAGGTTCCCACCACCACCCAAGACTGTTATAGGACGCAGCGACGCCCTTTCGTCAGTCTCGCTGCACTATCTAGGCCTGTTCCTTGTCCATCCGGGACTTACGTTAATTTAATTTAGCCTTTTCTTGTCATCAATCAAAAGGGTGACAGACCACATTTAATCTATTCTTTTAACCTTATATATCTCCCGCGCGGCCTCACATCTTTTTATTATGAAATAAAATCAGAAGTAAATATTATATAAAGCACACCTTAAATAAGTAAAAAAAAAAAACACATTAAAATGATATAAAACACACATTAATTCACAATACGCAATAGGAGAAATATATAACAAACTAAATTTTAAAACAAGAAGAAGATGGTGTATGAGAGAGGCGGGAAGATGTTAAGTAAGAATTAATAAATTGGGATGGGATGGCAGTGTAGACCCAGATGTAGAGATAAAATGCAGAATTGAGGCAGCAAGAGCTACATTTATTAAAATGAAATCACTCTTCTGCAATGATAACATAAATTTGAAACTCCGCCAGAGAATGATCAAATGCGTGGTGTGTTTTATTGTATGGATGTGAAACGTATACCTTAAAAGTCAATTCAATTAACAGACTGGAAGCATTTGAAATGTTGCACAGTTGACAGACATGGTTACCAATACCGAAGTCCTGATGCGAGCTAGAGTTGACAAGAGGCTGTTAACAACTATCAAGGTTCGGAAGATTTCAAATCTGGGTCATGTGCTGCGTGGGGAAAAGTACCACCTTTTCCAACTGATATTGGGGGGGAAAATTGAGGACAGATTTCTGGGTGCGAAACGTTAGGAAGTGGACCAGCATCTGAAGTGTGGAGGAGCTGTTCCGAGCAGCGCAGGACAGGGACAGGTTCGCCGAGGTGATCGCCAACGTTGGAGGGACCCGACAGGGCACTTGAAGAAAAAGATTTATGATTATTTTATTAGTTGACATAATAATGTATGACTCCCTGCATGAATGTGGAGGAAGCTTAAGAAATGTGCCAGGATAAAGTTGTGTGGCTCTCCATTATTTCTGCCCAACCTAACCTTGCGTAGAAACGGCGGGATGATTTATAGTTTTTGTTGTTCGTTATATGATAATTTTAATAATTACAGATCTTCAGCTATTGTTGATTCTGTCACTGAAGAGAATTTACTTTATCTTACGAATGATCGAACAGAATATAATTTCAATTTGTCGAGCACATGTTGTTTTGAAACTAAAACATGAACATATTATATTTCCTGACACGTACGCGAAGCGATGATCGCCTTCGGGAAGGGATAAGGCTGAGGGAATGTGAAGATGTTATCTGACAAAACTAACATCCCCTAATCCTGGAAGGACGGGGGCTGCATTTGGAAATCGGGGTTAGTGGGTTGACATATACCTTATTTCCTTTACATGCCACCAAACGGACAAATTAGTTCGATTTTTGTATTTTTTATAGTGAAGTTATATTTCAAAAAGCTAAGATGAAAGTGCAAACGGTGTTTTTGTATCGACGCTTATGAATGGAAGTAAACCAAGCAACTAGAACAAATCGGTGAAATTAATATAAATGCAGTAGAAATGTGATCATTTTAATGAATGAATGACAAATCTTTATATGAGAGTGTCAAATGCCAAAGTGTTAGGTAGTTTGGAAAAATCCAAAGAATAAATGCAGAGAGAATGTATACGTAAACGACGTAAACGGAACTAGGAATAAAGGAATTCAGAGGAAACAGTGGCTTGATCAAATCAAAAATATATCAAATGTCGGCCACGTGGGAAGTCGGAAAAATCGACGTGCGCGCACGACACGATGTATAAATGTAGAGAAAACGAGAGAAGTTTGTCAGGGCGGAACAATATGGCGTTTAAAAATCATAATAAATAAACATTTTTTTAACGCAGCCCTTCGGTGAAACAGCGTGATGGTAATTTAGTATTGATTACTTTGCTAACTAACTAACTAACTAACCATCACGCCGTCTCCCCGAAGGGGTAGGCAGAATGAATGAACTGCCACACTTTTCTTTCCTGACATATTTCTCTCGCTTCCTCAACATTCATACATCTGACTCCTCACATGGCCGGCATTCAATATTTGATTTATTTGATCGTGCCACGTTTTCCTCGGTCTTCCTCTATTTCTGGTTCCATTTACATCATTAACGTATATTTTTTTTACCATTATTTATTCATTCATTCTTTTCATATGTCCAAACCATCTTAATGATCCTTTCATTTTTTTGTTCATGACACCATCATTCGCACTGCATTCACTTCTTATATTTTCATTCGGCACTCTATCATACACAGAGTATGCACACATTCTTCTAAGAGATCTCATTTCAACTACATTTATTATACTTTTATCCTTCTTTTGCCAGTTCCGTGCTTCACTTCCATACATAATGGTCGGTAGAAGAACACTATTGTGCACTGCCATTCTAGCTTTTTTTGATAAATATTATAAAATATAAATTAGGTAGCCTTTCACATTGTGTTAAAAAGATGTTCTGCTTAATGCTTAATAAACACAAATCTTCATAGATGGCGTTAGTATGTCGATTATATAGACTACCACGTAAAAGAGTAATCTTGGAGATTAACATATATAATCAAAATCTTCATAGATGGCGCATTCTTTCCATATGTCCAAACCATCTTAATGATCCTTTCATTGTTTTGTTCATGACACCATCATTCACCATCATTGATTACTTTGCAATGGTTGTAATTTATTTCGCTTATGTTTGTATGTTGTTTTATATATTTTATCAAAATCTTCATAGATGGCGCATTCTTTCCATATGTCCAAACCATCTTAATGATCCTTTCATTGTTTTGTTCATGACACCATCATTCACCATCATTGATTACTTTGCAATGGTTGTAATTTATTTCGCTTATGTTTGTATGTTGTTTTATATATTTTACAGAGATTGGAAATTTTCAATAAATTGAGTCAATACAAATAATTATATTTGCACACGTTATTAAACACGTGTGCATGAAGTTAATATTATTTCACATGATCAGCTGAACCGGCAGAGGCGGCTCCGGGCGTGTTTGAATAGGCCGGCAGGGGCGGTGCGGGAATATTAATTGCCCTCGCTTATCACTCCCTACAGCTGCTTATAAACGCATGAATACGCGGTATCGCCCACTGTAGGGTAAAGGTACTCGCATTACCAAAACGGCACGATATTCTCAATAATAGCCATTTATAGTGTTTACTGATGCCTAACCCATATTTAATAGAGTAGAATAAATCTTATTACCCGTTTCCTGTTACTCTCTTATCTACCTCAAACATCATAGAGAAACAATTATTTTTTCTACTTGGAATTTATGTTAACTCTTCTGTTTTTCGTTTATTAATATCTTTTAGAAGTTTCGCTTCTTTTGGCACATTAAGTAGAGAGTAAATGTACTGTTACGTATGTGCGACATGTTAAAGTTAGCGATCGATGATAAATAACGGACCGACTTTTCACACATGCCAAAAACGAGACATGAATGTATTTAGTTCGCAAAAAGTGTAAAATAATAGCAACGAACTATAACATTTTATTGGGGTAATTTAAAATATTTTCCCAATATTACATGTAAATACTTTTGATAAAAATAAAGAACCTGTACCAATTATATTAGAACAATCGTCCTTCCTCCTAATGTATAGTATTGAATCATACTAATGTAGAGTTGTATATACAAAGTACTCATATAAAAAAAAGAAAAAGATACTCAAATGAATTTCTACTTAGAAATTTCATTTAACAATATTCAAATGCACATTTCTAGTAAGAAAAAACTTGTAGTTCAGTAGCTTTGTACATTTTTAATGAAAATGTTTTGTTTGGGCAGTTTTATTTCGAGCAGCTGACAATAAATTAAAAAAAAAAAAACATTCTCAAACCAGCTGATTTTATTTTTGAAGTTCATTGCTTATGACATAAGTCATAGCATAATTCAAAAATTAAAAATTCATAAATCAGATGCATAAATGATCCGACAAAATTCAGATCTAAGCCGAAAACCCATATTTTTTTAAAACTTGCATATTGTTTTCTATTATACTCGTACTTTCTAAACGATCAGATGCAGATGTTCATATTTAGATTTAAAACATGCCTTAATGCGCCCTTGAGGTGATTACATCACAAAACGGCGCTTTAAAAATTAGCATATTATTTATTATTATTATTATTATTATAAGTGTCACCGGCTATTGGCTTTCGATAGCGTTGTAGATGCGTAGTTTTATCCTACAAAAACCTTTATTTAAAAACTTCTTAGAGGTTACGTCACGTAGGCCATTCTGAACTGTGCCCTTTAAAATTTAAACAAATAAATATTCAATATATAAGTTTTAAGCCGTTTAGGGCTTAAAATACACGAGCAGTTCTAGACACTGTCTAGCAGCTTTTCTTCGGCATTCAATGAGATTAGTGCGGAGAGGAATTTGTCTTAGTAAGCGAGAATAAATCGCATCTTGGGGGCTTTGTGTGTTCACAAGAGACAGTAGACCCTTTCACAAGTTAATGAATAAGGTTTCAAGTCACCGTCACGCCGGGTCAGGGTGGGGGTAGGCAGATATCCTGAAGGTTAATTAATTTTGTGTTTCGAATTAAAGCGACACCAAAATTCGTTAAACCATTTAAATAACACAATTTATTGTGTCAGTTTTGAAACTACTGTGTATCTAATATTATGAGTATCATGTTCACTTTAAAGGGGTAGACGAAGGTACATAATAATTGATTCTGATATTTGTTACACAAATTTTGTTTCTAATCTTAAAAAATAATAAACTAACAAATATTAGCTTAAGATGACTTAACTTAAACTAATATAAGATTTCTTTTGATGGATGCATTTTAAATAATAAAGAAATAAAATTATGTTATTTTAATATAATAACTACATCCACTTTTTGTCTTTATTTTGACAGAAACTGGTTTCGCCAGGCTAGCTGGCATCATCAGACTGGTCTGAATAAAAATAAAGACAAAAAGTGAAAGTTGTTATAAATAAAAAAATTATGGGTCTTAATGTTTATTTTTTGTATACATTGTATACAACACACGTTGTATACAATACGAAAAACTGTTTTTTTTTTTAATAAACCAATGATTTTCAGTTTAAAGTAATATTCCTAAACCGAAAATCATTCGTTTATTTAAAAAAAAAACAGTTTTTCCAAGCAATATGAAGTCTTTAAACTCCCATATCTCCAAACTGTATATTTGCACTTGTTTCGGTTTTACATTCACGGTGCGATTTTATTTGAATCCTATAAAAATTCATACGCCATTTTCAACTGTGATACAATATAAATAAAAAAGTTCCATCTTTTTATTTGAATCTTCGTTTCTCGCCGTTTGTCACGCAGCGTACCTAAATCGTTAAAAATTTCAAAACTAACGACCCAAATTTTCAAATCCAACTTAACGAATAACGGCGCTGTGCAATGGGCGCCGACGCCACGCCGCGCCGCTATTCTGTTTGTATAACGGACGAACGGGGCAGATGTGTCAAGAGATCCGTTATCGGTTGTTTCCATCCGTTACCAGTACGATAACGACCGGCATAACGTAATGGTGCTCGTTAAGATGAGACTAAGCCGTTAAATCGAAGTACACCCCCTGAAATCTAGGTGCTACGATTGAGGATTTGAATCATTTCGCGAATGTGTGGAATCCGAATCTAGTGCAATTTGTATGAACACACATTTGCATACTACGGAGTTGACTCACTTACTTTAGTTTATACTGGTCGATTCAATTTTGGAAATATGGAACATAATATAATATAAATAACCATTATCTCGAAGGATTTGCGGAAAAACAATGTATAATTGGATGGCGAACGAAGAAATAAGAAAATGAAAAAAATAAAAACAAATAATATTTTTATAACAGGTGCTTATTTTTTTTACTTGTTTTTGAGTTTTGGCCAGTTAAGGTAGCTCGCTGCCATCTTCTTTTCTCTTCTAAAACCGTTTATTTAAAAACTGTAAAATTATAAAACTCTTTTTTTATGTATCACAATTTTATTTTTATTTTTCGCAACAGCTGTTTCGTCAACCAAGGTTGACGTCATCACTGGCTTAAGAGTCCAGAAAGAATCCAGTATAAACTCTGCTGGACAGTCTTCAAAGCGCTACATGGAATGGCTCCAAATTATATATCCGAACTCTGTATAACGGACAGTCTAATAAATACAAGGAAATTCACACTTCGGCTCGGCGAACTCCTCGGCAATAGGAAGATTAGTTGAGACAAAGCGTTGCCCTAGTACAAATTTCGGAGATCGAGCGTTTGCGGTAGCCGGTCCATCAGCTTGGAACAATCTTCCTTCACACCTCATGTGCATAAATGATCCAACAGATTTCCGATCTAAGTTGAAGACTTATCTTTTTCATATTTCATACCCAATTTAAAACCTTCATATTTTGTTCTATTATACTTTCAAATCGATCGCGAATATCAATACGATGCAGCGTTCACATTTAGAATTAAAACACGTCTTAAAGCGCCCGTAAGGGCATTGCGCACATCACAAAAAACGGCGCTTTAAAAGTTAGCATATTATTATGATTATCAGGTGTTACAATTATATATCAATAGTAAAATTTTCGTGATTATTCGAACCTTTTAATTAACTTTAATTAGGTACCAATCTCAACTCAAATTGTATCAAAGAAATTGTTCAAATTGACATAGGAACAAATACACACGAACGCCAAAACAATGGACTGTTCACTTATTTTAAAAATTGTAATACATTTGAAAACATACATAAATTGTTTGTTTGAAAATTGTGTTAAACTCCATGTTAAATTATTCATACGAATGAAATCGTCTATTTTCGAGAGTTGTTATTTTATAATAAAAAAATAATAAAGTGAAAGCAAAATTAAGTAGAAATTGTTTTTTCTAAGAAACACTTTACATTTTACCTTCCTCGAGCACCTTTCTGATTTGGGTTACGTCAAACAATATTATTATTTAGTATTTTTTGTAAAAATATAAGCATTGTTTACCTAAGTATCCATGAAATATTTTTAAATATTTCTAGGCTTTTTCGTGTTGTTTTTTTTTTTTCCTTTACTCCTAAATTATTGTTAACAATGATTAAGTCGAATTTATTACCGTTTTATTTTGTATTAGCACGGGTTTATGAACAGCAACGCATGTCAGTATGTAAAATACAATTAAATTAATTAATACATTTTATGTATTATATGTATCATTTAGATGGTTTGGACATATGGAAAGAATGAATGAAGAAAGAATGGTAAAAAATTATATATTAACGATGTAAATGGAACCAGAAATACAGCAAGACCGAAGAAAACGTGGCACGATCAAATAAATCAAATATTGAATGTAGGCCATGTGAGGAGTCAGAGAAATCGACGCGCGTGCATGGCACGATGTATGAATGTTGAGGAATCTAGAGAAATATGTCAGGAAAGAAAATAGGAGACGGCGTGATGGTTAGTCAGTTAGTTAGTTATACATTTTATGTGTAAAAATGCCTTCGCTGCAGTGATCGTCAACATTGAAGGGAACCTGAAACGGCAGCAGAAGAAGAAGAATGTAAAATATAATACAAAATATAGACTTCTATAGGATTGTGTAGTCATAGAATAGCTTGGCGATATGCAAAATAATTTTTCGAAAAATCTTAAAAGATATTATCAAAATGTCGATTATTTTTTATAATCTATTTAAGATCTTAAACTCCTCCTCAACAGCCGGACCGATTATGATGTTTTTTTAGCATGTTCGTGTGGGTCCTTGAATGGTAAAGATTTACATTTGGACCCGGTAGGTGACCGTTAAACCTTCTAGAAATTTTATTTACCATATTTATTTACCATTTATTTACCATAACATAGATGGCGCAGATGTTCCGCATGCCTAAACACAAATTCTGTGTTTAAGCATGTACAAATCACTTGCGTTGTAGCGTTGTGTAGATTTAAAATTCAGGTCTCAAAAAATCCTGAAAATAATTCTTTTTTCGGCTGTCCCAGGGATCCCCTTTAAGATGTCATAGTAATGTGATTAAAATAAATAAATAAAAATTGCTGCCACTTATCAATGGGGGCAAATGGAGGGTTAAGTCGATGGCTAAAAGGGTGGTGATATATAATATGTGTACAATTTTGAATAATCAGATAGTTACCCTAAATAAATAAAAAACATATTTTTGTGTATACAGTTTGTGTATACCCCTGACAAAGCTCACAATGTGAAACCGGTTGGCGCTCCTGACTCAAATAAAGTGGTTTTATACAACGTTTTATAAGCGTTTAATTCTAATTTGACATATTTTTGTTTCAAGCTTCAATACTTGGGATATTGCTGGTTATTGTGATGCTACTTGGGCCTTTTTATTTGGTAGTTTCCGTTGATTTCCACATATTTGTAAACAATAGGTTATTTGATTCTAATTATTCTAAATATTTTTTTCTGCTATTGATTCTCATGACATGTGATAGGTAGTCTATCAATTTTTTTGTTGTCACGTGAATTCTACCAGACCAAAGAAAGTGTGATCGAACCCGGGACCTTTAATTTGGCAGTCAGAGCAGTGGCCACTCTGCCACGAAGGCCGTCTGTATTTAATTAATTTGTCATTTGTATGTTTTTATATATAAATGACAAATTACTTTAACCTTTGATCGGTTTCGATAATACATTTATTATATATGCATGGTATATATTATTTAATTATAGCGAGTACAAAAATCAAAATACATTATGGGCTTACTTGACTTGTTTCTCCTATTAGGCTGGCTTCACAATCGTAAACAATAAAGATTATGATCCCAGTTTAACTGGCAACGCGAGAGCCGGCCTTATCGTATTGCCTGTTTTATTAGAAGACATTTATGACGTAATGGCTGACGTCACGTTACACTCTTTTGGAGGGAAACAATAATGAGAGACTCATTTGAGAAAAGTTCAATTTGCTCCATTTTATATCTACGGTAGTCATTAAAGTTGATGTCTAATTCTCTTCGAATAGAACTTTGACGATGTCGTTTTATTTTATAATTCACAAAAAAATCGTAGATAAACAACTCAAACTTCTGTTTGATCTTGTTTTGTGCATGAAAAAAAATATTGAAAACAATAAATTTACTTAAACAATAAAATAATAATACTACCTTTAATATTTGTCACCTTTCCTATTAATGTTATTAATACTTCATGTTATTGATAATCGTTTTTAATTTATTGTGTTTCATCGTTTTTGACTCTACACTATTTGTAATTGTTCCTTCTAATTACTGTTTTATTATAATTATTATTATTATTATTTTATTGTTTTATTTTCCACCTTTAATATCTTCTCCTATAAACAGTAACTAACCGTTCTTTTAATTAAAATATTTATGTACCTAACTCAATTTCAGCAAGAACTTCAAATTTATATCAAAGAAATTATTCAAATTGACATACGAACAAATACACACAAAGATTCGAAAAATCACGAAAATTTTACATTTGATATATTATTGTAACACCTGATGATGTTAACATTGGTTGATGAAACAGCTGTCGCGTAAAATAAAATACAACTGTGACACAAAAAACAAAGTTTATTCATTAACAGCTTAAAATACAATAAATTTACTTTTATCAGAGTTATATGTATAGCTCAGATTTCATTCTGATAAATTCCTATAAATATCTTATTTTGAATCAATAAAATTATTTTAAATTTTTTTGTTCAATAAATTACACTGAGGAAGTATGTCTGCGGTCCGAAACTTGATTATGAAAAGTGTTAAATAGTGTTACGATGTAAATGGAACTAGAAATAGAATAAGACCGAGGAAAACGTGGCAGGATCAAATTAATAAAATATTTAATATCGGTCACATGAGGAGTTGGAGAAACCGACGTGCGTGCATATCACGATGTATGAATGTTGAGGAAGCGATAGAAGTATGTCAGGAAGAAAAATGTGGCAGTCCATTATTTCTGCCTACCCGTTTGAGAAGAGGGCGTGATGGTTAGATAGTTAGTAAAATAGTGTTGTTAATTTCTTCTGTGTTCGCCATAAAATTGTGTTGTAAATGTTTTATTTGTATTTTTATTTATTTATATACTTTGTATATACAACACTATTAAATTACATGTCAGACATGTTTCGGACAACCAGTCCTTCTAAGTGTTGTTAAAATTCATTTGTTTAAATGTATGTAAATGTGAATCCACAAAACGAAGTAATGGCGTATATAGAAGAAATTATTTTGTATATATGTTTGTTCCATTAACATACGAGTATGTGGTAAATCTGCAGTTAAGCATTCATATTCAAAATTTTAAATCATTATAGAATGTATTTTATCCAATATTTAAAATTGAAATCATAAAATGGTCGAACACCAGAGTTGTGGTGTTGTTTTTTTTTTTTTTTGTACATTAAAATGTCTACATCTGTCGTAAAATTACCCGCGTGCTTTTTCATATAAAAAATATTGATCAGAAAATATAATGCATTTAGTAGTCATTACATACGAGTTCTGTCCAATAAATATGCGAAATGATTTTTTTTTTAATTTTATTTTCCAAAATTTTGGGTAGTCAATCTTATCCCCTTCAAAATGCTCCCCATTTGTATCAATTTGTCTCACCTCCGTTTCCATTGTTCAAAACATTCCTGGAAGTCTTCAGGAGTGAGGTTCTTCAGCTGCTTTGTCGTTTCACGTTTAATCGTCTACACGTCGTCCCAGTGCCGCCTTCGCTCGACCTTTTTACATTTCGGGAACAAAAAGAAGTCGCCAGGGGCTATATTTGGTGAATAGGGAGGAAGATAATCACAGAGATCGCATTACGGGTCAGAAACTGGCGGACAATCAGTGATGAAGGTGAAGGCGCATTGTCTTGATATTCTCAACTTCAAATGTTCTGTTAAAATCGGGTGCATAGATGATTTTAAATTTTGTTCATTAATAATCATCTGAACAGTTAATCAATGATTGGGTAACATAACAAACCGAGCACTTCAATGTTTTTATCAACACAGAAAGTCGATAGTCGTCCTGAACTTGCATCGTCCTTGCAGTCATCACGGCCCTTACCAAAACTCTTGATCCACTTAGAAAGGGGAGTTTTCTTCAGTGTCCTAACACCATAAACAGCCTTTAACTTTTCATAAATTTCCCGACAATTTTTCGCAAATTTCACCACATATTTGACGTTGACTTGTTGTTCCATATCTGTTTGTCAATCTTCATTGTCGACAAGAGCATAAAATACACACCACGATAAAATTCCCCGTTCGAGCGGTACGTTTATCTCGGTGGTTTGGTGATTACGGATTCACTTAATGGCTCACCCAGCAACAAAGTAGCCAGTGTTCTTACGCGAGTTTCATCTGAAGACTACCCGAGCAATGCAGTTCGCGTATTTAATGGACAGACCTCGTATGTAAACACTGTATTCATTAATTTAACTGGTTCCAGGAAATACTTACCTGTTTTCTCTGGTTCATCCCTTAATTACTTTCAACAATGTATTGGATCACGTCAATTACCTTAATCACCATATTCTGCACGCGTTTATAAACAGCAATGTGTTTGATTTTCCATGCATTTGATAATACCTAAGACAGGCGGAAAATGTAATTCCATGAAATATAATAAAACTTCTAGAAAACAGAGATTTTCATTCATATTAATCATTTCATATGGAGTTTACATAATTTTTCAAGAAACAATAAACTTTTTTTTTCACTATTTACAATGAAATTCTAGCAATTTTTTTCATTAAGGAACATGTAATATTTTATAAGAATATAATTAGAATGTGAGGAGTCAGAGCGACGTGCGAAAATGTCATGATATATGAATGTTGAGGAATCGAGAAAAATATGCCAGGAAAGAAAAGTGTGGCAGTCCATTATTTCTGCCTTCCCCTTCGTAGAGATGGCGTGATGGTTAGTTGGTTTTTTAGCAAATCTTATGAACTATTTAAAAAAATAAAAACGAAAAATGATAAATAATAGAATAAAATAGACTGCTATTTGAGCTAGGAGGAAAGTATACATTTTTTGATATAGGTAACTTATTTTAAAAACTCACAACTCAAAGAATTCTTGTCTGCTATTACAAAAAAACAGACTTTACATCTTCAACGTCTTTCGTGTGAACTAAAATTGAGAGTGTAATATTGTTCAGCCAGTTCCGAGATGCTGCAGAGAGGATGGCTTTACGGGGATGAATTTGAAAGGAGATTATCTTGCTAAATGAACCAGGAAGAATGGAAATGAACTTCCTTTCCGGGCGAAGACTTTAAAAGGAAAACGATTACGTTAAACGGTGAAAGGAAAAACGAAAACGGAAAACAAAGTGCATCGTTCCAAGCAGCGTTGCAGTGGAACGAGCGTCGGAAACTGAATAGCTGATGTCGATACTTGAAATATTATATTATATAAGACTATCGTATAATATTTTTCAAAGTGCAGAGATTATGATCATTACACGTATTGATAGAAATATAATAGAATTTTTGATATTCGGTTTAAAAATGTGTTCTTTAGACATAATGTCTTCTTCTTAGTCGTATTCCTCAAGACTAAATGTTGGGATTCTGTAAATTATCCACCATGTGATTTTTGTTTATACTAATTGTTCATAAATTCACCAAATCTACATGTAAAGACATCAACCTATAATATATCTTCGTTGAATAAGCGACACTCTAATTTGAATTCAACTAGTTTTGCTTGTACCCAAGCTTCGTCTGGGCAATATAAGAACTAATTATATAAATAAAATAACTTTGTATTTAACCACGGTAGGGTTATTATATTGATGCCAACTAGTTTCGCTTGGACCCAAGCTTCATCAGGGCTGTATAATAACTTTATATAGTTATTATATTGCCCTGATGAAGCTTGGGTCCAAGCGAAACTAGTTGGCATCAATATAATAACCCTACCGTGGTTAAATACAAAGTTATTTTATTTATATAATTATTTAAAATGTCTATCCACAAAGTGAGTGCTTTATATGAAGAATATAAGAACTCTTAAAATATAGAGTTTTTTTTTAGAGGTTTGGTTTTTAAACTAGCAACATTGTTTCAACAGACTGTCAATTTGACAGTTGACAGTTGATTTGTAGTCAATACGTTTTGCCATTTTACCCTGTTGCTCAATAATGGTGTCGAAAATAGGACTTCACGATTGCGCTTCATTCGAGCTAGCCGTGGCGCTCATATGCCCAAAATCATATTTAAACAATGATGGAATAAAATTATCTATTGAATAAAGCCAATATCATTGACATTAACATTATTTTAATGTGTTTTTTTTTTTCATTTTGAAATTGTATACCTCTAAAAATAACACGCTTTTGCACATTGTTATTATATAGTCAAAAACGTATATAGTATAGGTATAGTAAAGTATAGTATATAGTCAGTAATTAGAATAGTATATAGTCAAAAACGATGAAACATATCAAATTAAAAACAATAAACAATAACAGGAAGTAGATTACATTATTAGGAAAGGTGACAAAAGTTAAAGGTAGTATTATTATTATTTAGCTAGATTGTACAGGGAAAAGTTTTTAATGTACTATATACTAATAAGGAATAATAAGGAAATTGGTTATTTATAAAAAAAACACCCTTTAGCACAACCATTTAGCACATTGTTATTATATATAAAGGGTGTTTTTTTAGAGGTATACAAATTCAAAATGAGAACAAAACACATTTAAATTATGTTAATGTCTATAATATTGGCTTAATTCAATAGATAATTTTATGCCATTTTTGTTTAAATATGATTTCGGGCATATGAGCGCCACGGCTAGCTCGAATGAAGCGCAATAGTGAAGTCCAATTTTCGACACCTTTATTGAGCAACTGGGTGAAATGGCAAAATGTATTGAGAACAAATCAACTGTCAACTGTCAAATTGACAGTCTGTAGAAACAATGTTGGCCATTTTAAAAACCGAACGTCTAAAAAAAAACCACTCAATTAAGGAAACAAAAGAATGCTTCAAAAGATTTTATTTTAAATTTATTATTATTATTATATATGTTAATTTTTAAGTCTTACTGCATAGTTAATACTTCATATGAAAATAATATTTTTTTATTGTATTTAATATACAGTATAATAGCATAAGATTCGTGATATTCACTTCAAGGACCCTCGACATATGAAACATTACTATAACATACCATATAAGTTTAAAGAAAGCTCTACAGCATTCGTTGTTAAAACGTCTAATAAGGAGTCCTGCATAGCTGCTTCAACGAGACAGACGGCATGGTTTGTAAATATTGAAACTCTTTAGTGCCGTAATATGCTTTTAGCGTAAGAGTTTATCCTTTTGCAGAAACAGTTGCGAACATTAGGGGTTAATTAATTTGATACACAGATCTGTAAAATACATTCTGACCCTCTCCAAAATCGGTATTAGGTTTTAGTTTCAGTTCTATTTAATATACAATATATTTTATTTTGTTATACACCACTTTATTTAAAACAGAATTAAAATAAAAATTCAACATTAAAACAAACATGTTTTGGGACATGGAATGCCAATTTGAAGTCAATTATGAGTAGATTCGCTTGTCCAATTGATGAAGGGCTTCTGTGACCCGAAACAAACTCTTTTTAATTTAAAATTTTATCTCTTTTTAAAATGAAGTGCTGTTTCAAACAAACAAAAATTGTTCAATTATCTTCAATTTATTAATTTTAAATGAATTATCTTAGTTTTCATGTATTTTTTTTGTGGAAGTCAGATACATAGGCAAATGTAAATTATATGTGGTCTAGGGTTGTCTTGTTTTACTCAAAATACTATTTAGCGTCAATCCCACATAGGCAAGGAACAGACGGGCCTAGAGATTGCATAAGCATAGCTGACTAAAAGGCGTCGCTGCGCCCTATAACAGTTTTGGATGAGCGGTAGTAGTCCCTCCTATGTTCACTCTTGAAATACTTGTGAGATAGAGGAATCTCTTCCTTTTTTTATTTCGCTTAAATTAGTTTTTAAAAATTACAAATCTAACAGCTAATTTATTACAGTTTTAACACAACTTAAAACAGTTTTAACATGAACACATAATGTATGTTACATTGGTTCTTGAGCTTATTAATATTAATTTAGTCCTTGATGACCAGCGGCAATTGATTATACCTTTATATATAAATTATATTTTCGAATCCTTGTAGTCAGTGGGGTAACCAGAAAATTTTGTATCCCAAAAATTAACCTTGTCGAGTCATGCAATACAAATGTATTGTAATATAATATTTCCTTCTCTCCGATATAAATAGTCTCACCTCGAATATTTTCATACTCTTACCTCAAGTCAAACTTTGAAACCCAAGTAATTAATCCTAATTGCTAAGATTTGTTAAAGTTGGCGTTTATGATCGTTATTATTATTAAAATGATAATATGCATTTCATTGTAGAATTTAACACCGTATTAATAAGAGAAAGGAAATTAAAATGTATACATTTTTGCTTTTTAAAAAATTTATTTGTGCAAATAGTACAAAAACTAAACAAAATGAGAAAATGTGCTTGTAAAGTAACAATTAAAAATATATTCCTTCGTAAAATTATAATTTGTTTGGATCGAAGAGGTTAAATTTTTACTAAATGTAAAGGAATGATTTTTTAATAAATCCCGGAAACCTTATTTATAGTTTTTTTTAATTACGTATTTTTAAAAGGCTTTACAAACAATCTTTTGAAGGTAAGCGGCCAGAGCTTACTTCTTGAGGCAGTGGTCAGCTAGTTCTTTGAAAGCTCTCATCCCAGCGCCATTGGTTTCTTCGTAACCTTTGGCAGTCTTTGCTACGTTTTGGTACCACCTGAAAAAATAAATGTGAAAATATTAATGCCTACGTTATATAAAATATATCATAGCAAACATTAAAAGGGCAGAAATCTATTTTTTTCGTTTAATGTTTAATGGAGTTGGAGTTGAAATACCGGTCTGTCTCAAAAGAAAGGTCTACGATATGTGTATACTGCCCATGATGACATACGGACTAGAGACGACAACTCTTACAGCAAAAAATGTCCACAGGCTCAAGTGTACACAGAGGTCCATGGAAAGACAGATACTTGGTGTGAGCTTGCATGACCGCAAAAGAAAGAAGAAATCAGACGCCGCACCAGGGTTGCTGACGTCATGGACCGAGTGGCACAATTTAAATGGCAATGGGCTGGACACTTGGCTAAACAGGGTGGCAACAGATGGGCACCCAGGATATTCAGTTGGAGACCATGGGAGAATAGACGAAGTGTCGGAAGGCCACCGATGAGATGGACCGATGATATTATCAAAAGGGTTGGAAAATCTTGGATGCAAAAGGGACAGGATAGAGACGAGTGGATGAAATTGGAAGGGGCCTATATCCAGCAGTGGAGGGAAGAAAGCTAGCAAAAAAGAAGAAAGAAGGAGTTGGAAGTGAATCCCAACTTCAATATGATGATCTTCGTTGAGAAAATAAAAACAATGACATTCTCAAATGAACCCCTAGGATGCAGGTTATCCTTAAATGACATAATGCTGGAACAGGTTGCAAAGTTTAGATATCTGGGAGTGGATCTGCTCAGTCAAAATGATCTTGTCAGTGAAACAATAGGTCAAGTCAACAAGGCTTCGGCGGTATCAGGTGGTGTCAAGGATGTTATATGGAAAAACAAGTAGGTATATGAGAACTGACAGTAAGGTCAGAATACATAAAACCTGCGTAAGGCCTATACTGACATATATCATTGAGACCAGAGCGGATACCACAAGAACGAAGGCTAAGGTACGGGTGGCAGAGATGAGGATGCTGAGGATGATAGCAGGAAGGACTATTCGAGATAGTGTGAGTAATACGGCTATCCGCGAGATCTGCAAGGTGGAGGATGTCGTGAGATGGGGCAGACAACGCAGAAGATACTGCAGAATGCGCACGTGCAGAGGATGGATCCCACCAGAATCCCACACGCTGTGGCGCATCAGATTCCTGCCGGCTGCCATCCCCCGGAAGACCGCCGAAGAGATGGAGAAATAGTTGAGAGTCAACCTCCCAAGAGAGGCCAGCATGATTTCATGAACAGACCAAAGGTCTATAAGGAGAAGAAGAAGAAGAAGAAGAAAAAGAAGGAAGTGAAGCATGAAACAGGTAGAAAAAGAATGAGAGCAGAATAAAAGTGGTAGAGATAAAGTCCTTAAAACGTATGTGTGGTAGAACGATTAACGATAGATTTTCAAATGCTGATATATGAAAGGAATGGTGAGTGGAAGAAAGTATTATGAACAAAATTATGAAAGGATCGCTTCGTTGATTCGGATGTATGGAGCGGATAAATGGAGAAAGAATGGTTAAGGAAGTATACGATAACGATGTAAATAACGATCTTAATGATCCTTTCATTATTTTGTTCATAACACCATCATTCGCACCGCATTCACTTCTTATATTGTTTTTCTATCATACACAGAGTATTCACACATTCGTCTAAGAGATCTTATTTCTACTGCATTTATACTACTTTCATCATTCTATTGCCAGTTCCATGCTTCGTTTCTATACATTAGGGTCGGTACAAGAACACCAATGTGCACTGCCATTTTAGCTTTTTTGGATAGGTTTTTGTTTGCGATGACAACTTTAAGTGCACTATTCACTTTGTTGCCTGCCTCAACCCTTCTTAATATAAATATTCCTCTCCACTCGCTCCAATCTTTTGTAAACATACTACCTAAATACACAAACTCATCTACTTGCTCCAAATTTTCACCATTCACGCTTGTGTTGCAGACTGTCATGATTTCTTCTTTTTCCAAAATCATTACTTTGGACTTATTAACATTCATCATCAGATCATTTCGCATGCATACCTCATACATACTATTCACCAGGACTTGTTGTCTGCAAGTAGGACAGCGTCATCCGCATACAAGAGACAGCTTACTGACACTCCGCTCGTTTTGGCACCTACATCCAACACTTTCACCTCTTTCATAAACTTGTCCATATATATTAAATAACCACGGTGACATAACGCAACCCTGTTTGACACCTTTATTGGTATCAAACCAAGCTGTAAGATCTCCATTTACTCTGACACTAGCATTGACATTTTAACAAATAAATTGGTCTAAAAGTTTTATAACTAACTAACTAACTAACTAACTAACCATCACATCATTTCCCCGCAGGGGTACGCAGAGAGGATGGATCGCCACAATACCCTGCCCTGGCATACCTCTCGGGCTTCCTCTACATTCATAAATCGTACCATGCACGCAAGTCGATTATTCCGACTTCGAATGTGGCCGCCTTTTAGTAATTGATTAATTTGGTCATGCCATGTTCTCCTCGGTCGTCCTCGGCTTCTTTTCCCACTGACGCTGCTCGTGTACAACTTTTTAACCGTTCTACTCTCATCCATTCGTTCCATATGTCCAAACCATCTCAGGGAACCTTTTTTAATTTAATTCATGATGCAGTCAACTGCCTTACATTTCTTTCTTATTTCATCGTTCGGTATACCATTATACAACGTTTTCCCGCACATTCTTCTTAGTGATCTCATTTCTACGGCGTTTATCCTGCTTTCATCCTTATTTTGCCTGCTCCAAGCTTCACTTCCATACATGAGGGTTGGCACTAGTTCTATAATACGTTATTAAATGTATCAATCTGAAATATTTATTTGTATGTATCACAATTTATTTTAATGTGTTTTTCACGGCAGTGTTCCTGTTAAAATTATTATTTTTATTATTATATATAATTTCAGAAGTCATTTATTTCTTGCATATGTTGTATGTTGTTGTCATCTGTTGTCTTAAGTGGATCGTTTATATTTATTGTTCAGAACATTAAATAATGAAGATACTTACTTTTGCACGTTGGGGTAAGCGGTGATATCATACTTCATGACATCAAAGGTGGATACTGTGGACACGAGGGAGAGATCAGCAATGGTCAGAGTGTTCCCTGCAAGGTAAGTCTTCCCCTCCAGGAAAGTGTTCAGGAATCCGAAAGCATCATCAATCTTGGTCTTATTAGCGGCATTGTAAGGTGCTCCAGCGAACAGGACAGGGTACTAGAAAAAATATATAGAGCTGCTATATTTTCCAACAATGACAAAAAATGAACGACCTTCGTGGTGGAGTAGCAAGAGCTATGACTAGGTCCCGGGTTCGATTCCCGGCAATGGCAGTATGATTGACTAAATACAAATTGTATACCTATTAATTGGGTTCAAATCACCTGATCTGAATTGGGTTCAAATCACCTGAAGAATCTAACGAAAACAGATAATTTCAGTTCTGTATTTTTTTATCTAGAAATGTACATATTTTAGTACTAGCCCAGGCAGCTGTCGAGACAATCTCAAAAGAAATAAAATCAATTGTGATATTTTATAACAGTGTTTTAATTATTATGTAATAAATAATAATTATATAACTAAAACTAACTAACTAACTATCACGCAATTTCCCCGTAGGGGTAGGCAGAGAGGATGGATCGCCACAATGCTCTGTCCTGGCATATCTTTCGGCCTTCCTCTACATTCATACGTCGTACCATGCACGAACGTCGATTATTCCGACTTCGAATGTGGCCGCCTTTTAGTAATTGATTAATTTGGTCATGCCCAGTGGCGGTACTTCCATAGAAGCCCAGAAGCCCGGCTTGCGTAAGAAATTTTGAATCAAAACCTCTTCTTGCTTACAAAGGTTCAGCTCATGTGGCTATTCCCCTAACGTCAGATGGGAGCATTATTGGAAGGTGATTTGGTGGGTGGGTGGTTTATTCGGGGCATGATTACTTAGATTTGGGGGTTTTGATTCAAACATTTCTTACGCAAGCCGGGCATCTGGGCTTCTATGGGAGTACCGCCACTGGTCATGCCATGTTTTTCTCGGTCGTCCTCGGCTTCTTTTTCCACTCACGCTGCTTGTGTACAACTTTTTAACCATTCTACTCTCATCCATTCGTTCCATATGTCCAAACCATCTCAGGGCTAATATACTCTAAGGGCTAATATACTAGAGTTATAATTTATATACATCTCAGGGCTTATATACTTATATACTCAGGGCTCAGAAATAATTAATTTAAAAAGTAAATTATTATCTACATAATAATTGAATAAACACTTTAAGGTAAAACGAATGAAATCTATTTTCTAAATGTTTAATATATTTTATGGGAACATTTGATAATTCCTTAGTAATGCGAAATATGTCATTCCCAAAATATAATTAAACATCTAGTAAACAGACGTTTTCATTCGTATTGAGTAAGTAGAATTTATCAATGTGAGCAAAATGAGCGTTCACAGTGAAGCTCTGGTCCCAACCCTTATGTATGGAAGCGAATCATGGAACTGGCAGAAGAAAGATGTGAGCAGAATAAATGCGGTAGAGATGAGGTCCCTAAGACGTATATGTGGTAGAACGATGTACGACAGAATCTCAAATGCTGATATTAGAAAGGAATGTAGAGCGAAAGAAGGTATTATGAACAACATTATTAAAGGATCGCTGCGTTGGTTCAGACATATGGAGCGCATGGGTGAAGAAAGAATGGTTAAAAAAGTATACGTTAACGATGTAAATGGAGTACGGAGTCGAGGTAGACCGAGGAAAACATGGCATGACCAAATTAATCAAAATTTAAGGGTTGGTCATGTCAGAAACCGGAAGAATCGACGTGCGTGTATGACTCGCTGTATGAATGTGGAGGAATCTAGAGAGGTGGTATGTCAGTATAGAATAGTGTGGCGGTCCATTCTCTCTGCCTACCCCTACGGGCAAACGGCGTGGTGGTTTGTTGTTGTTGTTGTTGACTAAGTATTAGAGTGTTTCGGCCAAAACAATGAATTATCTAACCAAAATATCATTATAATAATGATTTTTTTTAAGAAAGAATATTTACTCAAATGCTTGTTCTGTAAGATGAAATATCATTTCCAGAATCTTTAGAAGCAGTGTGCGGATCTGATGTACGCCTTATTCATAATAAAAATATTTGTTCACCGGGAACAACAGCCCCAAAGTTCGTTGAGTTCTAATACTGTGTCAAGTGAGAACAATAAATTTCTCTCATATATCAGCAGGTCGAACACAGCATACATATTTGCTCTGCAAATACAGGCAGTTCGTTGTTGGGACTTTACTGTCAGTAAATATGGCCATGTTAGCATATCATTATATTAATGTTCGCCTGTGTCGTTCGTGATTACACCAACATTTGAAAATTTGTGCATAAACGTTCACACGTGGGAATCCTCTAATTTCACCAATATGCAAGCTCACACGTATCTAGATATGAGTTAAATACATCCGTAGATTGAAACAGTTTAAAAGAGTGCTTCTTATTTTGTTATCATACCAGGCCATTGACTATTGTTTGAGGGTAGGCGTTTCAGACTTTAGCAGCTCGAAGGAGAAGGGGGGCAAGGAAGGCGCCTCCAAGTGTGGTGTTACTATAAGTATAACACCAGGCTCCCCAAGAAATGATCCAATGTCGGCCAAACCTTCCACTACAATCGCTTAAGAAGAGAAGAGATATGGTCCTTTTGGACACGACGAGAAGAAGCTCGAAACAGCTCCTTGCTTTTGAAGCCAGTCCCTTTTGTTGCGGAGTCAGAAGATTCCTCCTGCCAATGATCCTCCCTGCGTTGACCCTCTATTTTACCCCCAATGATCTGGGCGCCGCATGAGGTTCGATATTCCCCGAGGGTGTAGAAGAAATTTCTGCGTTACCTCTATCTCAGGGAGTATGCATAGTACCTGTGGCTCTTTCCGACTGATTTCTTGCTAGGGATGCTGGGCTACCAGTCACTTGAGAGGAGACGAGACATTTACTTGGGTGTTCACTTCTTTCCACTGATAGGCGGTTGTATACACAACTCAGAAATCCTGAGTGATGTAGGTCTGTTCGTCCCATATCTTCGACAAAGAGATCATATATGGTTTTTCTCCCACTTTGCAGAACCAACCTGCCAATGGTTATGCCAGTAGATAGAACAATATCTTTTATAAATCATATCACCTAGGAAATTGACGTATTTTGTGATAGTCCGGCTCGTCTGAGGGAAGCACTGTCCTTATTATAATTGTATATTAATTTCATTAATTTGTCATGTATCTTATGTTTCTCGCTCTTTTGAATATTTTGTTATGTTTAACTTATTATTGTGTATCTCCATGTTCAAAAGATACAAAATCAAGCGTCCGATAAGGGTTAAATTATATATGTATGAATCTTAAAAAATGTGTCACATAAGAAGTATATAAATGAAAGTTTATGTATATACTCACGTAGTATTCAGCGAAGCTATGGTACAGGGTGCCCATGTCGAAGTAGAGGTACTCATCAACTTTAGCCCTGATCTTGGGGTCCGTGGGGTAAAGGGTGCTGTTGGGAGCATACCTGTTCATCAGATAGCTAATAATAGCACGTGATTCTGTCACCACAAAGCCATTATCGTTCAGGACCGGGACGGTGTGACGCGGATTCATCTAAAAATAAAATGGTTTATATGTGTTTAAAACAATCTTTCATTTTAAAAAACAATATACGAGTACAAGAGATGGGCGAGTGGAGAGGGATATTGAAATAAGGGTTGGGGCAGGCAACAAAGTGAATGGTGCACTTAAAGTTGTCATCGCAAACAAAAACCTATCCAAAATAGCTAGAATGGCAGTGCACAATGGTGTTCTTCCACCGACCTTTATGTATGGAAGCGAAGCATGGAACTGGCAAAAAAGGATGAAAGTAGAATAAATGCAGTAGAAATGAGATCTCTTAGACGAATCTGTGGATACTCTGCGTATGATAGAGTGTTGAATGAAAATATACGAATTGAATGCGGTGCGAATGGTGGTGTTATGAACAAAATAATGAAAGCATAATTAAAATGGTTTGGATACTTGGAAAGAATAAATGAAGAAAGAATGGTAAAAAGTATGTGTTAACGATGTAAATGGAACATAAATAGAGGAAGACCGAGGAAAACGTGGCACGATTAAACACTTTATCATACACAGAGTATCCACACATTCGTCTAAGAGATATTATTTCTACTGCATTTATTCTACTTTCATCCTTTTTTGCCAGTTCCATGCTTCGCTTTCATACATAAAGGTCGGTAGAAGAACACCATTGTGCACTGCCATTTTAGCTTTTAGGAACAATAAGTATATTTTCAAGTTCTTTATTAAAGTATTTCTAGACGTGTTCCGGGTGGTTTTCATCGTTATTCAGTATATTAATTTTAACAAACAAACGAAGAAATAATAATTTTTGAATATGAAGTTTTATTTTTGTTAAAATAAAAGATAGAAATTCTATTGTACGTTAGTTAAATAAAATACAATATCTTTTTTCCGATTATAATCCGAATACTGAAAAAAAAACAATACCCCAAAAGCTAACTGAAAATGTCCAATATTTGTCTATCGTAACATGTTCAACAAAGGACTATTGCATGATGCAAAGTCATTTTGGAAACGAGAATTTTCGAATATAGTACAACATTTCTACTTTTTCATTACAGATATGAAACTATTGTATGCATTCGAATAAGCGAAACTTTCATATGCTTTTAAAACGAACTTCATATATTGGTTCAATTAATAATTTTGATTTTTTAACTGTATCTCAATAGAGACGAAGACGTAAACTGGAAACTGAACATGGATGATCAAGGTGTTTACAGGACTTATGACCTGTCATTGGTTGGGTTAAGCGCACGCTTTATGTAATTACAACATTCCCCATTCCACCTTTGTTATTGTGATCATGTATGACAAATTTTTGGAAGATGTATATATACTTCAAAATCCATATTTAACTTCACGTGTCAGTTTCAGTCAGCCATCTATGTAGATTTGGTTGCACTTGTGAATTTTTTCAAGAATTAACCTATACACCGACCCACTAACGCCATCTATGGAGAATGATTTTCGGCATTTAGCAAACTACCTTATTAACACAATGCGAAGAAATAATGAAAGTATCATTAAGATGGTTTGGACATATGGAAAGAATGAATGAAGAAAGAATGGTAAAAAAAATATGTGTTAATGATGTAAATGGAACCAGAAATAGAGGAAGACCGAGGAAAACGTGGCACGATCAAATAAATCAAATATTGAATGTCGGCCATGTGAGGAGTCAGAGAAATCGACGCGCGTGCATGACATGATGTATGAATGTTGAATAAGCGAGAGAAATATGTCAGGAAAGAAAATTGTGGCAGTCCATTCTTTCAGTCTACCCCTTCGGGGAGACGGCGTGATGGTTAGTTAGTTAGTTAGTTATTGTAACACCTGATGATGTCAACATAGGTGGATAAAACAGTTGTCGCGTAAAATGAAATACAATTGTGATACAAAAAGCAAATTTATTTAATTTAATAGTATAAAATGTTAAGGTATCATAGTGTTTCAACCAAAACAAAGAAACTTTCATATTTTTTCGTTAATCCTTTTGATGCTAATTGGAAAATGCTTTTTTTTCACAAACGTTCCACTTTACGTTTTTAGCGCAGTGATTTATGAAAATGCCTTCAAATGCCTTGTCAATTGTTGAATTTTCTAGGATGAATTTCAAAGTCATTAATATAGAAAATGCTACATAATTGGTGAGCTGTCAGCTAAAACTCTATCAGTATTCAAATCCACGATCATTACTCATACCCACACTTTTCATTTCTTTGGACTTGTTTAGCTAGAAATCGTGCCTACGAGGAATGTACTATATTTGCGTATTGAAGTAGGAATACATATCTACGAGTATATACTTATATTTAAATAAACCGTTTTCATTGTGTATTGGAATGTGGTTTAATCGAATCAAACACTTTCAAATCGGATCAAATATCCTATAAACGAAATAATAATATTAAATAAATATATATAAATTTTTTAAATTTATATAAGTTAAAATGATAGTGCTCAATAGTACTCTTTTACCGACTCTGGTGTATGGAAGCGAATCATGAAACTGGCAAAAGAAGGATGAAAGTAGAATAAATGGAGTAGAAATGAGATCTCTTGAATGTGTAGAAAAACTGTGTATGATAGAGAAAGTTTTATGAAAAAATAATAAAAGTAATATTAAAATGGTTTGGATGAAAGAATAAATGGTGAAAGAATGGTAAAAAAGTATTTGTTAACGATGTAAATTGAACTAGAAATAGAGGAAAACCGAGGAGAACGTGGCACGATCAAATATTGAACATCGAACACCTGAGGAGTCAGTCAGAGAAATCGGAGGAGTCATGACACGATGAATGAATGTTGAGAAAGCGAGAGAAGTATGCCAGGAAATAAAAGTGTGGCAGTCCATTATTTCTGCCTACCCCTTCGAGGAGAAGGCGTGATGGCATGTGACCTTTAGGTGATTACATCAGAAAAAACGGCACTTTAAAAGTAAGCATATAATCATTATAATTATTCTAAAAACATATATGCAAAATTTAATAAAATTTGTTATACTGTATACAATTAAATATTTTAAGAATATTTACCTTTTAATATCATAAATGATACCTATATCTATATGAGTTCTGGTCCTATCCCTAATGTATGGAAACGAAGCACGGAACTGGCAGAAGATGGATGATATCAGAATAAATGCGGTATAGATGAGGTCCCTAAGACGTACGAGTATGTATGGAAGAATGATATACGACAGAATCTCAAATGCGAATAAGAAAGGAATGTAGAGCGGAAGAAGGTATTATGAACAAAATTATGAAAGGAGGAAATGATGTTTAAGAAAGCATACTTTTGTGATGTAAATGGAGTAAGGAGTCAAGGCAGACCGAGGAAAACTTGGCATGACCAAATTAATCCAAGTTTAAAGGTTGGTCATGTTAAAAGTCGGAGGAACCGACGTGCGTGTATGACTCGTTATATGAATGTGGAGGAATCTAGAGAGGTTTGTCAGTATAGAGTAGTGTGGCGGTCCTTTCTCTCTGCCTATCCCTACGGAGAAACGGCGTAATAGTTTGTTTGTTTAAATGATACCTTATTTTTCAGATACGATATGCCATGCACAATCTAACGTGCATGGCAAAAGTTGACAGACATTATGATTTTATTCGATGGTATATTTGTCATATAATTAGACATTATGATATTAAGTAATATAACAATGGTTTAAGATTGTTAAATGAATGACTCGGGCCTAATAAGTTAAGTAGACTACTTTAATAAAATTGTGGGTGGTATTTCCTATCGGTTGCGTTTGCCACTTGAGCTCTATTTAAAGGCAAGGAATGCTTGTACAAGTTTTCTTAGATAATTAATTATATTTTAATAAAGTAACCACTTTTCAAAAGACTGATTATTTTGCTCAAGCAATGCAGAAAGGGTTTTATACTTATATACAAAGGTTATTTAAAAAAATATGTACGAAATTTATATGAGTATTTTTAAGTGATTTCTAAAACCCACGACATTTTATCAACGAACATTCATTCTTACAATTTACAATTAACGAATGAAATCGTTTGTTTTCTAGAATTTTGGGTAGAATTGCATACTTGTTCTTATAGTAATGTCGCCCAAATGTTGGTGAAGTGAATGGAGTCGTCTCCCATTGTATTCTCCAGATAGCAAGGGGAACATGTTGTCTCACTCATGAAAATCAATATCACATATCATGAAAATCAATATAAAAACTATATAATTTTCATCGATTTATCTCGCGCTATAATGATGTAAGAGCTATTCAACAAAACTATTTAAAAAATAATAATGTCATTTCAATAAAATATAAAAAAACTTCTGGAATTTTTTTTCGTTTTAATTAAATATAATATAATATATGGACTGTTTATAATAAACATACATTTTTAGTAGGTATCCCAAATTAAAGAAAAAAAATTTAAGTGTTTTTTTACTTTACCTTTCAAATAAATGCGATTTTTTAATATATAAAAAACGCACCGAACTTTCAGAAACATCTAATATAATAAATATGATTAGAAAACAATGATTTTGTCGCCACCGTACGTACTCGTATAATCAACAAGCTGTTCGTTATTATTATTAGATATCAAAGTGACCTTAAAGTATTTATTTGTAAAATTTAGTGGGTGTTTGATTGGTGAACCGTTCTGATACTTACATAACCGTATTTGTTGTAGTAAAAAAATATTCAATACATTTTTTGTCTTCGCTGTATAACCATACCAAATATGTTTAGAAAATGATTCAAGTGGGTGAGGATTTAATTTTTTTTAACGCTAAGGTATTAACACTGTGGAATTCCATAGTAATATACTTAGAAAATTGAAAATAACTATCCACTAATTATTTAAAAAAAAAAATTAAAATACACGACATAATTAATAATCAGATTCCTCATTTTACTCATTTCTCTTTAAATACTTTCAACTACATTTAATCTCCCAAACTCCCATTCCCAATCAAACGAAAATTAATCATTAATTAATTTCTATATAAATTGTATCTTTTCAAATGTCGGTGTTTTCTAAATTACAATTTTTAATATTTTTTTATATAATCATCATGTATTATTAATATTACAGTACAGTTTTTATTATATTTTTAAACCTGAAGATGAAGGTATTCTCCGAAATATGTATTGTTTTTAATATTTTTTTAATAATTAGTGAATTAAACTAAGTTATTTTAAATTGCAAATAGTATTTTAATAAGCAATTATATAAAAAGGTTACCTTCAAGAACTCGGGTGTCTTGTTGTCTCCGGCCATCAGATTTGTGTCTTTCAGGTTGAGTTCCACTCCGATATTCTTGGCCGTCATCAGAACGGAGCGGCAAGGAGCAGAGCCCAGGGTGTAGTAGTAGTCGATACCCATTGTGGATGATTTGGCTGGAAAAACAAAAATATATGTATATTAACGAAAATGGAAAACAAAATGTTTTGTCCTCGCTTTAGATCAGAGAACTTATATAAAACGATTATTATTTATAATGTATTTAAAATACTAATGACGACTTTTGATGAATAAAAATACTTTTGAACAATGATAATTATGTAACTTTGTAAATTAATTTTAAAAAATAATTAAAATTTAATCATGTTTCGAACACAGAAGTCCTTCATTTATTGTTTTAATTTTAATTTTTAATAAAGTATTGTTATTTATTGTTTCTTGAACAATGATGTAAAACTCCATATTAATTTTTTTTTTTTTTTAAAAAAAGACTAACACCAAAGATTTAAATCAATGATATTAGAATTTATTTTACAATCTTCAATGTGAGCAGAAAATAGCTCATTATTATGAAGAAGGAATCTGGTCGTGTCCAGGCTCGAACCCATGTCCCCTTGATCAGAAGCCAAGCGTTCTATCCCCTAGACCACCACCCGATTAAATAATTAATACGAATGAAAACGTCAGTTCTCTAGAAGTTTCATTATATTTTATGGGAATGATATGTTTCGCCCTTCTAAGGCATTATCAGATGTCAATCAACAAAAAACAATAATAAAACACTTTGTATTTTACCATGCTATGGTTAGTATAATTTATACCAACTAGTTTCGCTTGGACCAGGGTAATATAATAACTGAGTTATTGTATTACCCTGATGAAACTTAAGTCCAACCGAAACTAGCTGCCATGAGTTATAATAACCATAATACCATGGTTAAATATAAATTCAATTCAATTCAATTCAATTTATTTTAAATCATAAACATTACAGTATTAAACCAAGGCGCTTATGACTATACAGGTAGGTAAAAAAATAGTTATTTTAAACAGTAAATACAATAAAGAAATTTAAAAATAGACAAAAACACAAAAAACACCAGATAATTAAAAAATAAAGACCAAATAAATAATTAGAAACAATAAGAAGAACAACACATTATTTAAGAGATAGATGTTTTCTGAGGGAAGCCTCACTATCGTGAAAGATGTCCACATCCGAAGAGATGCGGTTTAGAAGGATTATTGCCCTGCCCACGGGCATAACTTTAGGTAAATTGGTTCTACACAGTGGCAGGTGAAATAATCTATGTTGCCTTTGTCGCAGATAATTGTCAGGGACAAACAAAGTCAAGTCATTCAAAATATCCGAGTTATGTATTCGACCACGAATCAGTTGAAAAAAATGAACACCCAAATGGATAGTTCGTCTAATTTCTAATGATTGGTAGTCCAGCATACCCAGCAAGAAATCAGTTGGGTACAGCCAGGGGTAATAACCGTTATCTTTGAGGTACAAAAAACGTAAGAACTTTTTTTGTACCTTTTCAATCAACAGGCAATATTTATTTTCATGTGGTGCCCACACCAGTGTACCAAATTCCAACCGACTTCTTACCAAAGAGTTATACAATAACTTCAGAACTTTTGAATTGGTAAAATCTTTCCCATTCCTAAGAACAAATCCCAAAATCTTATGGGAGCTATTACTTACTGAAGTAATATGAAGACTGAAAGATAATTTAGGATCGAATGTAACTCCCAAATCTTTCGAAGACGTAGTCCTATCCAGTGATATACCATCCATTGTATAGCTGTGATAGATCGTCGTGCGAGCCCTAGTATAGGACATGATGAAACACTTCGATATATTAAAATACAATTTGTTTCTTTTACTCCATTCCAAGACGCTGTGAATGTCTTTTTGGAGTTTAAAACAATCGTCGACAGATTTAATTTCTCGAAATATTTTTAAATCGTCGGCAAACAAGAGGCTATTGGAATATTTGATATTTTTAGTAATATCATTTATAAAAATTGTAAATAACAACGGCCCTAGGATGGAACCCTGAGGAACTCCAGAAGGTGTGGAGAACTGATTGGATTGGAAGAGTCCATAAGCTACGAATTGTTGTCTATTGGAGAGGTAACTATTGAAAAATTGGACTAAGGTATCACTTAGACCAATTTTACGAAGTTTAGTTAAAAGAATTGAATGATCAACTTTGTCAAAAGCTTTTGAGAAATCACTGTATGCACAGTCAACTTGAAAACCTTTATCCAGGGATTTCGAGACGAAATTTGTGAATACCATAAGATTCGTATTGGTAGAACGTGCCGGTCTGAAACCATGTTGCTCATTGACCACGATGGGTTCAATTTTTGGATTAATAACTGAATGGATCAATGATTCGAATGCCTTAGCAGGGGCTGACAATATTGCAACCGGTCTATAGTTTTCGACACACGATTTAATGCCTTTTTTGAAAACTGGAGAGATTTTTGAAGTTTTCCAGAGTTCGGGAAATACACCATTTTGTAGAGACATATTAAAAATTATCGATAAAGGATTTTTAAGTATATGATTACAACCTTTGAGAATAAATGTGGGAACGTAATCGGGACCCTGAGATGTTGTATTTTTAAGTCTTGAAGTTGACTTAAAAACGTCATTTTCATCAATATGATAAATGGAAATATCCTGGGCTCCTTGGTGTGAGATATCACATTCACTGTCAATAAAATTATGCGATGAGGAAACATTATAAACAGAACGAAAATTGTCTGCGAATGCATTTGCAACATCTGAATTTTGCACCGTCTGTCCTTGCCATGTCATAGAATCAATTATTCCACCATCCTGACGTTTAGACTTTATGTATTTCCAAAAGTGTTCAGGATTATGAAGAATACTTGACTCTACCTCGGTGATATACGACTTGTAAGCAGACTGCACATTACGTTTTACGATAGTTCGATACTGACTAAAAGAATTGTAATCATTCGAACTACCCGAAGACTTCCATTTTTTATGGTACCGATGCTTTGTTTTGATGTCACTGATAATCTCACGAGTGAACCACTTCGGATATCGCCTTCCACTAACAGCTTGGGCTTTCCTCGGAAAACATCTATCGAAACACGAGTACAATAATTCATAGAAAATTTTTACAGCATCATTCACGTCAGCTGCCGCATTAATACACTCCCAGTTGATTTGGCTCATTGTATCATATAATTGTCGAAAGTCTCCTTTCGCAAAATTCCACCCTCTCCATGAAACTGTATCCGTGGATGGCACATTCGTACGAGTCCGCGACGACTGGGAAGTGTATTCAAAGTGTAATGCAGGGTGGTACGGATCTTCAGATGTAAGGGGACATGCGCTTCGAGAAACGGATATCGGAGTGGTTGATAAAATCAAATCTAGGACGCGATCTTTAGAATTAAGAATGTCATTATATTGAGTGAGCCCCAAAACAGAGCGCAAGAAATCGAGTTCGACTTGAACATCTTTGTCTTGCGCCGAGTGCAAATTGAAATCACCCAATATAATAACACGTTTCTTGGAAAACAATTGTGCATTTGAATAAATATTACTAAAAAATATATTATAACTATCTGGACTACTATGTGGAGGAAAATATACAACACATAAAAAGATCGTAACGCCTCTATACGATATCTTCAGCCAAAGGTCTTCATTGCTGGTTTCTAAAGCAGACAATCTTTGAATACTCAAAGATTGTTTGTTTCTCACCGCCAATAAACACCCTCCGCCTTGTTTATGCGCAATAGCAGAGGACTCACGATCTCTTCTGTAAACCAAAAAGTCTCGAGTGAACAATTCCGAGTTGAGAACACTTTCACTAATCCACGTCTCCGTCAAACATATTATATCAGAATCACAGGAAGCTACTTCGTTATAAAACTTAGAACATTTACTGTTAAGTCCCCGTGTATTCTGATACAAAATTTTTAATGAAAAAGAGCGAGAGATACAAGAAGTACGCGGTACGCCTAGTCAGTTATTTCCGACAACAGGAAGCCGCGGAGTCCTCACTCTATTCTCCCACTCCTTCACATAGGAGTGACGTGGCCAATGGCTAGCATTCAAAACTTCACCAACACTATTTGTTGGTATTCCAATTTTGAAGGAAGCGTATTCCCCCTTAGATCGAATTTTACGGACAGTGAATGATGCTGATGCCGAAACCAGCGATTTGACAAAAGTCGTCATGCCTTCTTCCGACGTGTCTTGATGGAAGGGATAGCAGTGGAAGTATTTCATTGCGTCAACGTCATTTTTCTTCCCTCGTATTCCCTGTTGCCTTTTGTTGTTAACTGTTTTCCAGACACCGGAATCGTTCTGGGAAGCAACTATATTGGCAAATGTGAGAGGGACGACAGTATCCGCAATAGAAGCGGCAAAAGAAGTTGAGGCAATCGCAGTAGATGCGCTAGCAGCGGTTGAAACCGCAGTTGCAGCGTTGGTAGCTGTGGCGATGGTGGCAGCGGTGGTAGAAGACGCAGTGGTGGCAGTGGTGTCAGTAGTGGCAGAGGAGGCAGTGGTGGCAGCAGTGGCAATGGTTACAGCAGTAGTAGAGGAGGCAGTGGTGGCAGCAGTGGCAGAAGAGGCAGAGGAGGCAGCTGTGACTGCAGTGGCAGCGGTGGGGGCGGTAGCAGCGGTAGCCTTCACTGATTTAGAGGCTCTAAGAACCCTCGTGCTTGTGGCGGGAGTGGCAGGACTCTTTTTCTCTGTAGTTTTAGAGCCTCTAAGTATCGGCCTCTTTTGCGCATTAACATCGCGAGAGAGAGATCGTGTTAATGGCGTTGGTTGGTCGAGTGCAGCGATCGGGACAGCCGCGGTAGATGAAACGCCGAGTTCGCGCATCAAAAAATCTACCTGACGCGTCATGACGGCTCAAAATATTAATCGCATCCGTCTGCGCCAATATTAATGTAACTAAGTCCTTGTTCCCAGAACACATATTGGCAGAGCACATTTTTGTTAGGAGAGTAGTAGTGTAGTAAAAAGCAATAAAACAATAAACCGTGCCGGGTAGAGAGCGGGCGTACACACAGCGATCGGTACGTAAGCAATGTGGTATGCACGTGTCACCGGTCAACTTACAATAATCTTAGGAAAGACTTTGGTTACAAATAAAAATTGCTTAAACACTTAATAAATTAGATTAAGACAGTCACACGTTTAACTTATTTTATATAAAAATGAAGGAAAAACACATAAAATATTTATTTCACTTTTCAAAAAAACAGAAAAACGAGTCAAAACTGTTTAAAAATAATTTAAATGCCGGAGCAAATAAAAACACGACCGAACGCAACGAGATAGAACTGTAATAAAGTGTTTTTATTATTTTAGATAGTCAAGGCGTAAATTGTAAAGAATTATCAAATAGTGTATAGAAACAACAATGAATGCACAAGGAAGAATTAAGAAGCATTTACAGTTTGTAAAATTTTACATTAAAATGTGAAAAAAATATATAATACAAAAAACTTAATGCAAATTTTAACATCACGGTCATGAAAATATTGTATTCGTCAAAGCACTTGATCAAAAAACTCAATTTCATTTTATTATCAGTGATACAACGAACAACTAAAAATCTACAATGCCGTTAAATTCAAGTTCAATTGTGGTCTAAATGCATTGATTTGTTACAAAATGGCCTTAAATCGCGAGGTCTTCGAATCGATTTCCCACATAAATAATCAGCGATTTGGGTGAATAATTTCACGTAACCGTTCATTGTTATTTCATGTTCGTTAATTGTTTTTTATACTTTATTATGAATTCCTATAACACTACGCAATTCAGGTAGACAAAATACTTGTAACTACTCAAATAAACAATCGTTTTATGTGTTGAAATGATATTTAGAAAATAGGTTAATTCATTATCTCATTGGTGTCAAAGACGTTTAAGACAATAAAGCAAAAAATAAAACAATAAAACAAAATAGAAACTCTATTAAAAAGAATATTTTCAATTATTTACGTTATAGAATCTACATGACATGACAGTCTGCAACAATAGCGTGAATAGTGAAAATTTGGAGCAAGTAGTTGAGTTCGTGTATTTAGGTAGAATGTTTAGAAGAGATGGGCGAGTGGAGAGGGATATTGAAAGAAGAGTTGGGGCAGGCAACAAAGTGAACGGTGCACTTAAAGTTGTCATCGCAAACAATAACCTATCCAAAAAAGCTAGAATGGCAGTGCACAATGGTGTTCTTCTACCGACCCTTACGTATGGAAGCGAAGCATGGAACTAGCAAAAGAAGGATGAAAGTAGAATAAACGCAGTAGACATGTGATCCCTTAGACGAATGTGTGAATAATCTGTGTGTGATAGAGTGTCGAATGAAAATATAAGAAGTGAATGCGGTGCGATTGATGGTGTCATGAACAAAATAATGAAAGGATCATTAACCCTAGAAGCCTAATCTACGCCTGCGAGGCGTACACGCATTCGAAAATTCTTTGTCTCTTTTTAACGGTTGAAGCTAGCCCCACGTGCTTTTTAGCCAACTCAGTGGCCGATAGGAACTAGTGGAAGGTTCCTGTGTCGTTAAGGTATGTCCCGCCATTTTTGACTTATTGAGGTACTGCGCGCCTGCGAGACGTATGTTTAGGCTTTGTGTAACTTTGAACTAAGTTTATACGATTAAGCTTTTGTTCATTTTTCGTGTTTTTTATATCTTTCTTTGTCGTTTTTTGTAGATAACAATATGTCACGGTTTAATAACTTAGACAGTGGCGATATTTTGCAAATTTTAAACGAGGATGATCATTTATCTTTGGGAGATTCGGCTTCTGAAGTCGAGGATAACGAGATTATTGTAGACCAAAGAACCAAACAAGCCGGATAATGCGTTCAATAAAATCAATAGCTAAAAAGTTATATACGATAATTGGGTTCAGATAACCTGCCACATATAAATGTGGAAAGCAACGGAACACTACCACATTATAGGCCCAAGTGGCATCCCAAGAACCAGCAAAAATGTTACACTTTGTTGCAAACCAATCCCTTGGATTGAAACAAGCGAATATGAAGAATAGCAAAAATATATATATTTTTTTAATATTTATTTATTTGACACATTCACCATGGAATGTTGTGTGTCATACAAGTAATAATACATTAAGGTTACATATTTATATACAAACAATTATTACATTTAAAAATAACATCAATATGTATTATATTCTTAATAATTATGTGAAAAAGGAATAGAGAAAACTATCTTATAGATTAATTACATTATAAAATCGTAAAATTCCTATAATTTTAAATTATTAACAGGGAGAAAATGATTTAATGATATAATTGCAAGTTTTGATCGTGATGACAATAATACTTCTATGGTGATAGGAAATGTGAAAAATACACTAATGATTTCTTTGAGAATTTTTTCCGCCCTACTAAAAAAGAGGGCATTGAAAAATTAAATGTTGAAGATCGCCATTTGCACCGCATTCACAAATAGGAGAAGGAGAACAGTTGATTTTGAATAGTAGCAAAAATATAATACAACTTCTAGAAAACAAACGTTTTCAATCGTATCGTAAAATCTAATCTTTTTGAAAATTTAACCTTCGTAGTGTAATTTGATGAGTCGTAATACCGAAAATAATGTTATATATTTTAAATAGTAGAAAAAGCTAAACGCTTTGCTTTTAAAATAACTGCCCTGATTATGTTTTCTATCCCTAAAGATATAAACTGTATAATAATAAAATGTTAAATTATTCGTTGAATAAAATTATAAACATTCCGTTTTATTATGTCTGGGTAGGTACTAGACCATTAAATGTGTCAACAGTCAACAGTCAACAGACGAGGACAATGATCCAATGCGTTCTATATTTAAATTCATTGGAACGATTTGTAGGCGCCATGCGGAAGAGTCATTCGCGCCAGCCTATAAATCTGCCAATTCAATTGATTCAAAGTAGGTACGCGTAGTGTGGACATCTGTCAAAACTATACATTAATCAAAACAGATTCCATGGGCCAAATTTGATATTAAATAGGTACCTACTTATGTATGTACGTTCTTAATAATTATTATTAATGGTAGGTAGCAGATCGATGGTCATCCGTATTTATTACTTTTTAATTCGAGAATTTAAATTCACTTGTGAATCAATGCCATTTCAATGAGCGCCGCAATTGAATAGTTTTGGTACCTACTTAGAAATATCTCAATTCGTTGGCAATATCTACAAATAACTCTACATAGTTCATAGATTTGATACGTGTACCATGAGGCGAGATTATTAGTCATTAAGAACATAGATTTACATCAAAATAAAATGACGAGCTGAAATCTCAGCCCAATGTTGTAATTTATGGTATGTTTTATTTTGAAACAATAAATATTAATCAATTCCCATCGGTAGCCGTCATATCACGTGTAAGATTTCCTAACCGTTAACATCGGTAGCCGTGATATATCGTTTTGTGACTTTGCAGTACTTGTAGTGACTCTATTGTAAGAATTTGTAACCACAAATGACTTCAATACTGACCTACATCTATCCTTTACAGAAATCTGTAAAGATAATAAATTAAATGTGTTTTACTTCGTCATAACTACGGTTTACATGCACGCTGTCGGTAAATCACATCTGTGAAGTATCCCACCGGCCGCCATTATACTATATTCGTTTGTCCTGCGTCGCGCGCGCATTTGAATTTTAACGTTTCGTTGTATTTATTATCTGTTATTTATTCTAAATGGTGATAAATTCTGCTCTGAATATTCTTTATCAATTTCTATAATTTTTGTGTTATAGTGAATTATGAATGTGTGTTAATATATAAAGTACTTTTTTTATTCATAATCTGATAGCAATAGGATAACCGAACAAATATAATTTGCAAAAATAGCCCCGGTTAGTACATTTATCATTCAAATTTAAGTTTTTAACAAAAAATATGGTTGGAAATATTCGCGTGGTATTGACGGTACGATTCGTATTTGACCGAACCGTTACGAACGGGTTAAAGAGCATTGATTTAAATCACCACTACCGAATCAGAGAAAGATCTGCAATGAATTCTGCATCGGTACCACAATGCCTTCAAGAAATACACCACGTTTATCACAATTCTTCAACTTGTTTGTTTTTACAGGATTCTCCTCCTGTGATGCTGAACTCAGGCTATCTCTCCATTGTTTTGGCGTCATTCTATTTATGGTAAATTGGCAAAACATATTGACTTCAAATCAACTATCAACTGTCAAATTGACAGTTTGTAGAAACAATGTTGCCAGTTTAAAAATCTAACATCTAAAAAAATAACCTATACTAGACTAGAGACATACAGAAAAAATAAACTGCACAATAATGAGATTATATCTCTTTTGTTTTAGAACACCAATTGTACGAGTAGGTTTGTTTATTACCATTAAAGTAAGTACTTTATGTACATGTTTATTAATTTTGCATTATTTAGTAGCTTTCAGCATATGCATGCAGCTGTGGGCAATAATATATTTTTTTAACGATTCTGTATCTAGTCGAAACTGCAACATTTTGATTTTGACGGGAAATTAGTTTTGCTCTATTGATGTAGTCAGCTCGTATGAACGGTTTGAATTAATTAAAAAGTTTACTTTAAGAAAACATTAAACACTTTATATATTCCCTATTAAGAAATATAGTCCCTGCATAGTAGAAAGGTATTTAGTCTTTCAATTGTTTAAACAATATTTAATGTTAACTAACTAACTAACTAACCATCACGCAGGGGTAGGCAGAAAGAATGGAACGCCACAATGTTCTGCCCTGACATACTTCTCTCGATTCCTCTACATTCATACATCTTGTCATGCACGCACGTCGATTTCTCCGACTCCTCACGTGTCCGACATTCAATATTTGATTGATTTGATCGTACCACGTTTTCCTCGGCCTTCCTCTATTTCTAGCTCCGTTCACGCCGTTTACATATAACTTCTTTATCATTCTGTCTTCACTCATTCTTTCCATGTGTCCAAACCATCTTAATGACCCTTTCCTTATTTTGTTCATAACACTTTCATTCGCACCACATTCACTTATTATACTTGCATTTGTCACTCTATCATATCGTCGGTTCAAAGGTAAAACACATTAAGTGACATTTCAAAATTTTCTCCTTTTTTTGCAACTTCCGCATCAGACTTGTGAATTCTACGTCAGAAAACAATCACCAAGTGTATTTATTAAAGAATAACAGTTATTCTTTAATAATAAAAACTTGGTGATTACTTTCTGACGTAGAATTCACAAGTCCGATCAGAAATTGCAAAAAAATAAAAAAATAATTCAAATGTCACTTAATGAGTTTTACCTTTGAACCGACGATATACAGATTTGCCACACATTCGTCTTAGAGATCTCATTTCTACTGCATTTATTCTACTAATGTTAATATTAAATAAATTAATGGGTAAATATAATATAATAATTACTCTAAAAATCCGGAAACGTTAAACATACAAGAATTAAATATGCTGTTATTTTTTAAATAAATTAAAAATCCGGGCACTTATTACATAATATTATTTAGTTATTGTATATTATGCTTCTCAATATATCATATACTAAATATTCAAACAATAATATTTCCATATGTACAATATATAAATTTCTACTAATAAACATATAATATCATATCGTCGGTTCAAAGGTAAAACTCATTAAGTGACATTTCAAAATTTTCTCATTTTTTTGCAACTTCCGCATCAGACTTGTGAATTCTACGTCAGAAAACAATCACCAAGTGTATTTATTAAAGAATAACAGTTATTCTTTAATAAAAACACTTGGTGATTACTTTCTGACGTAGAATTCACAAGTCTGATCAGAAATTGCAAAAAAATAAATAAATAATTCAAATGTCACTTAATGAGTTTTACCTTTGAACCGACGATATATTGTCTATTAGTACGAAATATTAATATCCTAATGAACAACTAATATTTTATTTAATTGTAAAAAAATGGCAAAATATTATTTCTTTATAGCAATTGATTATTGTTTATGTAAATATTTTTTTCAAGACTATCGCCTATTTTAAGGGATGAAATCATTTATAATAAAAACCAAAACATAACAAATAAAACAGTTTATCTTCAGCAACAAGAATAATCAGATTACGTTTATTTTAAATATTAGATGCCTATTGGTGGCGATGAGGTTCGCAACCTATCACACCGCGTCTCCCGCGTCTAAAAGAGAAGGATGGAGTCCCGCATCGGTTAAAGTGTGGCAGTCCATTCTTTCTGCCTACCCCTTCGGGGAGACAGCGTTATGGTTAGTTAGTTAGTTACGTTTATTTTAGAAGATAATAAAAAATATGAATGCAATTAAAACAAAAGTCGGACAAAATATATCGAAACTTTTTGTATACAAAATATTTTACGACGTTAAGTTTTCTACACTGAAGAAGGACGTCTGCTGACATTTTTGTGAAAAGTGCAAAAAAGTGTAATGAAAACGTTTCACAAAAGTTATTCATAAAATCTTTTTTTTATGTACACAACAAGTCGTTTGGACCCAATTACTGTATATATATTTTTTTTTTAGTTATTATATTGATTCTCGTGTCATGTGATAGGTAGCCAATCTATCGCCAATTTATTGTCACGTGAATTCTACAACAGACGAAAGACAGTGTGGCAAGCACACTGCCATCACCGGTAATCGAACCCAGGACCTTCGGCATGGAAGTCAGAGCTTGTAACCATTCTGTCACGAAGGCCGTCGAATTTAAGAACAGTTTGCAAACTACGGATTATCAAGATAAACTATTTTTTTTAAATATAGTGACTTTGCCAAGTAAAATTCTTTCGTGACGGCACCAGTGTTCTGCGAATTATTTAGATCATTTTATTTCCATAGAAAATGATATTTAAAAAAAGATCTCTAATGTCACATGCTGTTTAATTTTATTCGATGCATGTGACCCAATTTACGAGTACAAAACCGTTTCACAGCAAAGTGATAATGTACCAGTTAAAGTTTTAAAAACATAATTTGAAATTACGTACTGTTAAGGTTACACAAAATAAAGGAAAATGCATTTAATCTAATTATGTTAATTTGATTTGTTATGTATAATATAATAATAAAATGGTTTCAATTCAATATTTAAATTATTATTATTCGATAAACATAGTAATATTAATTCATTTATTGTTTCTTGAACGACTCCTTACTAAATAATTAAATAAATAATAGATAAAACTCCTTATTAAATTAGTATTCGCTTGTCTAAGGCATTATCAAATGTAGCTAAATTTGATATGCCTTAGACAGGCTAAACATGTCATTCATATTTAATTATTAATCCCTTGTCTAAGGCATTATCAAATGTAGCTAAATTTGATAATGCCTTAGACAGGCTAAACATGTCATTCATATTTAATATAATAAAACTTCTAGAAACAGATGTTTTCATTCGTATTAATTGATATTAATTCAAATAATATTTCAACAATAAAGAATCCTTCTATTAGTCTGAATCTCAATCTCATCTATAAATAAAATACATTGGAAATGACGAGTGTATTAAATTTATGTATTTATGACGAATTTTTTTTAAGTAAAAAAAAACTTACCTTTAGCCGAATTTGAAGGTCTGTTCAGAGTTGCTAAAATTACGAAGACTCTGGGATAGTCAAAAATTAGTATAGTTTAACGGACACAAACCAATAGAAATTCAACTATTATTCCATCAGACGAAACCTAACCTCAAATTAATAACTAATTTGAAATTCCCGCCAAAATGGCTAGGTTCCCCCGACGTCTAGCTGCCGGCGGGCTTTCGGCAGCTTCTGCCATTTTCTAGACACATCGGCCTAGCTTTTAACATGCGTATGTAGTACTCGTATGTAGTCCAGTATATTCCAATTACTCTGATTAAGAAGCGGGCAGATTTTTGAACAACATGTTACAACACCAGCGCAATCAAAAAGTTCGTGCTCAAGATGCTTCAACTAAATAGAACAGTTCAAGAATTAAATTCTGATGAAGAAAAATATCTACAAAGAAAAGTTTAGGAAACATTAGCTAGTGGGTTTGATCCGACATGTGGACCCGATTACCCGAGTAGGGAGGAGTGTGGAGGGGTCGGGGGTGGTCATGGGCAGAGACCGAGGTTTTGAGTGGAGACCAAGAGACGGTGACAGGGAGTGGACTTGGGTGGGTGCAGTTTGTCTTAGGTACGGAACAGTGTGGGGTCCGAGATTGTCCTTTGGCATGGGCCGGTGGTCTTGGGTGAAAACCAATGTGGAAATGGGGTTGAGATACAAGGTGGGGTAAGGACAATGCCGTCTTGAAAGTATTTACCAGGCCGTAATCACATAGACAATATTTGCGACATGGAGCTATTGTAGGCCGTTAGTATGTGTCTCGTGCCGTGATCTCGTATTTTATTTCGATTATAAATGTGAAATAAATGTAAAATACGACTACGATCGTATTATTATTCCTTATATACGTTCTACAAATATTTTAATATACTACATTTGTGTTTCCGCAGTGCCGGTATGTCAATTTTACTTTCTTTCGTGCCGGGCCATTTGTAAAGTATTTATATGCATTTTCTTCAGTGTGTTTACTTTATAAAAGTACAAGTAATATATTGAACACCCATTGAATTGTATAATATAGTTTGTGTATATTAAAATCAAAATTTATAGCACAGAAAACTCAAAATTCATAATAATATTGCCTAATGCAATAATATCGTTAAAAATGTTTATGTTTATTAATTGTTTCGAAAAATTCGCGATATTTTTACCAAAATTGTCTGACATTTGACAGCTGTCAGATCGATGGACCCAGAGTTATAAACTTAACAGTGCGGCTTGATAACATAGATTCGAGACGGCATTGAGTAAGGATATAGATAAGAGAAGAGAGAAGGCGGCTTCCATGGCGGCAGAACTAAAGACCGGGGCGTCCGAGTAGTGGCGGTGGCAAGGAGGATGACAGCAACGGTTGAATGGGGCAATAAATGAATGAGATGGTCAGTAAGAGAGGAGTGGAGCGTATTCAAGCAGAGTTTGGCATTTTAGATGGTTGGTTAGAGAATGTGCACCGAAATAATACGAATAGATTTGAAATTTGTTACAGCGTGTGATTTTTCTTGGATTTTGAAGCACCATTAAAACAAAAAAACTCACGGCGATGCACATACATGAATACGTAACATAATTAAGTCATTTCACTTTCCGAAAAGTATTGAAACACAGACCAAAATGCATTTTTTACGATAAATATTAAATGACAGCTATCCACGGACGCCATATTGAAAATACCCTCTAGGTACGTTAATTGTTGTTTTTCATAATAATATAAACATCCATATTTAGTACTCATATTTAATGTTGAGGAAAATATATATATATATATATATATATATATATATATATATATATATATATATATATATATATATATATATATATATATATATATATATATATATATATATATATATATATACTATATATATATATATATATATATATATATATATATATATATATATATATATATATATATATATATATATATATATATATATATATATATATATATATATATATATATATATATATATATATATATATATATATATATATATATATATATATATCTTCGTTCACTACAACATTGAAAGAATGTTATTTATTAGATTAACACGTAGTAGGAAGTTATTCATCACCGAACAAGTTAATAAAAATAAGTAAATAAAATATCACTCTAAAAGATCTCCAGTTTAAAACGGTTTCTTTGACGAATTCTTTTTTGAATTAAAGCATTTTTTTCCACTTTTGAGTTTTTATTCTCTCGACACATTCCATTTTGTTTTCAAATTTGGTTTAAACCGAGTTTATATCATTATCCCGGTGATGAAGGTGTAAAGTCTTCGAAACTTGTCGAGAAAAATAACCAAAAAAATGTAAGAAAAACTTACTTACGAGTACTTACTTAAACAGCCGTTGTCGTCCACTGCTAGACATAGGCCTCCCCCATACTTCTCCTCGTATCCCTATCTTGTACCTTTTGCATCCAATCGCCAGCAATTCTTGTAATGTCATCGGACCATCGTGTGGGGGGTCTCCCTCTGTTTCGTTTGTCTTCGCGGGGTCTCCACTCTACCACCCTTCTGGTCCATCTATCGTCCACCAATACTTACATGTAGCATGGCTCTTTCGTGTTTCCTCTATGCTACACGGAGTCTCCTTATAGTCGACTTGGTGAGGGTTAGCGTTTCTGCTCTATATGTCAGTACTGGAAGTGACAGAGAAGATAAAACAATGCTTTAATTCATAAAAAAATTTCATTGTGGAATTCCACAGTGTTAACGACTTAATTTTGGAAAAAAATGGTTTTTTTACGTCAAAAATAATTTTCACGCATAATAAATAGCACAAAACTAAGAAAGAATTATTGTAGTTTCACTCATTAAGGAATATAATGACGAATGAATAAATATAACAAATTAGTTTTACTGCTAAGCTGCAATAAAATTTTCTTTATGTTTAAACTGCTGGATACCGCCTCTTGATATGATGCATGCGTTGATGGCAATGGCCTGCCATAATATATATAAATTACATACTTTGTCATATTCTATCAAGTCTATTTCACGAATATCTAACAAAAGGAATGCACAGACAGCTCTCGTATGGCTGTTCCATATTTTTCAACGATCGATTAATTTAAGCACTAGAGGTGTTATTTATTATCCATAATACACATATGAGTATACCCTTGATTAAATAATAGGTACATTTAAATTTATTAATACTATTATTTCAAAAAAAGAGATCTCTTAGACGAATGTGTGTATACTCTGTGTATGAGAGAGTGTCGAATGAAATAATAAGAAGTGAATGCGGTGCGAATGATGATGTTATGAACAAAATAATTAAAGGACCATTAAGATGGTTTGGACACATGGAAAGAATTAATGAAGAAGGAATGGTAAAAAATATATATGTTAACGATGTAAGTGGAACTAGAAATAGAGGAAGACCGAGGAAAACGTGGCACGATCAAATAAATCAAATATTGAATGTCGGTCAAGTGAAGAGTCAGAGAAATCGACGCGCGTGCATGACACGATGTATGAATATGTTGAGGAATCGAGAGAAATATGTCACGAAAGAAAAGTGTGGCAGTCCATTCTATCTTCCTACCCCTTCGGAGAGACGGCGTGATGGTTAGTTAGTTAGTTAGTTTTATTTAAGCAGCCAAAACTAAATAACTAAATTATTGTTTTTTGAACAATGGCGTAAAACTCCATATTAAGTAATTAATACGAACGAAAGTGTCTGGCTTCTAGAATTTTTATTATAATTTATGGTGGGAATGTCAAATTTTAGTGAGTCATCTCAAATTATTTGATAATGCCTTAGAAAGGCTAAAAATGTCACTCTCATAAATATAATAATTAAATAACTAACCATCACGTCGTCTCCACGAAATGATACGCAGAAAGAATGGACCGCCACAACGTTATTTCCTGACACACTTCTATCGATTCATTAACATTCGTACATCGTGTCATGCAAGCACACGAATTAATATTTTATTGATTTGATCGTACCACATATTCCTACGTCTTCCTCTATTTCTTGTTTCGTTTACATCGTTACCAAATAGTTATTTTTTTATCATTGCTTCTTCATTTATTATTTCGATGTGTCAAAACCATCTTAACGATCCTTTCATTATTTTATTCATTTGCAATGCATTTACTTCTTAACTTTGCATTTGACACTTATAATATACAGATTTACCACACATTTTGCCAGTTTCATGATTCACTTCCATACATAATGGTCGTTACAAGAACACCTGCCATCTTCTACCTATTTAGATTTTTTAGTTGAGTACCAAAACAGTGGTAGGTAACTTAGGTAATATACAGATTGAAAAAGAAATATCATTACAGAAAATATGTATACTTTTTAAATATGCCTTTTTGTTACCCTAATGGGTGGTGTTTACAAATTCGCTTAATATTATTGAGACGAATCATTTAATACGGGAGAATTTTGAAGTGCTTCCGTGCGGAAATTTGGGGCATAAAATAAAATATATGGTTTTCCTCTGTTGTAGCTGCAGAAAAGATAAGATTTAGTTTTCTCTGCGTTTAGGGATTGATATTACTCCCAAGTATAATAACAATTAAAATAATGTTTTGTTAGAAAGATCATACGATGATACCTTTCTTTGAGCAACCAAGAGTTGTATGAATGAAAATATAATATTACATTTTTTTTAAATGTATACATATACTTGTATACGAATACTGGATTTCACCCATTGCGGGTTATCAATTCATGATTTAATTGTATCTCAATAGAGACGAAGATGCAAATTGGAAACTGAATATGGTTGATCAAGGTGTTTACCTGTCATTGGTTGGGCTAAGCGCACACTTTATGTAATTACAACATTCCCCATTGCACCTTTCTTATGACCATGTCTGACAAATTTTTGGAAGTTGTATATATGTTAAAGTCCTACACCAGATTTCACATGTCAGTTTCAAAGAGATTAACATATATAATCAAAATCTTCATAGATGGCGCATACAGATTGAAAATTTAAAGTAATTGAAATTTTAAGTTTCAAAGAGATTAACATATATAATCAAAATCTTCATAGATGGCGCATTGAAACTGACATGTAAAATCTGGTGTAGGACTTTAACATATATACAACTTCCAAAAATTTGTCAGACATGGTCATAAGAAAGGTGCAATGGGGAAGGTTGTAATTACATAAAGCGTGCGCTTAACCCAACCAATGACAGGTCATAAGTCCTGTAAACACCTTGATCAACCATATTCAGTTTCCGATTTGTATCTTCGTCTCTATTGAGATACAATTAAAAAATATAATATTACATTTATCTCTTCTATATTCGCCATACTTTGTTTTGTTATGATGCTTTATTTCTCTTTTTCTTTTTTATATACTTTGTTCATACAACACTTATTTAAAAAAAAAATTACATAGACAAGTTTCGGAGAACCAGTCCTTCTTCAGTGATATGTACTTATTATAAAAATTGTTTACATTTATTTATCTGTTTATTAATTTGAGTGTTCGTAAATTCTCTATGGCAGAATCTAACGAATGCCAAATCATTAAGAAGACGAATTTCAATACAAGGGAGTTTTTAAGTGCTCAGTTTAGTATATATAATTGGTTTATAGTTCCTAGCTCTATTGTAGTTAAGTAATAAATGATCAACTTCGTATCTGTCGAACCGCTCACAGGCGGTTCAGGTCGCAGGTGAACTATCCCCTTTTCACATCATCAAATCTGGAGTTCCCCAAGGATCTGTGTTGGGACCTCTTCTATTCATAATGTTCACTAATGATGTAGCCAAAATTATAGAATCCTTCGGTTTGCAGTCGCACTGCTATGCTGACGACCAGCAAATATACTCTTATTGTGATCCCGCTGATACAAGTAATCTCAAATCTTCAACTATAAACTGTATCGATGCAGTATCAAATTGGATGGTTTCAAATAAACTAAAATTAAATCCATCAAAAACAGAATTTCTTTGGACTGCTTCCATGAAGCGCCAACACATAATTGATCACTCCCCAATATCCACACCCGACACAGACATTTCCCCTAAAAACTCAATAAAACTTCTTGGCGTCCATTTAGAGACTGATCTTTCATTGAAATCCCAAATCAATAAAACAGTCAGCAACAGCTTTTTTCATCTGAGGCAATTAAGATCTGTAAAAATAAATATTCCCGTTGACAGTTTTAAAACGCTGATCAACTCCTTCGTCGTGTCACGACTAGATTACTGCAATGGAATCTACGCCAACATTCCAAAACAGCAAATCAATAAACTCCAGTCTGCATTTAACGCGGCAGCCAGATTGATTAAGGGTGTTCCGAAGTATTGTCACATAATGAAACACCTTAAGGAGCTCCATTGGCTGAAATGTCCGGAAAGAATACAATATAAGCTCTGCTGGACTGTATTTAAGGCGCTGCATGGAATGGCACCCGCCTACATATCTGAACTCTGCATCACCGAGAAACCGAATGCGAGGCAGTCTACATTGCGATCAGCAAGGTCTTCTGCGATGGGTAAATTGTACGTACCGAAGCGTTATCCTCGCACAAATTTCGGCGACCGGGCCTTTGCTGTAGCTGGCCCCTCGGCCTGGAACGCTCTCCCTGCAGACTTAAAGTGCATTGATAACCTGTCAGAGTTTAGATCGAGGCTCAAAACGCACCTGTTCAAACTATCCTATCCTGATGCAAATGGTGATCGACTGCGTCAGGTGCATCCCCCATACTAAAATGTTTTATTTTTAGCAAAAATGTTTATTTTCAACTGTATGTTTATTTTTTACAAAAATGTTTATTCTTAACAAAACGTTCATTTAATTTTTTTTTTAAATATTTTTAACAAAATGTTTATTCTTAACTAAATGTTTATTTTGAACAAAATGTTTATTTTTAACAACATGTTTATTTTTAAGAAAATCTTTATTTTTAACAAAATGTTTATTTTTAACAAAATCTATATTCTGAACCAAAATTTTTCACACTAACTAAAACATGTATCTTCAACTAGTTCACAAAATGGAGCTACAGCGCCCTTGAGATGATTAATTCATAAAAATGGCGCTCTATAAATCATCCAATTTATTATTATTATATATTATCATTTAAAACATATTTAAAATATACGAATTGCAATTTTTAAATAAGAATTTTATTTTAAATTTATAAAAATTTACCGGCTACGTGATTTATTTATATGTAACGGTTATACTTCTTCTTCTTCGTCAGCCTTCATCGGTCCACTGCTGGACATAGGCCTCTTCCCTTCCTTTCCACTCGTCTCTATTTTCTGCCAGCTGCATCTATCCTCACTTTGTCTCGCCACATGACCCGCCCATTGCCACTTCAGTCTCATGATGTCTAATCTCCTCATTTCTGATTTTATCTCGGAGACTGACGCCGAGCATATGTCTTTCCATGGAACGCTGCGTGACTCTTAATTTCTCTACATTTCTCTAAATGAGGGTCATAGTCTCCATCCCATAAGTCATCACCGGTAGTATGCATGACTTTTCTCTTTAGACATAAGTATTGGAGTTTCTTTGTTTTCAAAGACGAGACAGATATTTATTATTATAAATAAATTATTATTCTTCTTCTTCTTCCAGTGCCCTGTCGGATCCCCCCAACGTTGTCGATCACCTCGGCGAACCTGTCCCTGTCCCCCGCCGCTCGGAACAGCTCCTCCACACTTCGGATGCCGGTCCACTCCCTCACGTTTCGCAGCCAGGACAATTGTCTCCTTCCGGGCCCTCGGCGTCCCTCAATTTTTCCCTCCAATATCAGTTGGAGAAGGTGGTACTTTTCCCCACGCAGTATATGACCCAGATGTGAGATCTTTCGAACCTTGATAGTTGATAACAATTTCCTGTCAACTCTAGCTCGCCTCAGGACTTCGGTATTGGTAACCATGTCTGTCCAGGGAATTAGGAACCGTAAAAATACGCGATTCTTGAAAATTAAACATCTTTTATTGTTACCATATAATAATGTACGTTAACTGACAACGGAAGATTTTTTATGGTATAGTAGGTTAGAAAAAAACCCATTTAGTTAAAACAAAACTAAGAACAATTATATTGGACCTAATTTACAGTAAATTCTCTAGCACAAAAACACCCACATACAATTTGTTAACAATAGTATTAGATATTGATATTGTATTTGATTTTAATACTAGTGAGCTTAGTAAGATGTCATCTAAATTATTTCTAATTGAAAGAAGGAACACCACACGCGCTAGATATTAGGCGACTTAATTGTGTACTCAAAGGTCGAGTTGCTAGTTTCTTAGGAAGGGGCAAGATTTAATAACAGTGGTTAGTAATACGAGTAATAAATAATACTGCATTCTATGCAACCTCATATTCTTCTCGATCTCTCGCCATTGTGATGGAGGGTGCAATTTCAATATTTTATTTAACAGACTTTTAGGAATTTTCTGGAGAGACCACATCACGAATGAGGAAGTTCTTCAAGGAATCGAAGGAGGAAGGCACCTGCTCAGGACCTTGTCCGAAAGGCGTGCAAGATGGATCGGCCATGTAATACGTCAAGAAGGTCTCTTGCATGCCATAATCGAGGGTATGATCGAGGGGACTAACTCTAGGGGACGCCCACGCCGAGAGTACCTGGAGGACCTGTTGGTGGACGTACGCTGCTCATCATATCGCACGTTGAAAACAAAAGTGACACTATACAAAAATCTCAATTTTTCAGTACGGTCATTTAAAGTTTTGCCTGCTTATTAACCTAATTAAAATCAACTAGATTCTGATGGAATAATATCTAAACTAATATATAAAACAACCACATTAGATATATTTCTACTAAGGATATATCACTCCTCTATTTCTATATATTTCTACAAGTTATTGACCTCACAAAAACTTTAAATGACCGTACTGAAAAATTGAGATTTTTGTATAGTGTCACTTTTGTTTTCAAAGTGCGATATGCAGATTTCAAAAGAGCCGCACAAGACAGGGAAGAATGGAAGAGAAGAATAGAAGAAATGGCTGCAAACCAATCTCAGGATTGAAACTTTCTAACTAATTTTTAACTGGATGCAGCGCTGAATTGAAGAAGAATAAGAAGTAAAAATTGGATTTATAAGTAGTGACGATATACTTACTTCCAAGTGATACATTCATATTTAGTATTCTTTTCTATTGCCCCTATTTTTTGTTAACAATATGTTGTATTAAGATACAAAATTACATTAAGTACGTACGGGCAAAGCGAAATATGTCATTCCCACAGAATTGCTTCTAGAAAACAGACATATCGAATATTAAAAATAACGGTAAATCTTCTTCTTCCTCTTAGTTTAGGTCGTATGACCTTTTTGTGACGGTACGTTGTTCTGAGATGATGACTTCCAACCATCTCTCTATCCTTTTGGCGGCCTTCCTGGTAGTCTCTTGCTGCTTGGGTTTTCATATTTAACAATTTTTGCAATTCTTGATAATAAGGAGAATTATAATAATAAAATTTATGAAATTCAATTTCTTGTAATAATCATAAATAGTACATAATGTAAGAATATTTTTTCTTTTTGAAATGTTTACCAACGATGTTTGTTTATTGTAACCGTTCACACCCACCACAATAACTTAGTTTAAAAATACATTCGTATTTTTTATTATTTTTGTTTATCGTTTTTTATTAATTAATTAATATCCTAACTAAGAAATCAACAAATAACTGAGTAGCTATATTACCTTTTATTTTTTAACGAATGTCAAGATTTATATTTAGATAACTAAAGAAATCAAATCTTGTGTCGATATCAAAAACAGGAAAAGAAAATGGCATCGACACCCATCTGATAAACATTTTTTGTTCGTAAAATTGTATTCTCGTTTGATCGGCATATTTTTTAATTAAATAATTTAAAAACTTTTTCATTTGAATTTGATAAATTTAACAACAAAGTAGCATTGTATCGAACTATTCAACGCATCATTGCCTTCCAACGTATTAATTGAATGTCTGTAGATATGATTCTAAGTAGGTTCAAATATTTTGCATTGATTTCTCGAAGCGCGCGCGAACAAATGAACGTAGATCTTTCTATTTGACATTCCAACTTTCCTAATGCGTTGCCCAGATAGACACCCGAGGCCCGAGTGAAGTCATCGCGGTATAGATTTGATCAGAGATATGATTTATTACCGAGTGGAGCTATCGGGTATGCCTACCTACTTATCGACATCTGTCACTGACATTAATAACGTTCATACTGTAGATTTTACAAACATAAGAGTATGTATTAGCAATGATCTCTTTTCCGCATTGCACAATATGCTTCTACGGTTAAATTGGAGCAGAAGAATTGAAGAATCAGTATGCTAGCTGTTATCAATTAGGCCATATTGATTGATACACCATAGATTGCAAAATAGTTGATACAAGCTTGAACCCTATTGTGCGCTTTTGCATGCTTTCTAAAATTATCAAAAAACATATATTTAAAAGAGATAGGAAAACCATGTAAGTAGATTAAAAGAAGTTATTATTATTACAAAAAAAATTAATAGTAAAATAAAAATAAATTGTTTATCTATAAAAAAAAATCCTTGTAGACAAATACTGGATTTTACCCATTGTGGATAATTTTTTTATTTTTTATATAAGGATTAATTGTATCTCAATAGAGACGAAGATGTGAATTTTTCTGGGAACAGAACAATTAATCCTTATAAAAAAAAATATTTATCCGTAATGGGTAAAATCCAGTATTTGTCTACAAGGATTTGTAAACATTCAAAATTTTGTATAAAATAACTGGTCCAAGTAGGCATAAAAATTGGAGAGACATCTCCAGGCGTAGTCTAGTACTGTATGATTTGCGGAGACTTTCACAGTGCATTAATAAAGATTTTCTGCTTAATGCTTCCCAATCTTAATAGATGACGCTGGTGTAGAGTGAACTAAAATATGTAAAGATAGGCGCAGGGTGCTAGCATATATACAGGTTCCAAAGGTTTGTCAGATGTGGTGGTCGTGGTAGGGGCGGAATGGGGAATGTTGTTAAACATAAAGCTATCGCTCAACCCAACCAATGACAGGTCATTAGTCCTGTAAGCGCCTCGGCCACCACATTCTGTTCCTAAAAAAACAATTTACATCTTCGTCTCTATTGAGATACAATTGATCCTTATATTTAGATAATTAGAAAATTATATCCAGATGGATGCTCCACGAAAAGAGCCCAAGAGGCAGACTAAGGAAAAGACGAGTGGATTGCGTGAAAGAAGATTGGAAGAAAATGGAACGAGCTGGGGAACGGAGAGAGATGGCCAGGGATAGAAGTCAATGGAGGACCGTTTGGAGGAGGTCATGTCCCACACCGGGATGTAGGGCTTAGAAGTAGTAGTAATAGTATTGAGATAAATTCCACTTATGTATATGACTTCAACCGGTTGTGTTTATGGCTTCGACTAGAAGATGGCAACGAGCTGCCGAAACCGGTCGAAACCATAAACATAAGAGGAATTTAACTCAATTTATATAATATTAAAAAAATATATATGTACAAAGAAAAATTGTTTACTTTACTATGGTTAGAGAACCCTAAAAATACTAAAGTTTTTGATATCGCACTAATAATATTTGGCTTGAAAACTGACAACTAACGCGTAGTGTTATTGCATTGAAAATTAAGATATATACACAAGACATTCAACGAAAAAACAAAGGAAAAAAATTATCGTGGAAACTGTTTTTTTTAAAAACACTTCCCCGGGTTTAGGATATGCTTGTAAATTTTTTCATTAAAATGTAGATTTTTTTTATGTAGAATACATTTTTACTGTAGAGGCAGCTTTAAATTATAAATTTAGAAAAATTGCGGGAGATGGTTATTGGTGGCGATGAGGTTCTCAACCCATCACACCGCGTCTCCTGCTGGGGCAAAATGAGAAGGATGGAGTGCCGCATCGGTTAAAGTGTGGCAGTCCATTTTTTCTGCCTACCCCTTCGGAGACGGCGTGATGGTTAGTAAGTATGTAAGAATAAATTTAGAAAAGAAATATTCACAGATTACCTGCATCAAAAGTGTCATAATTTATACATATAGCTTTGTGAAATATATATAATATATTTTAACATGGATTTAAGTATTAAATTTTTACCTCTAACAGCATTGTGCTATAAGCGGAAGGAGCAGTGGCGGTACTCCCATAGAAACCCAGAAGCCCGGCTTGCGTAAGAAATTTTGAATCAAAACCTCTTCTGGCTTTCAGAGGTTCAGCGCTTGTGGCTATTCCTCTTACGTCTGATGAAAACATTGTTGGAAGGTGATTTAGTGGGTTGTTGGTTTATGCGCGGGCATGATTACTTAGTTTTGAGGGTTTTCATTCAAAATTTCTTACGCAAGCCGGGCTTCTGGGCTTCTATGGGAGTACCGCCACTGGGAAGGAGGTATGAAAAATAAAAAAAATAAAGAAACCATAACACCATTTTCGCAGGGTAGGCAGAGTGAATGAACCGCCATGCTAATCTATCTTGACATTTATTATTTTGGCTCTTAACCAAAAAGGGTTTAAGATATTATAGATTTATTTATTCTGTTGTTATAATACATCCCGACTTAATCTGTATTGGCCCTAATAAAATGTATGACATATTCAGATATGTATTTACGTCAATTTTGCAATACAAAAAATTGGACTTGAGACATGTTGACTCTCTAGTACGAATATAATATTGATACCACTATAAGTTATTGTCCTGATTCATCTGTATAAATATTAAACTAATACGTACCATTTTATGCAGCTTCTTTTATTTCGGTTTCATTTTTGATATTTACGTCAATGAATAGGTAATATTTTGGAGCAATATGAGTATTTTCCCAAACAATAATTATGAAAATTGAATACACTCTGAGAAGAAATAAAAAAACAATAGTTTTAATTATATATCTTAAATTTATTTTGTATAAAAATATATTACACATGTTTTCATTTAAAATAATATCTTAGTTATGAGCAATATGATACAAAAATAAATAATTGTAAAATTCTTCACCTGGCAATCTTGTATTCACACAAATACATATTTTAACATGACACCATCTTGAAGCAGCTAGGTTCTATATTTCATTTAAAATAAACATTAAAATAGAGCTGTTTTCACTTCAAGACGACAAGTCAATTAAACACTCTAACCGCTAGTTGGAAAATGAATGTACAAAATTCTATAGTCTAAAAAGTCTGAAAAAATTTGCACATTAAAAAAACTGTAGAACATTTGGCAATGACTGTACAACATTGTTCTACTTAGGCAGCTCTCGTGCAAAGCTCTCAGTCAGTAGATACTTAAATTATTCTCACTTAATTATAATATTGTCTCTGTACACCTAACACTAAACGTTAAATAAAATCATATTATTGGTCTGTGAAATTTTTTACACCCATTAAAAATTATTTTAGAATATAGAAAACAATATCACCAGTCCCTACATTGAAATTGTAATTTGTAATACTTCTAAATGTCCCAAATGGAAGTGATTTAAGAACCCGTATTACCAATTTTATAATTTTTTTTTTCATTTAAATCTTGTTCTAAATTCATCATGTTTCTGTTCTTAAATTACTTTCATTTGACTTTTAGATATTTAAAAATAATCCTGTATAACTTATGTAGTAAGCGGAGAGAAACTTTCATTTAATTACATATACAGTTTGACAGATATTCAATCATGGAGAGTGATATCTGTCAAATATAAACTGACAAATGAGAGTCAAATTAAAATGGTGGTCTAGAACATAACACGCACCTTGTAATATGATAAAATGTGTTGAATATATTATAATTTTTCTAACATTTTTCTGTTCAAATGATATTTTGACATGCCTTTCTCTCCACTTACCCGTCAATGAATTTAAAAAATGGTGGATAGGAATATGGCATTATCTAAAGCTGATACGGATATTCATTACAATCTTTACAGTAAAATTATTAATATAGGTACATAAATATATTAATGCAGGTAAGTATTGTATAAATTGTATAAAAATACATTGACTTCATAAAACTAAGCTAAATATTAATAAAATGTTTCATCACATAAACAATTAATTGGCAATCACTTTTGATTCTGTTTCATAAATTCATGTTACAAAATATATGGTTTATTAACACCAGAGCATGTATAAGTTTGACTTCCTCATCTAACGGTTTCAGAAAGAAACATTATTTGTGAATCTTTGTTTCAAGCTGCTGTATCAATTGTAGAAATAGCCTTGTCCAACCTCCGAAATGAGAGGAACAAGATGAATTGAATACATATCTCTTTAGCTAAAAATATTATAATGTTATGGAGTGAAAAAAGGCACTAATGGAGTTAACTTTATTACAAGATTTATCAGTTCATAGAATTATATTTAAAACTAAATAATATTATATTTATTGTGTTGGCAACCGTCTTTACCTAAATTTATATACACGCTTTCACAATTTTACATCATTAAGGGTAAACAGAGATGATTAATTCAATCTCACACACATTTTCACTTTTCTCACAGTAATTTAAGGTTTAATTATTTATTCTGTCAAACATATCATTTTCACTCAATTTTTACACTGTTTAATCCTCAATATTTAAGAGAGAAAATTACTCTATACAAAAAAAAATCCTTATGAATTCTTAATAATTGTGACTAAGAATTTGGATAAAATAACAATAATTACTGTTATGTATTCTGCCATTTTTTAATTATCAATGTTAATTATCGTTAACAAAGAATGTAAACACCAACATGCAAATCTCCATTTAAAAATAAAACAGCAGAAATTGAGATATGTAGTCATTTCACACGCTTAATAATAAACTGACTGATTATGGTTTAGGTCATAATTGAGTTAACATTAGACAGAGCCTTGTGTCAACGCTATCCATCGTTTTGCGTTAAAATCAAAATTCAAAAAGTCTAAATTTCGCCAATTGACCTCCATTACACTATATCGGTCTTTTTAATTCGTACATGTTTTTCGACTGTTTTTGTTAAAACACCGATTCATGTCAGATTGAGCAAAACTTGCTTTTTTGAGTTAAGCCAGTGTTCTATTAAGCGTGCAATTTGTAAAATTGCTTTTATTTTAAAATTTTGGACAAACATGATGTGGAAATCAATAACGTAAAAATGCGAAAAATCAATTAATTCGATGTAAATAATGAGTGTCACTTTGGAGTGAGTGCGATGGCCAACGGCCGGCTACGAGGCAATGACATTAGCAGCCCGGGCGGGTGATGTCCGATTGCATTTTGTTAAATTGTTTGCTAGCCTAATTAGCCTAATTAATTCGTTATTTACAATTCAGTTGTGGTTTCGACTGGAGATCTATCATTAATATATGAAAATCCTAATTGGGAATAATCTCTCTTCCCGAAGGTCACATTGTCATTGGACGGGCTAACCATTCCGTCGTCATCTAAAGATCTGAAAAAGAAAAAAAATATTTTAATAATAAAATTTACCATTACTTACAAAATTACATGTGCATATCCAATATTTAAGAACTGAATCAAGTTTTTGAGAATTAAATATATCCTAAAATAACACTCAAGACTTATTGAGTTACATAGATAAAAATTCCATAAAAAAACACAATTTATTTGTAACTATTTAACACAATTATTAATTTCTTCTATATTCGCCATCACTTTGTATTGTGGATTCACATTTGAACAACTTTTTGAAAACATTCTATTTTCACAACACTTTTTTGCATCTTTCATAAACATGTTTTGGGACACAGACTTCCCTTCTTCAGTGTATGAATCAATGAATTTTAACCTTCATTAAGGGAAGTCTGTGTCCCGAAACATGTTTGTAAAAGGTGCTAAAAAGTATTGTGAGAATACAATGTTTACAAAAAGATATTCAAACACAATTATTTAATTTATTTTGTGCATGAATTTCTTTCATATTTAAAATATATACTGACAAATATAAAAAAAATTGGCTGTGCTGTTCTGAGTGTAAAAGTATGAGATTTTTTTTGGTAAAATACTTTTTATGAAGAAATTGCACTGTCACCCCCAACAATGAAGAAATATTGTATGCACATTTGGCAATATTTCACAATTTCTTACTGCAATTGGAAAAAATAGAATAAAGTTATTTTTGCCACCCTTTATATCAAACATATTATAGTTTGAAATCACAATTGCCCTGTTAGTATACAACTTTGTAAAATTTACCTTTGAAATCCCGAATTGTGTCCCGGAATCTCATCATAGGCCATGATAGCCCCCTCCCTCTTGAGCGTGTTGTTCTTCTCATTCTTGTCCTTCCCCTTGGAGAGCATATTGAGGTTGCTCTTATTATTCCTGTTGTAGGTGTTGTTCTGCTGGCTGCGCATGTTGTTTCTCCCGAAGGTATCGAGGAAGCTGTTGTTGTTTGGGAGGTGGTGATCGTTGCGGGGTAACGTGGAAAGGTGATGGGCGTTGTTGCGGTAGTGGGAGTTGGCATTGTTCCTGTTGAGCGTGTGCACGGAAGACGGCGGATAGTCTGCAGGACTGGCCACGCTGGAGGCACGGGCTGTGGTGGCTGCCTCCGATGAAGTTGGACTGCTTTGCCCTGGAAATAAGAAAAAAATGTATTTTATAATTCATTATTATTTATTTTTTTATAATTGTATATCAATCACAACGGAATGCCATTCTAAATAAAACTTAAATGCCATTCTAAATAAAACATAGAGGCACGATCCTTAGATGAGATAGATTCCTAATCATATTAAGCCCATTTCTCGCTTTGACACATTGCATTTTAAATAACTTATTTAGTTTTTAATTAATGAATTATGAACAATTATGATACATAGATTGACACAACTGTGTTTTGATTTACTCTCATTTTTTTATTCTTATTATTGTTATGTATTTTTATTTTCATTCTCAATCCCACTGGATGTTGTCCACTTATATACTACACAAAATAAATTGGCACTATCAGGCTTTGATTTGCTCTTTTTTTTATTCTCATTAATTAATTTTTATTTTTATTTTTAATCCCACTGGATATTGTCCACATTGTGGTGATATTGTCCACGTTGTGAATCCACTGATTTAACTTATAAATTTTGCACAGTTTTGACTTTTTGTTGAAACAAAGGCTTATTTTAAGTAACTATCGCTATTGTGCAAGAAAGGTGATTGCAGTGGCGGTACTCCCATAGAAGCCCAGAAGCCCGGCTTGCGTAAGAAATTTTTAATCAAAACCTCTTCTGGCTCTTGGCTATAAATGTGACTTTTATGATCAATCACCCAGTGGCGGTACTCCCATAGAAGCCCAGAAGCCCAGCTTGCGTAAGAAATTTTTAATCAAAACCTCTTCTGGCTCTTGGCTATAAATGTGACTTTTATGATCAATCACCCAGTGGCGGTACTCCCATAGAAGCCCAGAAGCCCAGCTTGCGTAAGAAATTTTTAATCAAAACCCCCAAATCTAAGTAATCATGTCCCCGCATAAACCAACAACCTACCAAATCACCTTCTAACAATGTTCCCATCAGACGTTAGAGAAATAGCCACAAGAGTCGAACCTTTGTAAGCCAGAAGAGGTTTTGATTAAAAATTTCTTACGCAAGCCGGGCTTCTGGGCTTCTATGGGAGTACCGCCACTGCAATCACCTTTCTTGCACAATAGCGATAGTTACTTAAAATAAGCCTTTGTTTCAATAAAATTAAAGGCTAGACGTTACAAAGGTGCCAAGTGAACAAAAAGTCAAAACTGTGCAAAAGTGCGTAATGATTGAATAATATAGTGTAGTTCAAACGTCAGCCTAAAGATGCCACCCGTGGTACATGACATATGGAACAAAAAACAGTTTTTGATTATCTTCTTTGCTTTATGTTTAAACCACTTGGCACCTTTGTAATGTCCAGCCTTCAATTATAAAAATAAAATAATCTAATTAAAATTATTACCATTATCTTTGGTAATGTAGCTGACATTATCCAGGGAGAAGGTGTGATTGTTGGCGCTGAAGTCCAGTTGCAGGTCGTTGCAGCTGTCGCAGTCATCCAAGGGCACGGCCATGTTCAGCACCTGAGTCTCGTACTCCTTGAGGCTGGGCGTGTCGATGCTGGGAGCCGCGCCACTGATCACCGGGTCGTACCGCGCAGGCGCATTGCTGTAGTGCCTCTGCATGCGGGCCTTGTAGTTTCGGTATCTGAAATATCATTGAAAATATAGAATATCAGTTTATCAAATGAATGCAAATATTTTAATATGATTTTAATGTATTCACTGTAGAACATCTATATTACGGCCTTATAGTGATATCTTTGGGAATATATTTGAAGGTTTTATTTATATGTTGTAAACCGATAGTAAAAATTGAGTGATAATTTCTCTCAAGTTACAAAAACATAATCTGTTTTAAAGATTAATCTTAGTTTTTATAGTATCCTAAGGAGTATTAAAATATAAGGTGGTAAATGAAAAGAAATCAATAAAAGATATTTTACAAAAAGAGCCTGGTAGTGAATTGGTTAAAACTCGTATAAAATAATCTTTACCTATTCCAAGACACGCATATGTATATAATCCCTGCGATGCCTAGCACAAAGATGATGCAAGCAATGATGATGAGGGCATAAGGGAAGGCGTCGGGGGCGGCGGGCTGCAGGCGGGGACGGGGCGGAGCTGGCGGGGGCAGCGGGGCCCGCACCCCCGAGGCCGTGGCGCGCGCCACTCCGGACACCACAAACGTTATGTTGGACTGGGCGGGCTGCTCCAGGATGGACCTAACGGAAATGTAGCATGTTAAAATTGCAGTTTAATTTGATAGCTTATATTGTGGTGAAATTTGATTCCTCGATAGCTTATATAGTGATGTAATTTGATGGCTTAAATTGTGTTGTAATATGATAGCTAATGTTGAAGAGCAATTTTGAAAATGGAATTGTATTGATACAGTAAAAAAATGCAGTATTCACTATAATATCACAAGTAAAAATATTACCCTACTTCAGTTATAAATGAATATATTATATTTTCACTTAGATGTGTTTTAATAACTAGCTTATTTTGTTTAAACATAACTATTCAGCAGTGGCGTGCCTAGGGTCAACCAGTAAGGCAAGCCAAGGAATTATATATATTTTTTCGTATAGAAATCACATAGTCTTCCTTTTCATAACATTTCTGTACATAACGTTAATAACAGATAACATTCTGACAACATAAATGAAGTTCGTTACACATCAAATAGTAACATACTTCAGAGTGATAAAGCCCGGCTTCAAATCCACACAATTTTTTTTAGATATCTTCTGGTATACGAGTATATGCACCTAGCTGTATGATTACAAGCTGAAAATACATAAGTGCGACAAAGACCCTTTTACATTTTACAAGCCCATCAGAAACATGAAACAAATCATGTGGACGTAGGCGATTTTGCGGGCGTCTCACGTAAAATACGTCTCAAATAAAATACGGCGCATATGACTGGAACAAAACATACATGCATGGCAGTGGCATTTCTGCGCATGTCGGCGGAGTCATTTCCAACTCAACGAATTAAATCACCCTCGCGCGAAATTCAAAATATATTTTTTTATATATAGACGGCTCAAACGCGCAAAAACATCGTTTTAATATATATTTTTTAAGGCAAGCCCGGCTTCTCGGCTTGTATGGACGTACCGCCACTGCTATTCAGTCAAATTTTATTATTTCTTGATTCATAAAAAATCAAACAAGAGATAATTTTTTTAAACTTTCTTCTTCTTCTTACACAGCCGATTATGTCCATTGCTGGACAATTTTTTTCTTTATCCAGTAACCAGCAATTCTCCTCCAAGATTACTTAATAAATATTTTAATTAAAAATAATTTTAGTACCTCTGTACTCTGGTTGAATTCCTTTCCAAAATCTTTCCGGAATCAGGATCAATAACGTAAAACCAGACGTCAGTACCGGTGGGATCTAGCTCGAGGGTGTCGTTTTCGCTGATGTACTGGCGCGAGGAGAACTTCTCAATGCCCACGATGAGGTCGCACTTCTCTTCGATGACCCTTGTGATGTTCCGCGACTGCAACCTCACCACCTCTGGTCGGGCGTCCTTGAACACCAGCACCAGCTGGTTATCTTTGGTTAGGAGATTCACCTATAATAAAGAAAACATTAACAAATCAATAAAAAAACAAAAAACAATTTAATGAATACTTATACTTGCACAGATAAAATACCAATTTCTGAATATATATAATAGAATAACACTTTGTACTTTCAAGTGTTCAATTTGAAGGTTTTAAAAAATAAAGTGTGAAAATACAAAGTGTTATTATATAATTAATACGAATGAAAATGTCAGTTTTCTAGAAGTTTTATTATATTTTATGGAAATGTCATGTTTCGCCCTTCTAAGGCATTATCAAATGTGATATCACAATTCACATCATCAATTCATCTTGTATTGATCACAATTGATAATGCCTTAGAAGGGCGAAACATGTCATTCCCATAAAATATAATAAAACTTCTAGAAAACTGATGTTTTCCTTTGTATTAATTATTTAATATGTATAATAGTTTTACAACATTGTTCAAGAAACAATAAATAAGTGTTATTATATTTATTCAAATGCGAATCCACAACACGATATAGAAGAAATAAAAGTCTATTTGAATTAATCATTGCGTTTCATTTAAACATTACTAACTAGCTAACTAACCATCACGCCGTCTCCCCGAAGGGGTAGGCAGAAAGAATGGACTGCCACACTTTTCTTTCCTGACATATTTCTCTCGCTTCCTCAACATTCATACATCGTGTCATGCACGCGCGTCGATTTCTCTGACTCCTCACATGGCCGACATTCAATATTCGATTTATTTGATCGTGCCACGTTTTCCTCGGTCTTCCTCTATTTCTGGTTCCATTTACATCGTTAACATATAATTTTTTTACCATTCTTTCTTCATTCATTCTTTCCATATGTCCAATCCATCTTAATGATCCTTTCATTATTTTGTTCATGACACCATCATTCGCACCGCATTCACTTCTTATATTTTCATTCGACACTCTATCATACACAGAGTTACCACACATTCGTCTAAGAGATCTCATTTCTACTGCATTTATTCTACTTTCATCCTTCTTTTGCCAGTTCCATGCTTCGCTTCCATACATAAGGGTCGGTAGAAGAACACCATTGTGCACTGCCATTCTAGCTTTTTTGGATAGGATTTTGTTTGCGATGACAACTTTAAGTGCACCATTCACTTTGTTGCCTGCCCCAACCCTTCTTTCAATATCCCTCTCCACTCGCCCATCTCTTGTAAACATACTACCTAAATACACGAACTCAACTACTTGCTCCAAATTTTCACCATTTCATCTAACATATTGGGGATTATTTGAAAAAACTGCTAATTTGGTTAGCTACATACAAATTATTATCAAATTCATTGTATTCATACATTTCATAAATTATAAACAAAATATTCCATGTTTCATAAATATATTAGGTGTTTTTTTTATAACACATTGTTTGAACCCAATTAATTATAATTTTTTTTCTGCTATTATATTGATTCTAATGACATGTGATAGGTAGCTAATCTATCGCCATTTTATTGTCACGTGAATTCTACACTACACCAAAGACAGTGTTATCCATTTACATAAATTATATGTTATCCATTTATATTCCAGTGTATAAAAATAAAATGAAACATTTATTAACAAACAATATTTAAAAACATGTGTACGTATGTACTATGATCTGAAAGCAAAACTTGTTCCGAATAAACTTTAATTTAAGAGTTGTTGAATCAATCATTCGCAATCAGGTGCCGAGATTCACAAATCAATCATTTAATTCAATTGGCCAAATGCAATAAATTTTCTCACAACGAGTGAGAAATTTAACATTGATATGTTATATTAAGAGCAATAAGAGATAATTATTTCACTCACAATAACTGGGGCGATCGCTGTGCTGTAGTCATTCCTTGATCCTGGATTATCTCTGGCGGCAATATTTAAAATAAAAGGCAACTGATCTCCCGGAACACTTTCAAATGTTTTCAAATTCTTGATGATGCCGGATTTCGAATCGATATTGAAGTAATCCTGTGCTGAATTGCTCCACGAAGATTCCTTGTACTGTATTCTACCAAAGTTTCCACTGTCAGAGTCCTTGGCCTATAAGAAAACAATAACTTGTTAAACATGAACAATAGCGGCTATGCACGAAAAGATATTTATGTGACTAATACAAATGTGTCAAAGTAATAAAAAAAATTGTACGTAGATTTGTTTGTAGATTACGAAAGTAATAAAAAATTATCGCTTGTGACAAATACGAAATGCAGGTTGTACATTTGTGCATAGAGTGCACACTTATAATTTATAATATTGTAGATCGAAATATAAAAACAGATTGGATGACGTTCGGGATATTAAGAAACTAATAAAAATACTTAACATTTAAGAATATACTTAATTCAAATTAAGTTTAAATACCAATAGATATTACAAACAAAATTAAAGTTGAGGCATCTATTGAGAACAGGTAAAATACAAAATATAATACCGGGAACACATGAAAGATGGTTCAATTTTAGGAAGCCAGAATACTCTGCAATATCAAGAGTATTTGCCTTTTAAATGATGATTGATTTCCGAGGAGAATGAGTTCAGCAGACTGATTGCTTTTCCCGTTGGTGTCAGGTTGAGGCAGGCCAGAGGCCGGTTGGTTTAGGCAGCTGGTAGGTATAACAATTTATGCTGGTATTCAATATGATATATGCTTTGAGAGAAGGTGTTCTTATCAGCCGTCTGTCCTCCCAAAGCACGCTACTGCCCACTATTCATTGCCATGAATGTCTTCTACTTTTGCCTAGCCGATTCCCGTTATTTGGGGTCAGCTTTTCTAATATGGCGCCGCCAAGTTTCGCGATCCTGGGTCATCTGGCTGTCCAGTCGTAGCGCCTTAAGGTCATTCCTGACTGTGGACATTCATGTTGCAGGAAGCCGACCTGGTCCTATCCTTCATCTTCCAGTTGCAGGGTCTTGTGCACAATGTATTCATTGTCCCTCCTGCTCACATGGCCGTACCATTGCAGACGACGTTCCCTAACTTTTTCCGCTATAGGGCGACTTCTAGGCTTCCTCTGATATGATCATTTTTAGCTCTATCCAGCATAGTCACCCCGGCGGCCCACCTCAGCGGCCCACCTCAGCATCTGCATTTCTAACACCTGTAGCCTCTGTTCCTCTTGACGCCTTGGGAGAATGCATTCCGATCCGTAGAGTATGAAATGTGTTGATGGATATTTATAAGTTTGAATTTTGAATCAAATAGAATGTTTTCCTTACCTGTACTTGAACAATGTTACTATCCAAATCTACATCCTTCGTTACAATGGCATAATATTTCTTCCTTCCACTCTTGACTTCTGGCTGCTCAGGGTACACAAAGTAAGGAGAGTTGTCATTGACATCCGTGACGTGTATCCGAAGACTGGCGTAGCTGCGGTCAGGGTTCACCAGACCCTGCAGAGAATCTAGATGCACCTCCAGATTGTACTCAGTCTGATTCTCGTAATCCAGGTGAGGCTCAATGAGGTAAATTGCACAGTTCTTATCGTCCGTCATCATAGCGTAGAATAAACCTGAAAATTTAAACAATGTTAATTTAATTCTCAAAAAGTGTGTCAAATCAGAAAAATGCCTGATAATAGAATGACCCAAAAATCATACACTACAAAAATGAATTATCCGTAAGATTTCCAGGAACGCAAAACTATGGATTACTAAGATAGAAGTCTATTCAATACTGATATGTTGTTACATAACCGGGTGGTGGTCTATGGAATAGAACGCTTGGCTCCTGATCTAGTGGGCATGGGTTCAAACCTGGACATGACCCAATACCTTCTTCATAATAATGAACTATTTTCTGTTCACATTGGAAATCATATAATAAATTATAATATCATTGATTAAATCCTTGTTGTTAGTTTTTTAAAAATAAAGTTATTGTATTGGTTTTGTCTTTTGCTAGTTGTTAATTAGTAGTTTTAGTTGAACCACATCTATCATAATTAGATTAAAAAGACCTTACACTATTAATCGATGTATGATTAAGTGTATAGAATTCCATGATGATGTTATTAAAATAAACAAGAGTTGTTTAAAAATAGAAATTAAACTAACAATGCACCCATAATTGTTAACCACTTCCACAAATAATCTGTGTAGAAGTGGGGGGGACATGCCCCTATATGTAACACATTATATCTAAGCCTGCACACTCGAAGATGTCCTCATAAGACGAAACACGTGTCGTGAATATTTCATATCACTTATAGAATTTTTAGTTCTTCTATTTTTAAACAACTTTTGTTTATCTTAATAACATCGCCTTACACTATGTAAGCAGTTTTTTTTTGGTTTTGATACAAATATGATTATCCAGTTAACTTGTATTTACCTTCTTCATTGCCTTTGGTGATTTCACATTTGAGAGGAATATTCTCACTGTGAGCTCTCTGGTTGATAATAATGATTGTTTTAAGAAGTGTATGAGCTGTGGCATTTTCCGGAACTTCTTCCGTATAAGATGTGTCGGCAAAGCTAAGTCCGATCTAAAATAATAATTATAAATTACATTTTTAAAAAGATTCAATTCCATATTACAATATAACAATGTTATGAAAATATAAATTTACCTCTGGGGGGACAGTGGCAACATGACGAACGTAAACATTAAGGGTGCTCATACTGGATAATTGAGGTTCTCCTAAATCGTAAGCTTGAATATCAACCTAAAATGTAAAACAAAACAAAAAATCAAAACTTTTGATAAATAATTTCTCATCACAAACACAGACGGTGTTTCTTCAAACATTATGCTATAAGCTGCAACCTGTACAAACAAATAAGGAAACATACTAATTAACTAACCATCACGCCGTCTCGCCGAGGAGGTAGGCAGAAAGAATAGGCTTTTGTTCACTGGACACTGTTCTTTCCTGACATGCTTTCATTTCCTCAACATTCGTACATCGTGTTATGCACACACGTCGATTTTTCAGACTCCAAATAAACTGTTGTATACCAAAATTTGGAAAACAACAGGAAACTACCACATTATAGGCCCAAATGTCATCCCAAGAACCAGCAAAAATGTTACACTTTGCTACAAACCAATCCCTAGAATTAAAACTTTAAAAAAAGCTCTATCGCATACAGATTTACTATGATCAGAAAAAGAAACTTTAACGTAGTACTTTTGATGATAATTTGTTCATTTCAATTTTCATCAACAATCAATTAAACAAAAATATTGCCAACCATTACCTGATATTCGCTGCTGATTTCCTTGCGCAGGTCATCTCGTATCCTTAGAATCCCAGTATCAGGGTCTATCTGGAAGTATTTGGAAGCCATGTCACGACCCACAAGCTGGTAGCGAACTTTGTTGTTGGGAGATGTCCCATCGCTGTCTGTTGCAATCATCGTCGTTACGGTTGTACCGATGGCGACCTCGTCATCCAATGTGATCGGTCGAGGTACAGTGGTGAAAGTGGGAGGTAAGTCATTGCGATCCTTTTAAAATAAGATAGAAAAATATTATTAATGAAATCAGTAAATCGAATTAAACTTTATAATATTGTGTCTATAACAATAATGACTAAAATCATTGTAAATATAATATAATATTTCTAACTAACTAACTAACTAACCATCACGCCGTCTCCCCGAAGGGGTAGGCAGAAAGAATGGACTGCCACACTTTTCTTTCCTGACATATTTCTCTCGCTTCCTCAACATTCATACATCAAGTCGTGCACGCGCGTCGATTTCTCTGACTTCTCACATGGCCGACATTCAATATTTGATTTATTCGATCGTGCCACGTTTTCCTCGGTCTTCCTCTATTTCTGGTTCCATTTACATCATTAACATATAATTTTTTTACCATTCTTTCTTCATTCATTCATTCCATATGTCCAAACCATTTTAATGATATAATATTTCTTATGTTGGTAATATAGCTTACCTCAACATCCACTACAACTTTGGTTATGGAACCTTCTGCGGTTGAATCATTTTCTTCAGTGCCAATTATTAAAATATACATATTTTCTCTTTCGAAATCCAAACCGCCAATTGTTTTGACAACACCAGTTTTACGATCGATGGAAAACATTTCTGTGTTTCCTTGTTTGATGATGTAAGTAATTTCCTTGAACGTGTCGGGATCTTCGGCCTGTAAACAAATTATATTTATAAATATCTTAAATACGATGAGAATCAAATAATGTGGAAAGTTGTTTAAAATACATACTGTGACTTGCGTGACAAGGAAGTCGGCCACATTTTCTGGTACAGAAACTCTATGAGAAGTCTTTTTGAAAATGGGAACTTCATCAGGGACATCCATCACTTGGACAGTGACTGTAGCGGTTCCGAGACGTGGTTCTGGAGCGCCATCTTTTGCCGTAACAACAAATGAATATTCCTGCAAAACAAACGCCATTAACTTATTTATAAGAGGTCAAAAATGTTGATTGTGATTCAGGCATCAGAAAGAGATATATTTTTTCTTCGATTCTCTTTATCTCATAATAATTCAGTAAAATATTTCTTAGGTTTCTTACATTTTTCTTTTCGTAATCTAGAGCAGTTTTCGTTGAAATTTCTCCTGATTGGTTGTTGATTTTGAAAGGGATGTTTCCAGGAATGAAATATGTTACTTGTGCATTGATTCCTTCATCAAGATCAGTTGCATGGACTTTCCCAATGATGGCATTGGACAAACCTAAAAAAAAACACATATATTTGTGATGTGTTTCACCTTGTAAGAACATTATTATATATTGTACACACTTAACATATTTTTAAAATATATATTTCTTGCATTTATATTACCTTCTTTGATTTTAAAGCTATAAGGAACGTCGCTATCAGTGAATTCAGGATTTTTATCGTTGATATCTGTTACTTTGATATTGACTGTAGCCGTTGTAGAAAGCTTTCCTGCATCTTCTGCTCTGACAAGCTGAGGAAGAAAAAAACAATAACATTATTATTATTTTGTTGAATACTACTTTACATCATTAGAGTGCGAGCCGAATTGGCGTGAAGACTGGAAATAAAAGAACAGAGAATATCAGAGATATCTCTATGTTGCTCTTATCTTCAAGGTCGCTATTGTAGAGGTCTATCTCAGTTGCCACCTAGTTTAGAAGACAAATGGCCTTCAGTATAGGAGAACAAAGTGCCTCTGTGCGGCAAATTGGGGGATAAAATAATATATATGTCCCCATGTTCTGCAAAAGCTATGGAGAACATACAGATTTAATTTTCTCAGTATTCGTGTATTGTAAATACCCTCGAATAATAGTTTAAAATAATGCTTACCTAGAAAGTTAACATATTAATGACATTATTAAGCTCCGAAATATCTATGGATGATTTATGGACGTACCAGTTGATAGCTCGTTAGGTCTTCTCTGTCCAGTTTTCGGATAACAGTTATGATACCATTATTGGATCCAATCGTAAACTGCCTCAAATCGTTTCCTGACACAATCGAGTAGGTTATAGGGTCATTCTCTGGATCAATGGCCTGAAAAATTCACAAATAAGGTTAGAAATTAAAATTCATTTTGTGATTTTATCCATTCCTTCATTGTAAGAAAAAGTTTAAAGAATATCAATGTTTTTGCTGTTATAGTAAAACAATTTTGGCTCTTTAAATTATAATTATGATTTTTAGGAAAAGGTGGTATGACACCAAAACAAATTTATTGTTTCTTGACCAATGATGTCAAACTCTAAATAGCATACTTAATACTATAGAAACCAAACATTTCGATTCATATTAATTATATATTTGACACCTAAAACTATACATTTTATTTTATTTTAAAAATTGATTCCGATAGGTTAATATAAGTTTATAATTTCTCACCTTATAATTAAATATTTAAAGTATAAAGTGCAATTCAGGTATAGATTCAAAAAAATCAATTTTTTTGGATCTCCTTATAATTATCAAAATAATGTGTGATAGCATAAATTAAAACAAATGCATATTTGTAAAAAAATTCAAGAACCTAGATTGTGAATACTTACAGTTAGGGTTACAACAGTGGAATTGATGCTGGCTCCTTCAGAGACCTGGACATCGTATATGTTCTGCCCGAAGATTGGTGGTCTGGTGTTGGGTCCAGGGGTGACACCAACCTCCACGATTCCCTGAGACGCCAGGCCTCCGATATCCTGGGCCTGCACCGTGATGCTGTATTGCTCGCCAGCATCCAATTTGCCAACAGTTTCTGTTAAGCAAACATATACAATTATTATTAATTTTCATTGAATAAATATTTATAGTGTCAGACATCATTGGAAATGTGGCAGTGTTAAAATGACGCTGGGTAAACCATGTCGCTCACAGTTCTATGGATAGATGGACATAACACTTCCTTTGCTGGTGTCCTAGAACTGTGATCCGAAACCCAGGACGTCTCCAACTTCAATGAAGGGGCGATATTAAAGAGACCTCCAGTACAACATGGATGTGTGTTGTCCAGGATCGACAGATATGGAAGTAGATGGAGAAGGCCTACATCCAGGAATTTATTTATTTATTTATAGATTATACACAAATGAGACATTACAAACGATAAAACATTTAGACGACTCATTTGGACACAAAACGATATTACAAAGATAAAATAAAACAAAACAACATAAGACCAAAAAATTATACATATCAGAGGGAATCCAAATATGTCGACGTCAGTGAATGGATGGATACAGGCTGAGGTTGATTTATTCATGATTTTTTTTCTGTTTCAGTTCAACTGTATTACAAGCATTACCCGTCTGAGAGAAAAATAACCCCTTTCTTGAATATATTTCGAAAAAAAAAAAACAAGAAAAATGAAATAAATTACCAATTATTCCAGATTGTGGATCTATTTTGAATTTGTTGGCTCCATTATTGGACACGTGATAGATGCTGTATTTCAGGATAGCATTATCTCCGGAATCATTATCAGTTGCCTCAACCTGAAAACAAATGTATTAATTAGTAACACAATCTTCTTCTTCTTCTTCTTCTTCTGATTGTAGATCTTGCGATCTGTTTATGCAGGATATCAACATTCTTCCTGTGATGAAGACGACGACCAGCCTTCTCTCCACCTCTTTGGTGGTCGTCCTGGTCCCACAATAGGTCGCAATGTTCTCATTTCTATTACTCTTAAGAAATGTTTAGTTCTGACAGTGTCTGCTCTTGCTAAGTAACACAATCATCACTGCGAATATAAATATTTCGACTGAAGCAAAGATGGCAGTTCACAATGGGGTTCTAGTGCCGACCTTTATGTATGGAAGTGAACCTTCGAGTTGGCAGAAGGAGTATGAAAGAAGGATAAATGCCGTAGAAATGAGATCATGAATCAAGAATGATAAAATAACGAACGCATAAGTGAGAAAGGTATGCAAGATAGGTAAATAAATAAAATTAAGAAAGGGTTAATAAGATGATTTGAAAACAGAGATCGAATGGATGAAGGAAGAATGGTTAAAAAGATATATACAAGTAGTGTGAATGGAAAAAGAAGTCAAGGACGGCCAGGGAAGACATGGCATGACCAAAGTAATTAATTACTAAAAGGTGCCCATGTTCAAAGTCAGAACAATCAACGAGCGTGCGCATCACGGTGTGAATGTAGAAGAGTCGCGAGAGTTATGTCAGGATAGAACAGTGTGGCGTTCCATCCTCTCTGCCTACCCTTCTGGAGAAATGGCATGAAGATTAGCTAGTTAGATAGTTACTAGTAATACACTCATGTATTTTAAAAGTCTTTTTAACTCGATGGTTGCCAGAGACGAGATATCTCGGCAAACGGCGCAGTGCCCGTGTGGCTAGAGACGAGATATCTCGGTAGTACTTTTGGATATGTATTTTTGCGCCGTATTGACTTGTATTGACAATTTGGCAGAAACGGAACACACACTGTTCTCTGTTTTAGTTATCCCGAAATATTTGATCAAGTTTCCAAATACTTTTAACCGATATAACAGTAAATTTCGAAAACTGTTTCAGCTGACAGTATACAGATGTCATATTGCAGGGATATCACAACTGAAAAATATTAGGTCCTCGCTGTCAGAATCGTCGATCGTTTGTGTAGTTTTCGTATAATTTTCAATTAATATTATGAAAGTTTTTGTTTTTACTTGTTTTCGGTATGTCAGCACCTATTTTATCATTGTTTTGCTAGTGATATCGGTCCCTTTTTATAACTCTTCACAGTTTGCTTTGTGTTAAGTTCTTTGTTTTCGTATTATGCGTTTAGTGAATAAGTTAAGTAAGTAAACTATAATTTCTTTCTAACGCAGCAAAAAAAAATTTAAGACGAATTTTATTTTGACAATAAATATTCAGCCTGCTGAGCACTGCGGCGTGATTTATTTGGGGCCATGAAAGGGTTAATAAGAAAATAGAATAAAGTTTCAATGGTGAAACCTGCTTTTAATAATATCAAAATATAGTATTATATAATATGGATGTAACGTTATTACCTTCACAACATGTCGCCTGCCTTCACCAGCTGGAAGTTTGACATGAGGAAGTGGCACCAGGACAGGAGCATTGTCATTCACATCATTCAGTGACACCTCCAATGATAGAGGTGCAGAAGCTCCTTGGCCATTAGCTTCTCTGGCCACCACCTATAAAACGATCATGATTAATGAAATTCCTGTTTCTTTAATGACACTTCATATTTGACTATCTAATATTTATTTTACCTAAATAATATTCGTATATTTAGAAGATCTCCATTATTAATGTTGATATAATTTGACATCTCAAAACAAAACATAAATGAAAGGTATTCTAATTATTAGAAATGGAACTTGTATTTTAAATTTTAAAGTTCCATCTATTAAGTAGGTACCAACTTATTTTTTTTTAAATACTATGATGATAGGTACCTGTATGTATAAAATTTAATATTCTATAACGCAATAAACATTTTTTTTAATCAGCAATAACAATCTATCAAAAAATCACAGTGATTACAAGGGATATTATTTAGTTCTTGTTTTGCCTAATAAAAGTATCATATTGCTGAATCAGCAATTAAATAAGGGGTTTTACACTACAAACAAACATTAAAAAACATGGAATTAAGGAATCAACGATGATAAACAAATATTTAACTTACTTGGAAACGATAGGTCCCTGGACTCGGTGGATCTCTATCAAGATTATCTTCATTCACAACGAGAATACCATTTTTGTCAACTTGGAAATAATTTGTAGTGAGTTCAAATGAATATACCGGCTTCACATCATTGGGGCCCTATAAAATAATGAAATATTAAGAATTCGTACACTCACGCTAAAATCTGAAATAGGTGTAAAGAGTTGATTGGGTTTTATAAAATTAAATAAATAACTACTAAGTTCTTAACTAGAAAGATACTCACCAAATCATCATCACTAACAGTGAGCTGTATGGGTTTCCCAGCTTCATCAAAGACTTTAGTCCCAATAGGAACATTTTCATCGACGCGCCCTTTGGTTGAAGAGGAATGAAGAATTGGAGGATTGGCATCTACTGGTTTGATGACCACAGTTAGTTTAGCCGTTGTAAATCTTTTGGAGTCTGATATCTCTTCAGCCTAAACACAGAAAAATAAAGTATTTAAAAGCCCACAACCTTAATAATGAACTATTGCATATTAAACAGTTTTATTGAGTTTCAAGTAACTTGTAAAAATTGAAGAGTTAAATTTATGTCATATTACTTCATTGTGAAATGTCAGATTATAAAAATAAAACATAAAAATAGTTTTGAAGTAATTTGAAGCATGCCAATAAAAATGGTAGATTTAATGAACAGTGAAGTAATTTAAACATTTTGATATTTACAAAAAATGCTACTTATCTATAATTTCAATTTGTCCATATACAATAGATAAAAACATTTTTGATATTAACACATTGTTTTCGGGTATTGTTTTATGCTGATTGCAGCCTGGCGCGGGCGATATTTGGGTTCGCGCGCGAGTTTTTTCAACATTATTTTAAAAGTCTATAACTTTTGAAATATCCGTGATAATTGACTGAAACTTTAAATGCATCTTACCTTATTGTGTCTCAATGATGAAATGATGGAAAACAAATACAAAAAAAAATTGGGCTTCAAAGTAGCACTTTGGAAATTTTAGCCTCACTTAGTTCGCTTTCAATACTGCTAGTTATCCAATGACGTGCTGTCTCCAATAAAAAAAATTTGTACCTTACTGAGTCTGGATATTTTGCTTTATAAATCACTTGTTTCACTGTCTGCCATCAATAGTCTTTCTGTATCACTAGCACAGGAACAATTAGATAAATTGTCTACACACAATTCATCGTCTGATTTATTCTCATCCGGAAAAAACATTGTGGTTTTAGGTATAAAAATAATTATATGAACTCAATGACAACGACCGAACGACCGAACATGTATACGTTTACATAAACACTAATGTTTTGTAGAAATATGAACAAAACATTCCTACCATTCATCCCTTCTTCAAGTAGAAAGAACCCTAAAAATTCTCCGTACAAGTTGAAAAGAATTATTGCGCATTGAAGGTCAAAAAAAACAAGCCAGCGGGATCTGCGTCAAGGTTTCTTCGAGCACACAAAAAATGTATATTTTTAGACATTTTTTTTTCATTTTATAATTGAATAATAAATCAAAAGTAAAGCCTAATAAATATAAATTTGTGAGTGAAATTATATTGTAAAGTCAGATATACGATTTAGCAACAAAATCCATTTATTACACAACACGTTTTATTACGTTACCCGACGACAACCACCAGAGAGTAAAAAACGTATTTTTACGTTTCCCGCATTTGAGCACCAAACTGAAAAAAACGTAGTTTTACGTTTCCCGACAACATTGTGTTAAGACTACCAAGTTTATTATGTGTTATTTTAATAATACTTTCATATGATAAGTCCTTTTCGATGAATGTATTTTCAAATGTAAAGTTTACATCGTTTAAATATGTGCAAGAAAATTGTGAGATTTATTATTAGACATAAATATGTGTTCTTTTTTATAGAGCAATAGGAAATATAAGTAAATCTTAACCAACCTTTATAATCAGGTTGAACTGTTTGGCGACGGCAGTGTCAGCAGCTTTGATTTGCCTGACAGAGCCCGTGGTGGGATTGATCTCAAAGTAGTCCTTGTAAGAGGCCGGATTTCCCTGCTGGAAGCTATAGCGGATGGGGGAGTTGATGGTGTCCATGTCCACGGCCTGGATCTTCTCTGGGAGGATGTTGAGGGTGCCGGCCAGAATACCACTCGACACCTGTGACAGAAAATAAATCTTTAATTTTTAAAATCATAAACATAATTTGAAGAAATCCCTTGCATACATAATAAGTGAATCATTTTACATGGTAAAATGGGGATTTTATTTTAAATTTCAACCTACACCCATTTTGCTATTTACTCGTAAGGACCAATGGGAAGTGTTAATTATATGCAGTTAACAAGTATCTAATTAACACTTCATTAGCCGTTTCCTGGAGGGGTAGACAGAGAAGATGGAGCGCCACATTGCTCTATTTATATTATCTCACCACATTTTTGTACAAGTTACAGATTGATTCAGTTAATAATGTATGACCATTTAAAAAAAAATGAATAATTAAAAAAGAAAATGGCCGACTTAAAAAAAAAATTGTTTGAATCGTGCCATGTATTTTACGATTTCTTGTTCCATTCACATTATACATTTTTTCTGGGTTCCGCTCTTGAGCTTCCTCTATATTCATACATTGTTTGTTTATGTAAAGTCTTCCTCGGCCATCGTCTTCTTTTTCCATTCACATTGCTTGTATACAACTTTTTAAACATTCTTTCTCTTACATTTGCTCCATATGTGCAAACTATATAAGTGATCATTTTTTATTATTTTACTTAGCATTTAATCATCTGCCTTAAATTCTTTCATTCGGTATTCTATCATACATCATTTTACACACATTCTTCTCAGTGGTCTAACTTTTTATGGCATTTATCCTACTTTCATCCTTCTTCCGTCAGCTCCAATTTTCACTTCTATACATAAGGGTTGACACTAGAACTATCAAGTAATGGTAAAATAACATTTAGGTTTATATGGGTTGTTACTTTATGCTTAGCTGTTTCATTACATACGAGTACATTAAAAATATAATGGTTTGTTCTGTAGTTTTTACAACAAATATGATACAATTTAGAAAAAATAATATTTATAATGTGAGGTATAACTAACAGATGCAAAGTATTCAGGATTGATACAGGCTCCCTCATGCAACATGCAGCCATGATAGATGAAGGAGGGGTCCTGATCATCGTCATCTTTGATGTTCACCGTCAGGGTTGTGGTACTAGAGAATCTTTCCGACGAGTTCCTCGCTCGATCCTGAAAATGTAAATATTTAAATTAAGAAAATTCTATTGTTTAACTTCAACTGTCTAAATCAGAGGTCCCCAAACTTTTTTCCCCCAAAATGTGCTGATGTTTTCTGTTTTGTGTAGACCACCTGCTTTCCGATATAAACTACAAATTTGTTTTTATAGCTAACATAGAGCTACTTAATTGATAGGGTCGATTAATATGGTCTTGACGTTGCGAATTGTTACTGGTATCAAATATATCAGATTTTACAAGTTACACATTTGCATTCACAAAACGAAACAATACATATTTACACATTTTTATGAAATATACATATAATTAGGGAATTTATGTCTATTATAAGGAAGTATTATGTAAGTGCCTACATAGGTACTATCTGTGAGGTGGATTATTACATTTCCAGGAAGCCAAAATTTTAGTGACGGCCTGTCTAAACATTTTTTTCATCGGTGTGGACCCTTTGTATGTAGGAATCGACCCCTGGGGGTCCATGTAAGCACTTTGGGTATGACTGGTTTAAATCAATCACCCGTGACATTTATATCCAAACAAAAATAATATTTTGAATTAGGAATAATTAAAATTTTTATATATATTATTATTTATTGTTCATCTAATGAATTCTTTTTAAATATATTGTTTATGTTTAATACATACCGAAGCAATAATAGTGACAAGATATCTTTGCGTCCTTTCAAAATCCAGTGTCCTGTTAACCGTGACCTGGCCCTGATGAGGGAGGTTGATAGCGAAGTAGCCATATCCATCTGCTGTCGTTTTCCTCTCGTTTCCGATTCCAGAATCGATACCGAGACCTTTACCGTCCCCTTCGATTATGAAGTACTCAGCCAACCCATTCACACCAGCATCAGCGTCAACAGCTTTGATGTTTTGGAAAATAGTGGTCCCAATTGGAGTGAGCTGGTGAGATATAAAATAATTACTCAAATGTCAATTGTTGTATGATAAATGCACAATATAGCCTCATTAATTTATTAATTTTTTTGTATATTTATTTCTTGTTTTGAAAAACATATTGTAGATATTCACAATAGCAATACCTGTACTCAATAGATGCCTTAAACATTAATGTTATTTGTAATGTCTGTTGATTTAATAAACTTATTTGATTTGATTTGAATACTGAAGTCAATCTAATTATTAATTTACGCATCCATAACTATTAGGAATTATATAATTTTTGATAAATGATATGAGGCATTTAAAATGCTTTAAAATTTTTATATTTTTGTTATTATATATATTCTTATTTCTTTGTATTTGATATTGATTAATAAAACTTTAATTAACTAACTAACCATTCTGCCTTTTTCTTGAAGTAATAGGAAAACATAATGGCAAACCACAACGTTGTATGCTGATGCCCTTCATAGATTCAACACAGAGTTTCCTCTACATTCATACATCGTGAAAAGTAAACTCGTCGATTTACAAATGAAGAAGAAGCAGTTTGAGGCATTGTTCTATTGGTGCCTTGTAATAAAATATTTAATAGTGAACTTACCTCAGAGACTGTAGTCTCATATGGTGTGTTAATAAATACTGGTGCATTGTCATTTATATCTGACACTCTAACTATAACAGGTACAGATCTCTTCTTCTTGGTAGATTTTACTACGCATGTCAACTAAAAACATAACATACATATTTATTAATACAGATATCTAATCATAACCAAACTTGTACAAAAGTACCAAACTTTGAATGCTTATTATATCGTACCTTCGGTAAGACAAGGGCACAATTGCACATTTTGTAATTTTTATTAGACATTTTAAGATTTTTGAAGAATAATATCATGTTATTCTGGCTTTATTGATCATACACTCTCGCCCTCTGGCAAAATGAGACTGAACTTAATGAGCACTTTGTTCCTCCAGATAATAGGAATGTTTTTAAAATACATTGGCATACTTAACTCATTTTGAGAATTTTTTACAATTATGCCCTTGTCTTACTGAAGGTGCGATATATTATTTCATAAATTTTAAAATTCGAACAAATGATCATACATCAACTAATGATGTCAATAGATCAAGACAATATATAAAAAAATATATAAATAAAATTAAGTTAAAATTTGTCAGACATGGTGGTCATAAAAAAAATGTGCAATGGGGAATGTTGTATTACATAAAGCGTGCGCTTAACCCAACCAATGACAGGTCATAAGTCCTGTAAACACCTTGATCAACCAAATTCTGTTTCCAATTTGCATCTTCGTCTCTATTGAGATTATTATATAATTTTCAATTAATCCTTGAAAATTAAGTTATTGAAAATTATTTGTCGAAGTTAATTGTAAATATAAGTACTTTATGGTACAATATTTAGTTTCATTCCACTTGTTCTTATAGTTCAGACCAGTTTTGAACTCTCTGCCATCTTTTGATGAGTTAATTTATAATCTTTAATGAATTTAAATATACGAGTGTTTATGTAATTACCTGAAATACTATATGAGATAAATTATCAGCATCTCTATCTAATGGCTTCAATAATTGTAATCTCTTTCCATTTAAAACAAATAACGGATTCCCCTTGGGAAATATTAAATCTAATGCTATGTCCGAGAGTGGGTCCCCCTCTATTGGGAGTTCAGCCGGTATTGTATTTTGACCAATATCTGAAACGAGAAGAAATTGAATTTGTATTATATCACTGGTTAAGGATGTGAATAAAATACGAGTAGATACAATGAAATAATTCTGATACATATTTTTTTTCCATAAAATTTACAATTCTTAAAAATAATATACAACAGTTTTAACATTATATATATTGTAGTATTAATGGCAATATAGATTATTTCATCTGCCACTGTGTAGAACCAATCTACCTATCGTCACCTGAGAGTAAGAGGGTTCCAGCTAACAAAATTTCACATTTGGCTTTTTTTCGTGAAAAGGGTTCTTACTAACCTTATCTATACGTACAATTAAAAAAACATTTAATAGTATCGTTATTTTGATGTTACGAAAAGAATCAAGTTCCATATGATCATTCAAAACACACGATTCACTGAGGAAGGATTCATTTACACTTAGAACTTTATTATTCCAACTGTCGCCAGAGAAAATTTACACGATTCTCGGTAAAAGAATTTCATCTGCTTTAGATGGAACCCTTTTATTCCAAGATACTCACCCGAAACCAAAAAAACTTTGACTTAATTTTTCTCAGCTTTTTACTTTTGACAGATGGAACCTTCTTACTCTCAGGTGACGCTATGGTAATGCCCATGGGCAGAGCAATAATCCATCTATACCGCATTTCTTTGGATGTGGACATTTTTCACGGCAGTGAGGCTATCTTCAGAAAGTAACTATCTCTAATATATTAAATTGCTATTAATTTTTCTTATTCTTGTGTTTTATAATTGTTATTTGTATTTTATTTCTATTTTGTAATTATTCTTGCATAATCAATTGTACTCTTTGTGTTTTTTTTTATAATTATTCTACTGTAGTTTTAAACAATTTGGATTTATGTATCTGCAATGTTCGTGATTTTTGAAAATAAATTAATTTAAATTGAAAATAACATGAAATTACAGAAAAAACACTTGAACAAGAATTTTCTAACACTCAAAAGCATGACTGAATGTATACCGCAGATTGGTTCTTGAACTTAAGAACACTTGTATAGTCCTTGATGTCCTGCGCAAGATATTATACGCTTTTAAATCATTGAAGAATTACATTTTTCGATTCCTTGGAAAATGTACTAATTATTCTTAAGTTTTTGTTATTGAGACGTGGACTAAGGTGCCAAGTATCAAAAATGTCAAAAATAAGTTTTGGATCCTAATTGGTGTTAAATATAAAGGCCAATAATTTTCCAAATGTGCAAAGTGATTGAATAATATAGTGTAGTTCAAATTTCACCCTGAAGATGTGCAAAATGTACAGATGTACCCTGAAGATGATACATACATATGTAATAATAAACTTTTTTTTCTCTTTGTATTTGTTTATGTTTAAACCACTTAGCAAATTTGTAGTGACCAGCCTTCAATTATTTGTAACATGGTCACACTAATATTTAGGTAGAAGACCACCCCTCAATTTACATGCAAAATCGGAGCATTCATGGTGACTTCTATCGATAACATCTTCAAGTCATAAAGCATCGACTTAATTTGTAGAGTTCGATCATTTCAGGGAGATTTTTTTGGCATAACGTGAGTGACAGTGCGTTTACAAAAAAAACTAGATACTACTTTTACTTTATTTTTATGAATAGAAAAGGCAAACGAATATTTCAATAATACATTAAATTCAAGCATTGAAATAAAACACGTGTTACTCTCAAAGTCCTTTAAATTTTCATTGTTGTTTATTGATATTTCTTGAAAAAATAATTTAGGATGTGATTTCTGTTTTTCTATTTTCTATTCTCTAATGTTTTTAATTAGTACTTATAAACTTATAAACTTACAATTTCCTCTACTTTCTTCAATATCTACTATTATACTTGACTGGCCTGTCTCCACTTCGCATAAACCTGTAAAAAAAAAACACACAAATTTAGTACAATTCTGCAGTTTTTATTATTATTATAAAGAAACGTTTTGCTAAATAATTCTATTAAAGAAAATCACTTAGAAGAAATATATGATTAATAAGCTCGTGTAATTAAAATTATTTAAAAATTAACTAACTAACTAACCATCACACCGTCTCCCCGAAGGGGTAGGCAGAAAGAATGGACTGCCACACTTTTCTTTCCTGACATATTTCTCTCGCTTCCTCAACATTCATTCATGACACGATGTATGAACATCGTGTCATGCACGCGCGTCGATTTCTCTGACTCCCCACGTGACCGACATTCCATATTTAATTATGTTGATCATGCCACGTTTTCCTCGGTCTTCCTCTATTTCTAGTTCCATTTACATCGTTAACAAATACTTTTTTACCATCCTTCTTCATTCATTCTTTCCATGTGTCCGAACCATCTTAACGTTCCTTTCATTATTTTGTTCATAACACCAACATTCGCACCGCATTCACTTCTTATTTTCATTCGACACTCTATCATACACATTCTTCTAAGAGATTTTAGAGAGACATTTATTCTGCTTTCATCCTTCTTTTGCCAGTTCCATACTTCGCTGCCATACTTTTAGAAATCTGTATTTTTAAACATAATATTAATAAATTATAAAGTAGATATGTGAACGTATGATATGAATGTAAAGATAAACCAATAATATTACGTAATGCCCAATTCATTAGTTATATCGCAACAAATTCGCTTACTAAATATATTTTTAAGTCTCTTTCCACTATTCTTAATGTCCCACTGGAACAAGTTTTAACGGTTGCAATAGTTTTGTATTAATATGCACATAAATTAATTAAAGCAGAGTTATTTTAAAAGAAACCGAAAGTTGTCACATTTTAGATCCGATCGGAAGATTAAACTGGATAGTAACAAATCACATGTAGAAATAACGACCAAAAAACTTAAATGTTATAGAAAGTTATTGTGATAATAAGCGACGCACCCTTAATTATAATATAATTTTTTTTTAACAACAAGACAATGTTAGGACAACTAAAACAAAACTCTGAATTCTCATAACACTTTTTACAATCTTCAAATATAAAATACAGCGTCAGCATAGATTGTTTTATCTCCCAGCATGCATTACCAACCTGCCTCTGGTGATGCCGGTGGGGAGAGCAATCAAACTGCTAAACATGATATTCGTGAAAGAACGTTCAGAAGACAAATACTCTTGACCTTGGAGAGTATTATATATTTCGAACCATCTCTCATGCGTTCCTGGTATTATATATTTTTTTATGTTTTATCTGTTCTCAATAGATGTTGTTTGTAATATCTTTTGAGAAAATAAATTGATCTGATTTGAGTTCATTTGAATAATTAAATAAACAGATGTTTTTTTAACTACTTCCACTTTTGTCTTTTTTGTGAACAGTCTGAACCATTCTGTCGATGCCAGCGAGCCTGGCGAAACCGGTCGCTGTCGAAATAAAGACAAAAGCGGAAGTAGTTTATAAAACATCGTTTTATTTAATTATTATTTAAATGAACTTCCATCAAGAGATTTCAGTTAAATCATTTGATTATCTTCAAATATATGTTTCGTATAATTCTCATCCGTGTTCTGTATTCAAATTTTTAAATTTGTACACCGAAGAAATATGCGAATCGTCCGAAATATGTTTCAATAATAATGCCTAAGCTAGGCGAAATATGTCATTCCCATAAAATATAATAAAACTTCTAGAAAAACGACGTTTCCATTAATATTTAATATAGAATTTTTCAGATCATTGTCCAAGAAACAACAAATATATTTTTTTATTGACATCAGTATATTTTGTTTATTGCCATTAAAAAATATCAATTGCAATGTATTGATATTAATTAATTCAGGGAACTAATCATTCAGAATATGGCAATATTATTATAATTTTTTGATTTGATTTCAATTCAATATGACGGCGTTAAATTTTTGATTTCATTTGATTTGATTTCAATATGATTTGATTTCAATATTTGATTTCAATATGGCGGCGTTAAATTTTGACAATTCTACAGAAAAGTTGAACGCACAATATGTTAAAATGTTGCAATACTTAAAAAGTTCAAAACTATTTCTTACCCGCTCTCGCGTCTGTGATGTGAAGAGATGAAAGTAGCAGGCACACAGCTACCAGCCTCATCGCGGAAGTCACCGCCCTTCCCGACATTCCTCTGTGTTGCCTACCTGAAAATAAAAAATAATATTTGGTCATTTTCTTCCATAGTCAATAGAACACCTAAAATAGACACACGACCACAATTACTAAACACTAGTTGCAACCCGTGAAATATTCACGGAAGTAAATATTTTCTACTCCTTATAAATTTGGTTCAGTGTACAATTGTAATCAGTACAGTAATAAGTTTTAATGTACAATTTTTTTTTACATACGTTCAAAATTTAGCAATTAACAACACCAAATTGTTCTCCCTTTGTTTTCTGCAGTACTGTCTTACAACAATAATCAGAACAATATTCAAAATAATCCAGAAATGTTCTAAGGCCATGCGTATCACTATCGAATTACTTTCGGAGAGGATCGAAGTATTCCGCTCTCTTCTTCTTCTTTTTGTCCTGTCACACCTCCGTGGTGCATAGGGCTTCAAGGAATCTTCTCCATCCGACTCTTTCGCATGCCTGATGCCTAACATCATCCCAAGTGAGGCCTGCTGCCTTAACCTCGTCCTACAGGGTTCTTCTCCAGGTGGCTCTAGGTCTGCCTCGCTTTCTCTTTCCCCCCATAGGGGACCAGTATAGTGCACCCTGAGCGATGAAGGCTGGGTTCCGTCTCAAAGTGTGACCGCTCTGAGACGGAATTCATATTCGTTCGGAATTCAAAATATAATCGTATTCTTTCTTGGCGAATCTGTGTTTTTGCCTATTTATATTATGATGTGTCTAAATGTTTAAGCTGATCGAATATTGTAAAATAATACCATAAAAAAATATTTTATAATATATTTGTTTCATCGGGAACATTCATTTAACCAATATGGGACCACATTATAAACACTTTTTTTTCAAATTTAAAAAATACCAAATTTACAATATAAAGACTTCAATAATTCGTTTAAAAAATCTAAATTCTTGAAATTTTGTATTAAGAGGAATTAGTTTATGCAATTAAAATACGATTCTTAATAATAAAAACGTTGTTCATATGATTTATATATTTTTATTATATAGATATTAATATAATTAAAACGTGACATAATCAAATTAATCAAATATTAAATGTCGGCCACGTGGCGAGTCGGATAAATCGACGTGTGTGTATGACGCGATGTATGAATGTGGAGAAATCGGGAGAAGTATGTCAGGAAAGAACATTATGGCGGTCTATTTTTTCTGCCTATCCCTTTAGGGAGACGGCGTGATGGTTAATTCCTTTAAAGAATTAAAACCATTGCTCATTTTACAATGAATAGTGATAAGCATTTAAAAATGTATCTACAATATTTTATTGTGCATACTTGTAAAGTAAGACCGACCATTTTTTGTCTCAACTTTAGGTTTATATTGTCATCACAAAGAAGGTTTTTCATTTTATTGAAATGATTATGAAAATGACATTGCTTTAAATTAAAATACATAATTTTCCAGAATCGAATACTTGACTCTTGTATCAGGAGCCATGCGTTATAGCCCATTATTTATTTTGTCGTGGGAGGTCCCATCTACTTTTATTATTATTAAACAGTCGTAAAACAAAACACATTCGAATTAACACGCGTGAAGTACGCAATAATGTTCGAAATTTAAATGATACAACTGAACACACAAAACAGACGGTCTTAATTAGTCGCCTATAGCTTCATTCGGAGTTGTGTCAGCTGCTCTGGCCAAATATCCGACCCGCCACACGAGAGTAACGGGATTCGATGTTTGAATAAATTATGGAGATGAAATAAAATAAATAATGCTTGTGGGCTAGTGTGTGTGATCACGATGCGATCATTATAATACAAACGAATTTTTCATTGTGCAAGGTAGGTGCGTTGTATCTAAACTACTAGTGCGGTAACTGGGGTAATAAAATGCTAATTTTAACGGGGCTAGTTGAAAAAATGGCAATGCTCTTAAAATGAGATAATTCCAATGATTATTTTAAAGAAAACGTAGAGTTATGTTAGGTTAGGTTATTGTAGAATTACATTGATAATATATTTTTAATAAGACCAATTGGACGACCAAGTATTTATGGATTTTTTTGTCATAAGAAGCAATTATTTATTTGTGTTATATTTTTATAAATAAATTAAAATATCATATTTTTGTATGTTTTGTTACCCTGATTAGTATTGTCATAAGAATAATAAAAATTAAGAGATGAAAAAATTGAGAAAGACATCGAAAGAAGGTCGGTGCTAGGAACGAAATAAATGGCGCTCTCAAAGTCATCACTGCAAATTGGAGTTCTAGTGCCAACACTTATGTTTGGAAGTGTAGCTTGGAGCTGGCAAAAGAAGGATGAAAGTAAGATAAATGTCGTAGAAATGAGATCACTGAGAACAATGTGCAGGAAATCGATATATGATAAAATACCGAACGACGAAATAAGGATGAAATTTAAGGCAGATAATTACATCATAAGTAAAATTAAAAAAATGATTCCTGAGATGGTTTTGACATATGAAACGAATCTACGAGAGAATAATGGTTAAATCGTTATAAAAAAGTAAGAGTGGAAAGAGAAGCCTTGGAAGACCAAGGAAAGCACCAAATTAATCAATTACTAAAAGGCGACCAGATTCGAAGTCGGTAAAATAGACGAGCGTGCATGTTACGATGTATGAATGCAGAGGAATCTCGAGAGGTATGTCAGGACAGAGCAGTATGTCGATTCTATCTTCTCTGCCTACCCCTCAGAAGAAACGGCGTGATGGTTAGTTAATTAAAAATAAAGTGATATTAAGAAAAAATATATTACTCGTATATAAACGTTTTCTTCTTTTTCTAATTTTTTATTATTTTTATCTAACAATAAATCTAGTAACTGCTTTAGCATTTTGTGAGGACACAACTAAAGTGTTACGCTACAGTTTTGTGAGTACTAATTCTGGTATATTATTATAGTTAGAACGTAATGTATGTAAGAATGTAAGTATTGTCTCGGGTATGTAAATAAGTGGGTGTTGAACATAGAAGAAGTGCCGGCAATATTATTGTTGCATTCAATGTACACATTTAATCAGATATCTGTTGTATTGGGCAAAACACGACGAGAAAACATACGCATGGGAAGATAAAATAAAAGATTTAAACTATTTTAACATAAGGCTGTGCCACAGTTTGAAACAAGCTCTCCACTGGGATTACCTTAGTGGAGAGCTGTGGACCCCACGGTTGGTGTAGAGTCCACATACTTTTAAAAACAAGCTCTCTACATGTGGAATGCGTGTTTAAACGGTAGATCCACACGCATACTATGCGCGTCCGTCCACAAAGTTTGTTGAAGGTCAAACGAATTTTGGTTTCAAACAAGTGTCTACACAGTTTTAAACCGCCGGTGGAGACCGATGTGGAGAGCTTGTTTAATACAGTGTGGCACGGCTTTCAGCATTCACTTAATTTAAATACATAAATGTACAAAAAACACAAACATTCACAACAGCTAAATATAGATATCAACACCGCGCGGCGAAAAAAAAAACATTGCCAGGAGAAAGCTAAAATGTTCCAGGCAAAAGAAGTAGAGGGTTCGGATTTATATTCGCTAAAAAAGTTTAAAATATTATTTTATATGTGCCAAAATATGCTTTTATATTATCTAACCTTACATAGGGTGTTTTTTTTTATAGAGGTTTGGTTTGTAAACTGGCAACATTGTTTCTACAGACTGTCAATTTGACAGTTGACAGTTGATTTCACCATCACTAAATATGTCGACCTAAGAGGCGACCCGATTAAGCAATAAGATTGTCCTACCCACAGGCATAACCATTGGCAGGCTGCAAAACAATATGTGCTGTCTTTGACGAAGGTTAAATAGACCTATATCACTCAGAACATCCGAGTTTTGTATACGGCCGCCAATCAGATGAAAGAAGTAAACTCCCAAGTGGATATTCCTCCTTCTCTCCAATGGTTGGTATCTTAGCATACCTAGCAAAAATTCAGTAGGAAAGAGTCACGGGTAATAACCGCGCTGCCTGAGGTAAAGAAAGCGCAGAAATTTATTCTGCACTCGCTCCATCATCAGAGAATATCGGATCCCAGACGGTGACCAAATAATGGAACTATATTCCAGACGACTTCTTACCAGGGAATTATACAACACCCGAAGTACCTGAGTGTTCGAAAATATCTTGCATTCCTAAAAACAAATCCAAGCATTTTAATGGAACTATGTGAAGATTGAACGATAATTAAGCATCGAAAAGAACACCGAGATCTCTGGATGTAGAAGCTCTTTCAATAGAACCATTTTCAATAGGACCCGATAGATGGCAGGACAACGTCTGTCGGGTCCGCTTGTTATATATTTATTTATTTATTTAATAAAGTTGTAAAAAATCACAGAAACATTTTACAACTTATAAAACAACAGTTTATAAACAATTACAAATATAAAAAAATACAAATGAAAAAAAAACTTAAAAATATTGGTACTTACAGCAACTTTAAACATCGGTACTTATAAAATAACATTTTATAGACACTTAATGATATAAAAAAACATAAATTAAAAAAAAACATCAAAAACCTTAAACATCGGTACTGACAACATATTTAAAGCATTTTTGACGAAAGATCGCAAGAGAACCGGCATCCTTACTTTATTTGGCAATTTGTACATAATCGATAAATGAACTGGATTATTTAATTTTATTTGTGTTTAACACTTTTTAAATATGAAAAATCGACCTAACATTCGCCAGTTTTCGCCGAGCAGGCTTTAAAATTAAAAGTAAATGCTATTTATGTAGAATCCATAATTTATCAGACGTATCTAATCGAATAGTGCAACAAAAAATTGCGAAAGTGGTACATTGTATTTTATTGCTTACAAGTGAAATTTACGAGTACAACTTGAATGTTCTATAGCGAAAAACCTTAGTGTAAAAATCTCTTATTTTCTTTGAAAACGTTGGGACAGGCCGAAGCAATGATGCGTGAGATTTTTTATCAAGCTGAATTCAATTATCCGTTCGTCTAAAAATATATTCGAAAGAATCACGAAATCATATACTAAAAATTCACACAAAAACATTAAAATGTCGTCAGAAAAACCTACGCATTTTCAAAGCGAATTTTGACAATAAACTGATGGAATATATCTTTTTTTCTGAACGGTGGAAACGAAATTTCGTTATGAGCGCTTAAAACGGGCGGAATGTGACACAAATAAGAATAATGGAGTGAAATTGACAGGTCACGATTAAAGGCGTTTCCTGAATCTTGCCACAATAAAATACAAATTGTCTGTTTATCATATTGCATCATCGCAGCGAAATTTAAACGTTAAGCAAATATTGCCAGTCAAACTATTAGGCTAACAGTGTCCGTAAGTATTTTAATTTGTCCCCTTAGATTTCCCTCCTTGTTCTACTCGTAAATCATAAGTACCTAACGGGGACGGTACCTTCAAACTAACTAACTAACCATCACGCCGTCTCTCCGAAAGGGTAGGCATAAAGAATGGACTGCCACACTTTAATCAATGCGGCACTCCATCATTCTCTTTTCGCCCCCGCGAGAGATGCGCAAATAAATGGTGTTTTTTTTAGAGGTATACAATACGTATTCAAAATGAAGAAAAAAAAAAACGCAATAAAAGAATGTTAATGTCTATGATATTGGCTTTATTTAATAGATAATTTTATGCCATTATTGTTTATATATGATTTCGGGTATATGAGCGCCACGGCTAGCTCAAATGAAGCGCAATCGTGCCAATTTTCGACAATTGTCGTCTTTGTGGATGCGTATTATCCACTAGAGTGTACGTGGTGCGAAAACGATCCACGTCCTTCCGAATAACTTGCTCGGATGGACGATTATGTCGACCGTAAAATGGACGTATTGCACGATAAGATGATTTTCAAAACAATTTGCAAGCGCTGTTCTGGCGTCAGTCTATTCATGGTGAAATGGCAAAACGTACTGACTACAAATCAACTGTCAATTGTCAAATTGACAGTCTGTAGAAACAATGTTGCCAAAACTAAACCTCTAAAAAAAACACCTCATATATTCGGTCCCATCTTCCTCGTAACAACTAAGACGACCTTCGTGGCAGAGTGGTAAGAGCTCTGATTCCCATTCCAAAGGTTCTGGGTTCGATTCCCGGCGATGGCAGTGTGATTGTCACATTGTCTTTGGTCCGGCGTAGTATTCACGTGACACTAAAATGGCGATAGATTGGCTACCTGTCACATGTCACGAGAATCAATATATCAGCTTAAAAAAAATGTATACTGTAATTGGGTTCAAGCAACCTGTTGTATACGTAAAAAAAAAAAAAAAAGTTCGACTATACATATTTCCTAGATTCCAGTCTATCTATCTGATTTCATAGAACTCTGAAATTCAACAATGATCAGCATTGTTTTTGCACTTAACCTCTAAGTCAGTATGTGCTGGCCTCATTTAGATCATAAAATCTATGATTTAGTTGCAACCAACGATCAAAAGTTGTTTATTACTGTGCTCAAAAATCAATTGTTATGCAATAAATATCTGATAACCATATTAATTTCACACTATAAAAACCAAAAGTAATTGAAGGCTGGACATTACAAAACTGTCTAGTATCAAAAAAGTCAAAATTGAGTTTTTGATCACATTTGTTATTAAACATAAAGGCCAATAATTGTGGAATGGTGGTTAAATAATATAGTAATAAGTACAAAAAAACGATGTATAACGACTTCCACATTTGTCTTTATTTCGACCGCGACCGGTTTCGCCAGTTTAGCTGCCTTCGACGGACTGGACCAGTAAAAAAAACATCGTTTTATTTAATTATCATTTAAAATGAACTTCCATCAAGAGATTTAATCATTTAACGTCACGCTAAAGATGCCACCATGGAACATGACATATGTAACAATTAACAGTTTTATTATCTTTTTCTTAATTTTATGTTTAACCTATTATCACCTTTGTATTAACCAACCTCCAAGTTATGTTTTTCAGTAATAATAAGTAAAACATAACCTAATCAATAATAAATTATACAACTACCTTATGGCAGTGCAAGCCATAGGAAGTTGTAGATTTATAAATTACTTACTAACTAACTAACTAACTAACCATCACGCCGTCTCCCCGAAGGGGTAAGCAGAAAGAATGGACTGCCACACTTTTCTTTCCTGACATATTTATCTGGCTTCCTCAACATTCATACATCGTGTCATGCACGCGCGTCGATTTCTCTGACTCCTCACATGGCCGACATTAAATATTTTATTTATTTGATCGTGTCACGTTTTCCTCGGTCTTCCTCTATTTCTGGTTCCATTTACATCGTTAATATATATATTTTTTACCATTCTTCCTTCATTCATTCTTTCCATATGTCCAAACCATCTAAATGATCCTTTCATTATTTTGTTCATGACACCATCATTCGCACCGCATTCACTTCTTATATTTTCATTCGACACTCTATCAAACGCAGGGTATCCACACATTATTCTAAGTTACTATAATATATAAAATAAGTTACTATAATATAATAAAACGTCGAGATAATTTTCACACACTTTTTCCTTCTCTCCTAGCTTGGAAATTCCATCTGCGGTTTGACCACGTGACCTATAACTAATCCGATCAACATTTCAATGTCTTTCAAACTTAACATTGGACTTCATCAATGCTCTCTGGTCCGCTCGTGACCGCGCCGCATATTGTTTACATTTGATTTATGGATAAAAGAAAGGAGAAATTGTACTTTTTCGAATAAATCAAACTGGTTTAAAAATATCTTCGTAGTTGTGCGTAGTTGAATCAAATCACACAAAGCGAGAAATTCGGCCGCCATTTTGTCTAACAATGGTTGTAAAATCGAACTTATTGTAACTAAATTGATCCAATTCAAAAACGTGATTTATTTTTATAGATATCCGAGCCTGTTTTATCAAGATCAATTTGCATAGAAACGAGATGGATATCACACGGAAATAACAATTCAAACTACCAATAAAAACGTACAAACATTTACATATGTGTAGGAGACTATGTGTTGTCTGTATTACATGTTAGATACATTGCCAAAATATAATAGAAGTAGGTAACTCAAATTGGGGCAAAGTCGTGTTATGCTTGAAATTCTGTGCTTTTGTCCGAAGACGTAAATTTATCAGTGTCATTTTTTGGTCATTCCTGTGTTTTTTTTTTTGACAACGTGATAGTAATTTTTCATAATATCATTATTCTACTAATCGTCATCTGTACAAAACATTTATTACAAACATTTATTACAAGTATTATAGAAAATTATTTTATTATTAATATATTTAACATTAAAGTAAAATTATTTTATTAGTTTATTATTAGGAAGAACGAGCACATGCGTATCGACAGCAAGATCAGAATTTATAAAACATGCGTGCGACCTATCGTACGCTGTAGAGACGCAGGCAGACACTGTGCGAACCAAGGGACTACTAAGAACATCGAAGATGAAGGTCCTAAGATGAATTACTGGAAAAACTCTCCGAGATCGTGTCCGCAACGTAGGCATAAGAAAAACTTGCGAAATTAGGATATCGTTCAGTGGAATAGATCCAGAATAAGATAATGGAGGGACCATGTAGCCCGAATGGATGGTGACAGACTTGCATATACAGCCGCTTATGAAATCCCCTCCGGATACCGCCCACCTAAAAGACCGCCTAAGAGTTGAAGGACAGCTGGACCTCATTATCCGACGAGACATGATATCTGTGTCACAGATCGTCAGATCTATTAAAAAAAGAAGAAGTTTATTATTATATTCGTCAAACAGCGTTTCGACACGCTGAAATTTGGTCTGACCACCAAGCCGCTGGTCTGATCAAATCAAGAGATTAACTGGCCTCTCAATAGCTGTAGCCTGGAGACTGATTGGTGACAGGAGCGCATGGCGAGCCGTGGTGGATAGTTTACTGGATGGACACTTAGTCATAAGAAATGCGTCCAAAATAGAAGAAAAAATTCACTAAGTTTATAAATTTATTCAGGTTTTGTTGTAGAATCAATTATAAAGACAATAAATAATTTAGATATTTTAGAGATTAAAAAAGCTATCAAAAATAATTTAAATAAAATAAACAACTTGAATTCAATTCCCATGTTCGAAATGTTCCCGTTACATCTCCCTTCTCCTCAATCCTAATTATACCCCTCCACCTTTTTTAGTATATAAGTGATCACTCGGTTTTATTTTATTGTTAAAATTATGTACATTGATAAAGGTTATGTTATAATCGAAACATGGTTGTGTTAAGTGAAATGAAGTGTTGTAATACTAAGTGTAATTATATTTATTCAAATATAGAGATTTATATTTCTTTGAAACTAGATAATATCTTATATTTATACACAATTAAATGTGTAGGAAGCTAACTATTAATTGAAAAACATATTTCAGGATCAGGTAGGTATCAAACCGGATTTAGACTAGTTTCTGTTTATATCGAGATTATTTCAAGGAGAATTTAATTCGTACACCAAGAAATACCAGAATGTTACCAGCAGGTTATGTACAACATTAAAACTTAACATATTTAAAACTCTTCAGCAGATTAGAAAAGTGTAATTATATAGGGTGTTTTTTTTAGAGGTTTGGTTTTTAAACTGGCAACATTGTTTTAACAGACTGTCAATTTGAAAGTTAATAGTTGATTAGTAGTCAGTACATTTTGCCATTTTACCCAGTTGGTACTTATTGTTAAATAAAGTTTTTTTTTACAGGGAAAACAAGTTCAAAAAGAAAAAAAAACACATTAAAGTAATGTTGATGTCTATGATATTGGCTCTATTCAAAAGATAATTTTATGCCATTATTGTTTAAATATGATTTCGGGCAAATTGAGACTGATATATTTTGCCCAGTTAGAGCATTATCAAATGTTGACAACATCAAATGAAAAATTTAATATTGATCTAGCAAGATGAAACATATCACTATTTTAATCAATTTTAAATATTTAATATACAATTTTGCATCATTATTTAAATAGTAATAAATACATTATAATGCGTTATTTATTTCAAGATAAACTCCCGACATGATTTTAAACTCGTAGTAAAACATTTGATTTCTTAAATACAAATCTACAAATCAGCGAATATAAGAAAAAAATGTTTATGATGAATAATCACAATACTGCACTAAAACAAAAAACGTATTCACGATTCTTTAATTATTACATCAGCAATGTTAAAAAAAAACGCCAAGCGCTATTTTAAGGATTTAAGATAAAAATCTATTGACATGCCATAAATAAGAACCATTGATAACTTAATAACATTGCTGGGATAATCTTTAATTATAATACAAACATCAGCCACATTGATTTATGCAGAGAACATGGCCAGAGACTTATACTGAATACATGTGTTGTGATTTCAATTACTCACACCATTTCTGCTATGATAACTATATTATTGCGTAAAAGATCACATAAGATTAGCATAATTGTATAATAAAGAAATTCATGAAACTAGTTTTATGAAAATAAAATTATTCACCGTTTTCGGGTGTGTTATAAGAGTTTTCTAATAGTCCTAGTAAATGAGAAGCAAAACAAACTGGTTGTTTGGCTCTGCAGCGTAATCCGCCTACATCAAGTTCTATTAAAAACTTCTACAGATTATGAAACGATTCAAATAAATAATGTTTTATTGCTTATGACCGTGAAATTCTTCCGATGAAATGTTTTATGATGATCCACGTAAGTGTGTAATATTTTTAGTATTCTTTTATAAGGATTAACTGTATCTCAATAGAGACGAAGATGTAAATTGTTTTCTGGGAATAGAATATGGTGGCCGAGGCGCTTACAGGACTTACGACCTGTCATTGGTTGGGTTGAGCGATCGCTTTATGTTTAACAACATTCTCCATACCGCCCTTCTTACGACCACCACGTCTGACAAATTTTTGGAAGTTATATACGAGTATATGCTTGAATGCTGCGCCTATCTTCCCATTTTTTTAGTTCACTCTACACTAGCGTCATCTATTAAGATTAGGAAGCATTAAGCAGAAAATCTTTATTAATGCACTGTGAAAGGCTCTGCAAATCATACAGTACTAGATTACGCCTGGAGATGTCTTTCCAATTTTTATGCCTTTAACTTGGACCAGTTATTTTACACAACATTTTGAATGTCTACAAATTCTTGTAGACAAATACTGGATTTTACCCATTGCGGATAAATTATTTTTTTATATTAAAAAAATATATAAAAAATATTATATAATAAAATTAATTAATATTAATATTACATAAAAAAATAATTGATCTTATCTTATCGTTAACATTATGTAAAAAAATAATTTATCCGCAATGGGTAAAATCCAGTATTTGTCTACAAGAATTTGTAGACATTCAAAATGTTTTGTTAGTATTATTTTTTTTAAATAATCCTATTCGATTGTCATCTTTTTGATATTATCAGAAATTCTTTTGTTTCTCAGATACGACAATTTAAATAAAGATGTCACATTGTATTGATTTAAACTTGCATATATTAGGAACTTGACACATGCAATCGTATGAATCCCTCCAGAATCCCACACGCTGTGGCGCATCAGATTCCTGCCGGCAACCGTCCCCCCGGAAGACCACCAAAGAGATGGAGGGATAGCTGGGAGTCGACCTCCCAAGAGAGGCCAGCCTGATTACAGGAATATACCAATTGTCTAAAAGAAGAAGAAGAAGAAGATTGTGAATTGGGGATGGTTTTCGATCATTTATAATTAATGTAAATCAATTTGCTAAATTATAAAATAAGTGAAAAAAAAACAGAATAAATGATATGTTATATCTTCATATATACTCATACGCATTGATGATTTAATGGATACAAAAAAGTTACAGTAATATTTTTAAAAATTGCTTTTAAATTTTTTTAGTTACGTATATTTTTATATAATATATTACACAATAGTTTTGGTTTAATGATGCTGACGTCAGCATCATAACCTTGAGATATGCGGGAAACTCTGCGAATTTAATGTGATCTGTAGTTTGAAGGAGAAAAGTTCTAAACCCATTATGTTACTTACTTCTATCATAGATAATAATTAAATAAAACTATGTTTTTAATCTACTTTCACTTTTGTCTTTATTTCGACAGCGACCGGTTTCGCCAGGCTCGCTGGCATCGACAGACCGACACACCAGTCTGTCGATGCCAGCGAGCCTGAAGAAAACGGTGGCTGTCGAAATAAAGACAAAAGTGGAAGTAGTTAAAAACATCGTTTTATTTAATTATTATTTAAAATGAACTTCCATCAAGAGATGACAGTAAAATCATTTGATTATTCTATAATAGAATTTGAATGGATTTGCGTTTTTTTTGTTAACCAAATATTATCTACAACCAGTCCCATAATCGAAATTTAAAACATCTTTAACGTATGAATAAAGTTTTGTAGAAACGTAAGATAAGTATGCAAATTTTTAATGAAAATCCTGTTTTTAATTCTACGTTACGATCATGTTTACATATTACATTATGTATCCAGGGCCAATTATGAAAATCTAATTCCGCAATTATTTTCTCGTAAAATCAAGCGTTCATATTTACCACAGACTCGAAGTGGGTCACATTGATCATATTATATTACTAGAAGTGCCGTTTACAGATACTCGCCTCGCTTATATTGTGTGCGGGCAATAAGACAACACGCCTCGTACATTCACTGAATTATAACGGAATTATCGAAGATGCTGAGTCGCCGGACCCGATTTGTCTCTCGTATTGGGGACGGCTGGTTTCTCTTCGATGCGAGCAAATTTGCAGTGCGTTTGTACCTCGTACCGACACGTTCTCAGTCTAAGCGAGCATGTGAGTGAAGTATGCGGCAGAGGCGAGCTTGCAGGGGACATTCCATGGTAGAATAGCTTGATGGAAACCACTGACAAATTTCCCGGAGGCATCGTGCGCGCGTATAAACATTAAACTAGGCAAAATTATGTTTCTTCTGTCATAATTTAAAATTATTTTTCACATTTATTTTTCACATTTAAAAAAAAAAAGATTTTCTGCTTAATGCTTAAAATACAATCTTCATAGATGGCGTAAGTGTGTAGATTGAATAAACTACCATACAAAGGTTGGTGTTGCCGATTAACATATATACAACTTCCAAACATTTGTCAGATATGGTGGTCATAAGAAAAAAAATGTGGAATGGGGAATGTTGTATTACATAAAGCGTGCGCTTAACCCAACCAATGACAGGTCATAAGTCCTGTAAACACCTCGATCAACCATATTCTGTTTCCAATTTGCATATTCGTCTCTATTGAGATACAATTGATTCTTGAATTATTTTTCCTTTTATAGGCTAGGGCCTAGGTTCTCAAAGTAGGCGATAACGCCCCCTTGTGGGCGTTTGAGACTTTCAGAGGGGTAGTAGAAGACCCAGAAAAAATAGAGAGCGTGGGCAGATAAAAAATATAGTCTAAAATGACAAAAAAAACAACACGCTAATCATTTCTTCCTTTTCTTCGTTCGGTATTCTACCATAATATGTCGTTTTCAGACACATAAAAGATTTAATAATATTTTAAAATTCAACTATGTGTTTCTAAATATTTGGATTAACTTTTATGGGAGGGGGCGTTGAACGTTTATTTTTCTTGTAAAGGGGGCGGTGGCCTAGAAAAGATTGGAAACCTATGCGCTAGGGCATGTTTGAGCAGAGTTTACCGCCTCTTGCGATGTGGAGTCCCAGCTGTCTTTCCATATTTTGAGAGATCTTCCAGACATCCCTCTTCCATCTGATTTCCCATGGAAAAGCAAGGAGTGGTAGTCTTTAACTGTCCATTCTTTCCACATGGTCTCTCCAATACCTTCTTTTTTGTCTCCCCAAAGACAACATCCTGGATATCAAACATTTCTTTTAAAATTAACATGTTTAAATAATTGTATCCAAAGATACACAAAGGCATACGATATCTATGTTTTTAAGAACCGGATGGTGGTCCAGGGGGACAAAACGCGCGGCTCCCGTTTCAGTGGACTTGGGTTCAAGCATGGACATGACCAGATTCCATCTTCGTGTTAATTAATTACTTACTGCTGATATTTTAGATTTTGTAATAAATTCTAATACCGTTGATTTAAATCCTCGTTTTTTTCCTTAAAAAAAATTACACATTTGAAAAGATTTAAAAGATCCATAATATTCACAAAAAATCTAGCGTAATTTCATTATATTATATTATATATAATCTAGATATACGACTAATTAAATGCTAAATATTAATTGCATATTTTTAATCATTCAAAATTAACAAATAAATCTAAAAGTTAAAACATATTTAAATGTGTGTATTGCTAAATAATATTGTAATGATTAATACGAATGAAAACGTCAGTTTTCTACAAGTTTTATTATATTTTATGGGAATTACATGTTTCGCCCGTCTAAGGCATTATCAAATGTGACGAAACTTCAGCTAATAAATGGAGCGGAATATGGTAATTAACGAAAATTGATGTGACTTTATACATTTTTAACAAAGAATTATTTAATGCAAAATGTGTCACTCACTTAAAAAATATCAACTCCTACAGAAATCATACGATTCCCGCAATGTCAAAATATCGAAATTTGCCATAAAATATTTAGAATACATACATTGCATTTATATTTATGATTGGTGACATAGGATAGTGAGACATCACACATCCATGAAAGGATTCGAATCTTAAATTAACTTAGAATAAGGTACTTAGTATTTTTTCAAATAAAATTGAGTAAATTAATTATATAGAATATGGTAAAATTTGGCTGTGATTGTACAATAAACAATTTCAAATTTGTTTTGATGGAAAGGAAAACAGCTTTAATATAATAAAAATTCCATTAGGCATTATTGGATTGGTGTAAAAGTATATTGTGCCTCGAATAGCAGCTGTTATAAAACGGATTAAAGTTAAGCACCAAACAGCATTCACCACTTATTACGACCTGGTAATTGAGTAAGTACCTATTAGAGTAATAAAGTGTTAACTTTGGTCAGTTCCTACTTTATTAGTTCAATATGTTGGTACCTACCAATAAAGCATCTGTATTAAGAGAAGAGTCTAAGAAATTCTAAATGGTATTAACAAAATTCAGATCCTCAACAAAATGGCGTCGCTCAAGATTCATGTAATTTCGCAGTGTTGCTATAGTTAAATATAACGGAAAACTTTGATTTTATATTATAAAAACGTCAGTTTTATATATTTTTTATTACATTATATGAAAGAAATTTGTTACGCCTAGCTAAGGCATTATCAAACGTGGAAGGTTTTTACCTTACCTGGAATCATATCAATTTAAAAAATATGTAATAATTTATTTTGTGTGCATTTACATATTTTTTATAAAATTATATTTTTTTGCAATGTATAATCTGATCACAATAAATGTACAATAATATATTTTTTTTTATTATTTGTGATATTTATGTTGATTATTGAAATTTCTTTGTAAACATTATTTACAAATAATGAAAATAAAATAAATAGTCCTTATACCTAATATTATTTTATATTTAATTTTTATTTGGATTATTTATGGTCAACCTGGATTATTAAATAAAAAAACAATAGCACACGCAATACGTATTTATTTATTATAAAAAAAATATAAATGATAATGATAGTGTTTGAATATTGAAGATTCAAGATCAATTGGCCCCAAACAGTGTCAAATGCCGTTCTTTGGACCATGGCAGGCGAAAAGCCAATTAGAGAACAAGTCGCTAGACGCAAATGGCAGTGGATCGGTCACACTCTGAGACGGAACCCAGCCTGCATCGCTCAGGGCGCACTTTATTTTCCCCTATGGGGGGAAAGAGGAAGCGAGGCAGACCTAGAGCCACCTGGAGAAGAGCCCTGCAGGAAGTTAAAGCAAAAGACCTCACTTGGGATGGTGTTAGGCATCAGGCATGCGATAGAGTCGGGTGGAGATGGTTCCTTGGGGTCCTATGCACCACGGAGGCGACATGACAAAAATAAGAAGAAAAAGAATAGTGTTTAACCTTTTTTAATGTATAACTTTATACAATTTTAAATTGTGCTCAGTTTCCCGTTTCTTCCATAGACAATAACGGAAATACGCTTTGATTATTTTAACTTGTAGTTTTAATTTTTTTCAGAAACTCTACCAAATAGATGGGGAAAAAACCGGAAGTTTTAATCGCAGTACCAAATTTGATATCCTGTCTAAACAGATCGCAAGATACGAGTTATGAAGAAAAATAATAAGTTTTTTTTCGGATAACACCAGGCTTAAGCCGCGTTACCTTTGAACATTTTCAAGAAGTGAGAGTGAGATAAAAAAGTACAAGATTTTGATTATTAATTGGTGGTATGTAGACAAGTGTGTGTGTTCACTAAATCCATACGTGTTCCTAACACCAACTAATTAATACCCTAGCACCGCGATTAAGAAAGTGACAGTCATTGTAAAAAGTCCACGGATATGTAAATAGCGATTCTACATCATTATAATGATAATAAAATGTGAAAGTTGTTGCAAAACAGACACCAAAGATCCGAGATAAAAACAAGACGTACACCGTCAATCAGATGTCATTGGTTCATTGATGCTGTATCTTAGGGATCTTGATACATTATCGCGACACGTAGCCTACTTATCTTCCAACCAAAAGTACCAAATCTTATATTCGAATTAAGAATGATTTTTTTGTGGACTGATATAGATCCTCCAGTTCGTGACGGAAACAAGTTTAAATAAATATTTATTGCAGCCGATTGGTGAAGAAATACTGCGTTGATATTTCAATAAAATTGTCTTGTTAACAATCTTAAGAGCAAAAAGAGCGATATTGATGTTATGAATAATCTCGGATATCTTGTTATCTGTTTGCAAGCATTTTTTTAAATACTAATAACTAGGATTTATATCAATGATATTAGAATTTATTTTTACAATCTTCAATGTGAGCAGAAAATAGCTCATTATTTTGAAGAAGGAATCTGGTCGTGTCCAGGCTTGAACCCAAGTCCCCTGGATCAGGAGCCAAGCATTCTATCCCCTAGAATTCAGTATTCTCTCATGTTGGCGAGGGTTCAAAAGAAATTCTTGAGAACCCTCTACATGAGAGAGTACAGGTATATCCTTGGCTCTATCCAACGGCATTTCTCTTGGGTTTGCTGGGGTATATACTTTACATAGACGAGCTATCGAAATTGATTGCGATTAGAAGAACAAGTAGTATAAATACAAAATATATGTACGAGTATATTATAAATAATTTTTTTTTAAATAATGAACTTCCACCAATTTTTTTCAATAAACTACCAAATATACTAAAGCCCGTTACGGGCCGTTAAAATATTAATAAATAAGAAAAAATAAATTGTCGTTTGTGCATTCAAAGAAAATCTATAAAAGTGTCGTCTCGCTCTATTGGAGTCACAGTGCTTCTACATAGGCAAGGGTGATAGAGAAATGTGTCTTCTATAAAAAATGAAATGTTTTTATGTGTCGGTATTTGCCTCCATTTAAAAAAAAGGTGCTTCAAGTTCAAATTGGGTTGCCAGAGGTACAAAAACACTAATTCGTGCTTATAGATCTATTAATACAACACACCTTTCACTTTTGAAGCTACAATTCTAAGTATTCGAATTCATACTTATCATTACTTGAACAATGATGTAAAACTCCATTTTAAATTTTGAATGTGAAGAATGTGAAACGTCTGTTTTCTATAAGTTTTATTATATTTTGTTGGAATGGCATTTTTCGCCGTGCTAAGGTATTTTCAAATGTTGCCTTGCTTAGATATTTTCAATCATATTAAATAATATAATATATTAAAAAGTACTTATAAAAGTCCATATTTATTGTATTTTTGATTTTGTAATGAAGAAGTGCAGATTTCAAGGTATTTTCGATGCATATGGTTATTAAGAAATGTCTTTTAATCACCCAATCGCCCAATTTAAAATAAATGAAATATAGCCACTAAATTTGCACAAAACAAATTACTTAAAGCATAAGGAATCATCTTAATATTATTTTTAACCGCCCTACCTACAGGTAATATTCCGAGAAACGTGCAAAAAAGCTGTTTTTTTTTAAATTAAATTTAATAATAAATATTTGTGAAGACTTTTACTCAAGTGTTGTTGGCACACGCGCGTATCGCTAACAGTTTGTACATTTTAGGAACATTACTTTTTCTCAAGCGCGTACGTGATACACGTACGTTCAAATACCTGGGGTGGTTAAATGTTGAAATTGAAAAAAAAAAAAAACAATTTAACTGATTAAAAATACTTGATTTACTTAAGATACTAATACACTTATCGTTTTCTACAATTATACTATACAAAAATAAATACAATTTGATGACTCATAAATAATCATTTTTACCTATTTAATCATTCATAATTAGTCTTATTTACAGCTAATTAACTCCGCTTATAAACATCATTATACATATAACACAAGTTATAAATTGTACTGATCTTAAAGTTCATTTTCAACATCTATTGGAATAATTGTACAACAAATCTAAGAGATAATAAATTATATACATATCCATTTGTTTTTTATTCCCATAATTCACTCAAGAACACTAACGATACATTTTAATAGAGTAAATTCATTAAGTTGTTTGCAATATCACGACTAACAAAATGCGCGGCTTTTCATTGCTGATTTAAAGTCCAAAAAAACGTATCCCTTATTCATTACGTGGCAGGACTTTGGAGCGAATTCGTTGAATCAATATATGCACGATGCGAAGATTAATGCTCCGTAGAACACCTGCGTTCTCCATTCATTCACAGGTCCTAATCGATCGAATCTTGCGGTTAGCTTGTATTGAGGGTGGGTATTAACTGGGGTCGTTAAACCTCAGATCTTTCGGTACAACAGCTGTAGGTAGGTACCTGTGAATTTCTTGGAAATTCAAAACCATAAACAATCTTAATGCGAATTTCAATATGCAATTTGTATAACATGTAATCACAAATTTATTAGTTTGATATTCAAATGTTTTTACTAAAAACCTCATGGTGAGAGTCTACTTTAAATTTTATAACTAACTAACTAACTAACTAACCATCACACCGTCTCCCCGAAGGGGTAGGCAACAAAAATGGACTGCCACATTTTTCTTTCCTGACATACTTCTCTCGATTCTTCTACATTCATACATCTTGTCATGCATGCACGTCGATTTCTCCGACTCCTCACGTGACCGACATTTATTATTTGATCAATTTGATCGTGCCACGTTTTCCTCGGCCTTCCTCTATTTCTAGCTCCGTTCACGCCGTGTACATATACCTTCTTCGCCATTCTGTCTTCACTCATTCTTTCCATGTGTCCAAACCATCTTAATGACCCGTTTCATTATTTTGTTCATAACACTTTCATTCGCACCGCATTCACTTCTTATGTTTGCATTTGACACTCTATCATATACAGATTTGCTACACATTCGTCTTAGAGATCTCGAATTTTATAACTATTATTAATGAAATTGCGATAGATTAGCTACCTATTTCATGTCATGAGAATCAATATACTAGCTATACACTTTACATTGATTTAGCTCGCGCTATAATGATGTAAAGAGCTATTCAACAACAACAAAATACTGTGACCGGTTTCGTAACCGTTGCGTCATCGACAGTCTGTCGAAAGAAAGTTAAGTTATTTCTATAGAACGCAGGCTCCCAACCTATTGTAGACCACCACCTCTTTCGGGAGAGGTACGGTTTCCAGGAATCAACGGATTAAAATAATAGTTTATTTTACAAATAATAAAAATGGTTCGTGGGGCACATCACATCTAAAAACTATAACGACAGTTTAAATTAAATATTATCAGTATGTATTGTGGATTACCTATATATTAAGATTAGTTATTTATTATTATTAATACCTCGATGTTACTAGGAAAGATCAAGGTATTTCCAATACTCATATTTCTAATATTTATTTACGCTGTTGAAACTTGGATAGTGAAATCCCGTGACCGCGCCGGGATAAAAGCCTTTAAACTATGGTGTTGGTGTCACATGCTAAGGATACCGCGGACTGCAAAAAGGGCGAACAACTCGGTTTTTAATGTGCTCAAAATGGCATATAAAGACTATCTGTAATATGCAGGCGGCGACTATTGAGTTCGTTTGGAGCTAGGAGAGATCTGGGTTACCTGGAAAAAAATACTGCCACAGGATGTGTTCTAAGCAAAAGAAAAAGAGGCAGATACTCGTATTCTGCGCGATGGTGTGAGCAGATTAAGGAGATGACTGGAGAATACCTCCTAGAGGATTGAAGGCGTTTTGTCTTGGACACGGGTAGCTTTATGGTATCACGACCCCTAACAATTAGGAAATGAAGGAAAACTTCTTCTTCCTATGGCCATACAACTCTTGAAGAGTTTTAGCCTCCTTGATGATTTTTCGCCAAGCTCCTCGATCCTGTGCCCTTTGCTCCTCGATCCTGTGCCAGTCCGATTCGTCTAACCTAGCAAAATCAGCCAGAACATTGTCCATTAGGCGATGTCTAGGCCTTCCTTAAGGTCTCACTCCAGTCGGTCTAGACGCGTACAAGGTCTTGATTGCTCTGGTCTCTTCGGCTCGGCATACGTGCCCAATCCATGTTAGGCGACCTGGTCTCACGGTGCTCGTTATAAGGGGCTGCTGGGTCATCGTACGGATTGGTTGGTCCTATGCCTCCAAGTTCCCGCTGCAACACCGGGTCTGGGTCCCAGGATCATTCTAAGTATTCTTTTCTTTCTCAAGAAACGGAAGAAACACTTTGTTATTGATTATTACAACTATTGATTCACAAGATGGAGTTGTCATATTCCACAATGGTTAGAATTGTAATCTGATATGTTGTCGTGTATATAATATATTTCTTTGTATTGTACCGGTACGTATATTGAATGAACCCAATAACAGCGTGATATGTTGTACGTAGCCCGCGATGGTATGGCTCTCAGATGTGTGGGTGCCCAATAACTTTGTGTAGTACCATTGTGTGCTGCTTGTAAGCTCCACATGGCTCCAACATAACAGTCTTGTCCGTCAATTGAAAATCAATTTATCTTAACGAAACCCCTACCGCTGACTATGAGTCAGAATATTCGAGAAAAAGCACTTAGATCTGATGGTTTTGAATCGATAAGAGTAAAATTAGTGCGAAAACGATCAATAACTGCACAAATTGCTTGCTCACTAGGCCGATTATGTTGACCGTAAAATGGACGAAGTGCTCTATGAACCTGGCGAACAGATTTATTTTTTTCAAAGTAAATTTCCACAATTTGGAAGCGTTGTTTTGGCGTTAAACAATTCATGATAAATTGCCAAACTTTACTGAACAGAAATGTCAACACAATTTGACATTTTCAACTGTCAAACCATAGACAACAAACATCGAAACTTCTCATGCAGCTAAAAAAACACCCTTTATTATAAAAATAAATGTTAAATCATTTTCTTCTCTGATTTATGCCTTTTGACTTATTACTCTCTGCGTCAAAATCGTTTTTTTTTTTGAGGAGTTGACTGACAGTTATACTTCCATCCTTTTGGATGTCGTCCTTGAGGTCTGCTTCCTTGTGGTAATTCACCGCTTTCTGCTCTTACGGCCCTTTATTCTGCCATTCTAATCACATGTTCAATCCAGAACCCTTTTCCCTTCCGTCCCCATCTTACAATATCCTCGACTTCGCATTCTCTCAATTTTTAATTAGGAACATTCCAATTTAATTCTAAAATACCTATTTAAATAATTTTAAATCACGATGGTACACAAACCCGCAACCCAAATCCAGGCAATAAATATTAATAAACCTATTAAGCTTTACTGATGAATACAATTCTTGTATTATAAATAATGACAATAAAAAACTACAACAATATTGTTATAATATATTACCACTTTTATTCTAATGTCTAATAAAACTCTAAATTCAATTCTTAAGATTAAAATAAAGTATACCTTCAACGAAAAAAATCAACAAACAAAAATATTATAATAATGAATTGTTGAAAATATTTTTTTAAAGTTGTGTTCTATAAAGTACAGCTCCTTGCCACCAGAAAATGGCAGCGAGCTGGCGAAACCGGTCGAAAAAAAAGTGTAATAAAATATATTATTATATATGGAAAGAATGAATGAAGAAAGAATGGTAAAAAAATTATATTATATGTTAATGATGTAAATGGAACCAAAAATAGAGGAAGACCGAGGAAAACGTGGCACGATCAAATAAATCAAATATTGAATGTCGGCCATGTGAGGAGTCAGAGAAATCGACGCGCGTGCATGACACGATGCATGAATGTTTTTTTTTTTTTATGTATACAACAGGTCGTTTGGACCCAATTACTGTACACAATTTTTATTATTTTAGCTATTATATTGATTCTCGTGACATGTGATAGACAATCTATCGCCATTTTATTGTCACGTGAATTCTACACCAGACCAAAGACAGTGTGACAATCACACTGCCATCGCCGGGAATCGAACCCAGGACCTTCAGCACGGAAGTCAGAGCTCGTCACCACTCTGCCACGAAGGTCGTCAATAATGTTGAGGAAGCGAGAGAAATATGTCAGGAAAGAAAAGTGTGGCAGTCCATTCTTTCTGCCTACCCCTTCGGGGAGACGCCGTGATGGTTAGTTAGTTAGTTAGTTAATACAATATAACTTTTGCACATTTTTTAAAAACTTATTTATGGTATAATAGAATGCGATTAAACTGTAACGTGTGACCATAGAGTTAAAGCTAACACAAAAACATTACAAATAATTTGAATTTGGAATGCCTTTATCCCTTATAAGTATACTTCGATTCTTCTATCTCTTGCCATTCTCGTTGGTAACACGGAACCGAGTCCCCTGCAGTTCCGCCTCGAGAACAGTTATTCCGCCCGGAATCTGCCGCGGTATGCGAGAGCATTTGCCGTTACTATCCCAGTCGAACCACGGGCGTGCCGCAAACTGGCTGGACCGTGCTGCCGTCATGTTATTAAATTTATTCATTTGTATACCGATAAAAGTTAACACCATGCTACAAGTTTAGGAATTCCATTGTCATTCTAAACTGATTATTTTTTCAATTTGATATGAGAAAAGTATAATTTGAAAAGTCTCTCATTATTGATACCCCACTATTTATGACATAAATGGCTCTTTTAAACATTATTAGAGCCCGTAGCATTATTAGAGTTATTTTAAATTTATACATGAAAATATAAAATACTTATCTGATTTATATAACTTCATTTATTATTCATTACCATTATATTATAAAAACTTCATTCATTCATTCATTTTTCGGCGCTACATCCCGGTGTGGGACTTGGCCTCCTCCACAACGGTCCTCCACTGACTTCTGTCTCTGGCCATCTCTCTCCATTCCCCAGCTCCTTCCATTTTCTCCTAATCTTGTTCCACGCAATCCGCCCATCTTTTCCTCGGTCTGCCTCTTGGTCTCTTTTCGCGAGGCACCCATGTGGATATAATTTGTGGTGTTCTACCCTCTGGCATTCTTTCCACATGGCCAGCCCACCGTAGGCGATATTATAAAAACTAGTTCCAGGTAATACTTATTACCAATTTTCTGGGGTTTATTTATCCCTTAATTATTTTCAACAATGCATTAAACCACGTGAATTACCTTAATTATCGAATTCTATTTCTTTAACTCGTGTATAAAAACAACAACGCATGTGATTATTTCAGCTACATTTGATAATGCCCTAAACAAACGAAACAGTGACAGCATAGATTGTTTTACCTACCGACCGCCAGAACCAACCTGCCTCTGGTGACACCGGTGGGAAGACCAATTAATCCGCAGAACGCGGTCTCCTTGGAGATCGACGTCTTTAATATTAGTTTAAGTACGTTCAGAAGGAAATACTCTTGATTTTGGAGAGTATCTTGTCTTCCTAATGTCGAACCATCTCTCATGCGTTTCTGGTACTATACTATATACAATAATATTTTACGTGTTCTCAATAGATGATACCTTAAACCTTAATTTTGTAATGTCTATTAATGCAATAAACTGATTTGATTTGATTTGAATATGTCATTCACATAAATTATCATAAAACTTCTAGAAAACAGACGTTTTCATTCGTATTTATTATTTAATATGGAGTAATATATCTTTGTTCAAGAAAAAATAAATAATATTCGTAATTATTATTATTATTATTTTCATTTCAAGGAAATATACATAGAACCATATGAACAGGAATATACCAGTTATTTCCTCGTAGCCCTTGCCGTAAGGGTATTCACGAATTCGCCATAATTGCACCCAAAGAGGTCTATCTCTTTTGCAACCTCATTTAATAGACGAATCGCTCTCAATACAGGAGAACTTCGAAGTGCCTCCGTGCGGCAATTCGGGACATAAAACAGCCCCCTTGTTCTGCTATAGCTATGGGGAACGTATAGATTTAGTTCTCTTAGTATTACTGGATTGTAAATACCTCCGGATATTATTTTAAAAAATGCTTACCTTGAAATATCATTCATATTCTTCTTCAATGGCTTTGCGTTTAAGCCATATTATTACTTTATTACATGACATATATTAAAATAATGAAAACAGATTTAACTCTCGAAAAGCGGGCACTGCTTTTGCAGTATATGCGATTTATCGGAATCTACACATTATCGTCGAAAGCTATAGGATTTAAGATAAATTAAGTCAATGTGAATATATTTACATAATTAAAATTGAAGTATGTAAGTTATTTAAGTAATAGAAATCAATAAATCTTTGACCGGGACGCCACTGATTCAAATCCGCAGATCTTCTACTCTGCAAAAGCGATTTTGTGGCCTGATCAAACCTGGTTTACAAGTAGTGGTGGTCGTTGGTTCTAAGGGGATACGTAAGTAGGTAAACGGAGTGAAAGAGACCAAAATACGCCTCGGTTAGTTGCTGAAGCCACGGGGACCCTTGAAACTTGACTTCTAAAATACCTTATAATATATTCGTGTATATCTCAGATCAAAGTAATCATAAATTTCGGATTGACTTGCGTAGGGCACGTGACGTAATAGCAATAGCAATCTGGTAAATAGAGTCCGTTCATTTTAGGGAGAATGTTTGCAAAAGTATTAGTGACATTACGTTTACAAAATAATAATGTAAAAACACTGCACTTTGTTTTTCACCACTATGTGGTTATTTTAATTGCCGACTAGTTTCGCTTGTACCCAAGCTTCCTCAAGGCTTCGTAATAACTTATTTTTTAAATTAGTTATTACGAAGCCCTGAGGAAGCTTGGGTACAAGCGAAACTTGTCGGCAATTAAAATAACCGTATAGTGGTGAAAAACAAAGTGTACTGTTTTTATTTTTATTTTATTTTAAATATAAATAAGAAAAATAATAAAAATGTTGTAACCCATGAAATATTCATGGGAGTAAACCAAATTCTACATTAAGTTTCATTATTAGTTTGTTTGTCTAATCTCATACAACAAATCAGAACAATTTTTTAAATAATTCAGAAACGTTCTCGGGCGTGCGCATTGTGTGCATTTCGAATTATTGGGACCAGTTGATTGATGTGTACGTTTTTTCAAAGTTGATCGCCGTTTGTGTGATGCCTCGCTCACCTCGTATTATATACATTATTCCCTTGCAATATTAAAGTATTCAAATAATGTACAAATTAAATAGGAACTATACTCGTATGTTCTGCATGTCTCAGTGAAGTTGAGAGTACAGTTAATTCCCACGAAAGCAGAATATATTAAGTCAAAACTTTATTTTCTTTGAAGTGATGCTGCGAACCTTCTCCGATTCCGCTAAATGTTGCGCAGATTTCATCTCCCAAAAGGCCAATATAACGTGTGGGTTGTGGGCTTATCGCGAATATTAAATGTAAAGGTGGATCAAAACCAATAAATAAACTTGTTACGATACGTGGGGCAAGTGATCAAATCATTTAACCATTCTTTTGTCTGCCGTAAACATGTTATTGTTATTACAATCACCAATTGTGAATTAAATCAATAATTGATGGAAATTTTGCAATCTCTGTAAGGCCCAAAGCGTTTCAAGTGATTTGCAAAACTTTCGATGGCTCGGTGACTCGGCTTCGAAACGTGAAATGGGTACAAATTACGTTTTCCGATTAGCTTTGTTTTCGTTAAATTAGTTTACTAACTAACTAACTATTCATTACGCCTTCTCCACGGGGTCAGCAGAAATAATGGACCGCCACATTTTTCTGTCCTGACGTACTTCTCTTGATTCCTCTACATTCATACATCGTGTCATGCACGCACATCTGACTTTTAATATTTAATTTATTTGATCGTGTCACGGCATTCCTCTATTTCAAGCTCCGTTCGCGTCGTTTACATATAGTTTCTTAACCATTCCGTCTTCACCAGTCTGTCGACGCCAGCGAGCCTGGCGACACCGATCCCTGTCGAAATAAAAACAAAAGTGTTTTATGTTTCGAGTCGTTTTATTGAATTAAAATTGTTCATAACACTTTCATTCGAACCTTATTAACTTTTTATATTTGCATTTGACATTATGTCCAATGGCGGTACTCCCATAGAAGCCCAGAAGCTAGCGTAAGAAATAAAAAAAAAAACCCAAAGCTAAGTAATCATTCCCCCGCATAAACCAACAACCCACCAAATCACCTTCCAACAATGTTCCCATCAGACTTAAGAGGAGTAGCCACAACAGCTGAACATCTGTAAGCCAGAAGAGGTTTTCATTCAAAATGTCTTACGCAAGCTGGGGTTTTGGGCTTCTATGGAGTGGCGGTACTTCCATAGAAGCCCAGAAGCCCGGCTTGTGTAAGAAATTTTGAATCAAAACCTCTTCTGGCTTACAGAGATTCAGATCTTGTAGCCATTTCTCTTACGTCTGATGGGAAAATTGTTGGAAGGTGATTTGGTGGGTTGTTGGTTTATGCGGGGGCATGATTACTTAGATTTGGGAGTTTTGATTCAAAATTTCTTACGCAAGCCACGTTTTTGGGCTTCAATGGGAGTACCGCCACCGCTTCTATAGGAGTTCCGCCACTGATTCTGTCATATACATATTTACCACACAATTGTCTACAAGATCTCATTTCTACTGCAAAATAACGTGTTTGTGCCGACACTTATGTATGGAAGTGAAGCATGAACTAGCAAAGAACTATTTCTACACTTTTTTTTTATCTCTCAGGCGCTTTCGCGAGTACCTCATTGATAACATCTCAAAACAGGTACTTCTCTAGTGATAATTTTTAGTTTGTCAGAGATTAAACATTATAAAGCGAATTATTGCCGAATGGGCGTTCCTACCATTCAGAATAAGTAATACGTTTCTATTTGAAATGATACATTATTCATTCAGAAACACAACATACTCACGAAACTCTCCTTTAATTTAATTAATATTCAAGATACTATCGTTAGAATGTTTATCTTCTGGCCATTTTTTCACTTTTCTCCGTTAGATAATCGGCTAGAGAGATTCAATAAAATAATCCGCATCTTATCGTACAGGCCCATCAATAAATGATGTCATTTGGGCGGCTAAACCGGAGAAAAGAAATTAATCTCACTAAATATATAAATCAAAAGAAGATAATTGATTGCGCGAACTCCGCAAGAGCCCCGCGTGGCCGAATACTAAACGGCCATTTTGACAGAACTTGTGAAAGTTAATTTATTTCGCGTCAATTCGGCCGGTTAACATATACACGGCTCTTGTTTATCCGCGGCGAATTGGTATTCGCGAGATGAGAAGCGGGTTTATGCAAGCAAATTGTAGGTTATGTCATTCGCGTGATGCAACAAGAAGATGCACTTTGCGCGATGCGCGCGCGGTCGCGTCGCGGGCGCTGGGAACGGGCGCGGCCTAGTCCCAATACGCCAGTCATGCACACCGCTATCCATATCCAATTTCAATTTGCGGTTGATCTAAGATTTTATCTAATTACGCATTAATTCTGAACTTCTTTGCAAATTGACACTCAATACCACTACATCTCGCACAAGACACACCGCAAGCCAAGTTTTCCATCTCCCTGTTTATCGTACTAACTACGCTCAAAGCGCGGCAATGTACAGGATTTGTGACAACTACAACAAGTATTTTGGAGACATCGATGTTTTCCACTTGAACGAACGAAACTTCAAAAAAGCGATAGGAGCAACCTTTCGGCGTGGATGATACCCTAATGTTACAAGATAAATCAATATGTTACATTTATTTTTACTTTTATTTTTATATTTATTTATACTCTTAATTTTGTTCTTATTTCTACTACTATTATTATGTTTAACTCTCAATCATTTTGTTTGACCGTATTTTGCCTTAGCTTAAATTCAATTAACTGTTTATTGTATTTGTGGTAGCATGTAATTGGCTATATGTATTATTTTTCTTAATGTTTCTTAATTAATATATTGATATTGGTGTATGCTGCCCTTACTGAATAAATAAATAAATACGAATGAAAACATCTGTTTTCTAGAAGTTATATTTATGGAAATGACATGTTTCGCCTTTCTAAAGCATTATCAAATGAAGCGAAAATCAAGCGCGTTGTTGTTTTTATATACGGTTAAAGGAACCAAATACGGTATTTACGAGGGTATTCTAGTCTAGACGCCCGAATTTTAGGTATTTGTTCGGGCGCTATAAAAAAACATAAATATTTTTAAGATCATTTAAAAAAAAATATTTATTGATATTTTAACAATATAAAAAAGCATAATTGTAAAAAAATCCATAATCCAAAAAGATGCAGGCCGGCAAAATAATACTACCTCCTGGTTGACAGGATTCTAGTCCTTCCAGTGATTTGAAAATAATTTATTTATTAAATTCTTGAAGAAGAAGAATGTAGTTATCGCAGGACGTAGAACATTAAAAAAAAAATCTTTTCAAATTTCGTTTTTTTTTAAATAATAAAAAACGGAATTTTCAAAAAACCCTACGTCATACGATAATCAAATATACTCGTATAAAGAAGCTTTGTGCAAATTTCAAGTAAATCGGTGTATTAGAACATGAGATATCATGTCAACCGTATTAAAGTGTGGAGTCGAGTTTCGCGCGATCGAAGTCGTTTAATGGTGTGTTATACTTACATTTTCTCATTTAGCAAACCCAGCCTCATACAATTTTTGATCTTCCATGTAGTTGGTTTTCTAATGATTTTTTGAGTACAAAAGAGTTTTCATAATGTGAGCTTTTCTCAGGTAGTCTTTGATTTTCGCTACATTTGTTAATGACTTAGAAAGGCGAAACATGTCAATTTTATAAATTATAATATAATAACCGCATATTCTTGAGGAGGGGTCCTTTACAAAACATATCTAAAACTTTATTGAGAGCTAAGGCATAAAAACTGTGGAATTCCATTGTAATACACTTTGGAGATTGAAAATATCTTTGTACTCCACAAAATATTGAAAACACGACAAATTTTGGAGGATAACAGTAATCAACGAAATATGTATTTTTTAATTTAAATGTATTGTTCCTTTGTATTGTATCGAATTTTAAATGCGTTTTTTTTATATTAGTGTTTCTTTGTTTAGTTTTTATTATATATTTACACCTGAAAATGGAGGTATCCTCCGAAACATGTCGTGTTTTTTTAAATATTTTGTGGATTATAACAAAGTTATTCTCAATCTCCAAAGTGCAGGTATATCTAAAACTTTATTACTATTTAACGTGATCATTGAAATATTTGATTACGTGTTAATGATTATTAATTAAACATCTGATACGCGACAAATGAACGTTGGCTACCCACGCAATGGTGTAAGTTCACTCCTCTACCCGTGCTTAGGTTATTTAGTTTCACCAAAGTTCTCACTGCGAACAACTCAATTTATATAACTTCTCAACGCAATTGAATAGGAATTTTAATTTCTCTTGGAAGGTGTGAAGCCGCATGTTGAAACAACACACATTTGGATAACAATTATTTATCTCTACATCTGAATGTCTCTCGCTCTCCGGAATCATCGGTTTCTTCAGATAAAAATGTAAACGATTGTAATAAAAGTAAGCGGAGATTAATCGATAGTGTCAGACGCGTGACGTACGCTCATCAACCAGCCCCAGCCAGATCGGAGATTGCACAGTCATTGATTACTAATGAGCCGAAATTGACCATCGGAATAATTCTCGGTGTTTTCTATGTGGGTCACACAACGAAAATTGAGATGGCATAGTTATTGCATGTGAAAAAATCTGAGATTTGGTCGAGTCTGGACAACCAGTTTGGGCCGCGCTTGTACTCGGGAAACGTATTTGCGGTCAATCTGCTACAAGTCTTATCGGCACTATTTTACGATGCGTAATTAGGCGAAATCTGTTACGAGCATAATACAGGTTTGGTGGACAAAAAACATGATTGATGAATAGGGAATGTGTTCCACGCGCTTGTATCTAGACCCAGCTCGGAGAATTGAATACAATGAGACAATACGAAAAGTGTGTTTGTCAATACGACCTGTGAAACATTCCGGACACAGCATCTCGCTTTTGAGTGTTTAAAATAATAACATAATAAAATAATTAAATACGTCATTATGTTTTTCTACCGGTACAATTACCGTTACAAATTACTTAAAACACTACGCTTGGTTTTCTGACGTAACAAAAAATTGCGCTGCTTTTGGTGAGATACTTCTTTGTCGGTGGTGCTGGGAGAGTCGTGGTCGCCCAACCTAACCCGTAATGGGGCCAAATCACTCTGAAAGCATTTCAGTGTCTAGCCGCTAGAAAACTGCTCTTGAATCGTTTGTTATGCGCGGCGCCCGAATGTGTGTGAAGAAACGATGGCAAGAGCAAACAGATATATCAAATTATTCTTTGTATACACACATTTTCGCTAAGGCCCAATTTTTCAATTCACGTGTTTGGTATTTACATAACAGTTTACAATAATGGACGCAAATTACCAGTCATTGATTTAAGACGCAGAATCACACTGAATACATTATTGATACGTATATAATTTAGTTTGGAAGAAGAATTTTAAACACTGTTTTTAACTTATTGAACGCTAAGGCATTAACAGTGTGGAATTCCATAGTAATATACCTAGGAAATTGAAAAACTTTTTTTAATCCACTATTCATTAAAAAAAAATTAAAAACACGACATGTTTCCGAGGATACCGTGTCGGTTATTGTATCGAATTTTAAATGCGTTTTTATAAGTCTTTCTTTGTTTAGTTTTTATTTTATCATATTAGACTTTCCTTGTTTAGTTTTTTTTTTATATATTTACACCTGAAGATGGAGGTATCCTCCGAAACATGTCGTGTTTTTTTAATATGTTTTCATAAATAGTGGATTAAACAAAGTTTTTCAATTTCATAAGTACTCGTATATTACTGTTTTTTACGTAATAACTTTTTGAAAACATTGTATTTTCAGAACACTTATTAATTTATATTTTTCACAAACATCTTCCGTGACAAAGAAGCTCTCCCTCGGTGTAGAGATAAAAAAATAATGTTTGTGAAAATAAAATGTTAATTGTTTAAATAAAAAACTTTGATATAAATATCACAATTGATTATATTTTGACGCGACAGCTGTTTCGCTAACCGACGTCAGCATCGTCAGGTCTTACAATCAACTCAATGCAACTAACAGCAACAATCAACATCGATCTTCGAGGCAGAGTGGTAAGAGCTCTGACTTCCATACCGAAGGTCACGGGTTTAATTATTTTTTGGACTTAGCATGTTACTAACATACGTAATTACACTTAATTTGATTTTTTAATAGGATAAATTTAGAGAATTAACACCCAGATACTAAACTTAACTCTTCAAGGTTCTGCATTTATAGTATAGTAAGTTCATCATGTCACCCACGTTAGTCGAATTTCCAACTTTGTTTTCTTTCGTTTTTTATTAATTTGACATCATGCCATATTTTTAAGACTTCCATCGATTTCATTTCCTTTTAACACAGTTTTTGTTAAATATATAACCATTATTCACTATTTATTTTTGACGACGACTGTAATTTTAACAATTGGGGTTTTTCGAAGGAAAAAAACTAATAAAGTCATGCTCCCACCAGAACGATGAAATCTACAGTCAGCACAGGTTAGATATTTTGTGATTGTGAATGATTTGACAGAAAATCTGAAAAAAGTTCCTTTCCAAATTGAATCATTGTAAAGATGTTTTTGGTCTAATTTTATATAACAGTTAATCTTCTTTGCGATTTTTTCTTCTTGTTCCTCTTCTATTGGAGGTTGAACCACATCATGGCTATTTTTACTTTGGTCACAGCAGATCTACACAGGTATGCTTTGCTGCAAATGAACCATTATCGATGATTTCCTAGGTATGATTTTCTTCTTCTCCGACACACTTTGTTTTCCAAAGATGAATGATGTGAGTTGAAATTTTTTGGTTGAAGTTCATTGTAAATAGTGAAAATATTATAAAAATTCCTTTATAGTATTAGGTATTTAATTTAAATTCACTTGTTTATGGCTTCGACTGGTTTCGGCAACTCGTTGCCATCCTTCGATCGTTCGTTATCCTTCAATTTCACCTTTGATAATCAGTTGAAGCACTTTTATTTAGACTAGATGAAAACAACGTTTTTCCTTTTTGTTTCCAAATCTGAATTTAATCAGAACAATCCATTACAACCAATCCCTAAATGTTCGTGATATAAGATACTGAGATATATGTACAATAACGAAATAGGTGCACTAGATGCAGTCTGTTTAAAGTCTTTTTTGATCGTTAGCTAAACTCCAAGCTTCGAATCTATAATACAATATTATACATTAGGCTAAGAGTCATAAATAATGAAAGAACCTAGAGAACGTCAAGAATCGACTTGTTTTTAAATAAAGTCATGAGTAGAGAGCAATATGATGTACTTGTCACAATTAGATATTTGATATCTCCGCTATATTTGATAATGCCTTAAACATGCGAAACATGTCATTTACATAATAAAACTTATATATAATTGCAGTAGGACTTATATAAATCAGATATTTTCATTCGTATTTACAAACGTCGTTTATCCGGACTAATTGGGACCGGAAGTGTTCCGAACACCGATTTTTCCGGATAATCAAATAGGCGATAATTATTTAAGGATGTTCGATTTTGAAATTTTGGTTTGGTTCATGTGGTGCGGTGCTCCCGTAAATTTGGAGAAATTTCGTGTATAAGTGAATTGTTTTGGTCAATTTGATTGTTGGCGCACTTTATAATAGTTAATTGTGACACGTAATACGTTTGTACTGTTTTGATGTCAAAATTATACAAGTTTTTTCGTTTATCTATATAAATAAAAGGCGATCTTCCGGGTGTGTGTCGACTATTTCTGAGGTTATTCCTGAGCTGATCCTTCTGTATCTTGGGGAATGGACTAATTGGAATTTAGCGGTCGTCATAGGCATATTTTCGTTATTAATCGAGCTCTAATTAACTTTATAAATTAATCAATTAATTGAAAATTTTCGTAGTGCAAACGAATATAGACCTTAATGTTCGTATCACCTGAGTATCAATCTTTTGAGTCTATATTCGTTTGACACGGTCTGGAGAGAATTCAGTCTCCATGTAATTTTGTGTAGTGGCAACAATGTGTTTTGCTTTCTGACAGTCCAATATATTGCGTTTTACTTTGGGATGTATAATACTTAATACGTTTTACTTATTACGCACTAAAATAATTGGTTGTTTAATTGGTACAGTCTATTTTATTGGCCATATTTTAATGTACACTAATGCAGACAGGTAATTATACTTTTGTCATTTTGAGGTTATGAACGAAATTTTATTTTTTCGTGTGGCTGAAACTTATTCGTTTCTCTTACGTTCGACGGTGATTACTTAATGATATTCGTTTTCTAGAGTTCTAGCCGTTCGATTGGTCACGTGGTCTCGGAACTGTCAATCTCTTTGTACGTCGTAATATTTTGTAGGTATGAAGTTTCGGTACTTTTAGGTTATGAAGTTTCTGGGATTAAAAATATTCAATGATAGGATGATAGCGAAAATATAAAATATTGGACGTCGAAGCTCTACAAGAATATGAAGAAACTTGCTTCCGTAAGTATAATATAATATTTATATTTCTAATTCATAAATATATTTTCAGTTTATTCTATTTTGCTGTTTTCTTTATACGCATACTTTGGTCAGGGAAATTGTTACATTACCACAGCAACGGTAAGAAAGTTCTAATGATATACAATATGAATTACAATATGAATGAATGACACAATTCTTATGACTTTTTCCGTTTATTTCTAGGAAAATAAAGTAACGGATCAGAGATGGGACGAAAATTACCGATGCAGCGTGCAAAATAACTTCGTTAAAATGGAATTAGATCAATCAAACAACGGATGATCAGTGAATTAGATGTACCCTGGAGTGGCGAATGAAAACCGGCTCATTTTTACATTACACATAAGCTACTTTTAGTAGTTTTCATTCATATATGAAAATTCCATTATTAATTTCAGGTAAAGTTTTTAAATTTACAGTTTATAGACAATAATTAAGCACATTCCCAAACGTGCCACCTATATATCTGAATTTTGTGTTGCTCGGGCTGCCTGAAATATGCTTCCTGCACGCCTCAGATGCATTGACAAGCCGACAGACTTTAATTCTCACCTAAAAACCCACCTTTTCAAATTATCGCATAAAATGGTAACAACGGTTGTCTGTATATCAATAAACAATATTATATCACATTTGCACAAAACATTCATATGTTTAGAGAAACAAAATTCTTGATTTTGTTGTCCATGAAATTCACATCAGAGCCAATAAAGTAAGTTTCTACGATCGTGATTTCGCTGTTGTTACGTGCACCTTTCATGACTAAAAACATTGTCAAAGCGCCCTTGAGGTGAGCTATTCACGAAAACGGCGATTATCAGTTCCGTAAGTTCAATGTTTATATTTTGATATGTACAGGTTTAAATTTTGAATTAATTGGTTTATTTTGTATATATAAGAATATAGACAATTTATATGAAGGAGTCTGGTTGTAATGAATGCTTTTGTAAAATTTTTGTTATTTCTTTAGCACAATCATAACTGCATTGATTAGCATAGTTTTTGATAGTTATTTTTGCCGTTCAGGTAAAGTTTCTAAAATCTCCTACATATAATATTAACACATTTCCACGCAACTCTTGCAATGCTCGATCAAGAGCCTCGAGTATTTTTTTTAAATATACTGCTTAGTGAACACTTGGAATTCATTAATTGTATGGAAGTTGAAAATTTGCCATATGCGCCTCTTCGATGTCCGCCTTATGCCAATTCCAATATTTTTTTTTTTATTTCTAGGAAACAATATTAATTAATCAGAGATCGGAATGGAATCGGTCATATAGCAGGGACAACGGATGATAAGATGCACCCTGGAGTAGCGGGCGAGAAACAACTGGCAGAATTTTGAATGGTATTGCGCTATTTTATTAATGTTATTTAATTATACAGACTTTAAATATCACCTAAAAACCCACCTTTTCAAATTATCGCATCAAATGTTAACAACGGTTGTCTGTATATCAATAAACAATATTATATCACATTTGCACAAAACACTCATATGTTTAGAGAAACAAAATTCTTGATTTTGTTGTCCATGAAATTCACATCAGAGCCAATAAATTAAGTTTCTACGATCGTGATTTCGCTGTTGTCACATGCACCTTTCATGACTAAAAACAATGTCAAAGCGCCCTTGAGGTGAGCTATTCACGAAAACGGCGATTATACAAATTAAACAAACAAACAAACCATCACGCCGTTTCCCCACAGGGGTAGGCAGAGAGAATGGACCATAACACTACTCTATCCTGGCAAACCTCTCTAGCTTCCTCCACATTCATACAACGAGTCATACACGCATGTCGATTCCTCCGACTTCTAACATGACCAACCTTTAAAATCTGATTAGTTTAATTAATTTGACAAATTAATCAGATTAAAAGGTTTTATTAGTTTTATCGTTTTTGTAAAGAATTTTGACAGGTGTAGAAATAAATTTTTCATTTGTTCCAATGACAATTTGAATCATTTCTTCAATATTATTTTCAAGTTCTTGCTGGTTAAGTGCCTTACTACAGATAATTTAAAAAATGGTGGATACGTGTAACATAAATTAAATAAACACAAATGTCCGGATCGTCCAAGTCAACATGTGCAACATCGAAAAAAACATTATGTGTTATTACATTATGTGCTAAATTAAAAAACAGTGGATACGTGGAACATATTATAAATTAAATAGACAATATGTGCACCGTCTAAAAAGAACATTTTGTGTAAAATTATTTTTATTTTGTTATTTTATTTTATATCATTGTATTTTATATTATTTGTTTTAGATTTATTTTGTGGGTGTTGGACGATCGAAGTGTGCGCGGGAGATGCCTATTGGTGGCGATGAGGTTCGCAACCCATCACACCGCGCCTCCCGCGGGGCGAAAAGAGAAGGATGGAGTGCCGCATCAGTAAAAGTGTGACAGTCCATTCTCTCTGCTTACACTTTCGGGGAGACGGCGTGATGGTTAGTTAGTTAGTTAGTTAATTTGACAAATTAGCCTAATTATTATTATTATTATTATGCATATAGCATGAACTGCCTTTTATATGAAGAATATCTTCAGCAAACAAGTGAAAAACAGTTGTAATTCATTCATTGTATGGAAATTTAAATTTTGCCTTATGCGTCTCTTCGGTGTCCGCCTTATGGCAATTCAAATTTTTTTTTTTTTAATTCCAGGGCCCAAAATTGATGAATCAAAGATCGGACCAAAGTTGCCGATGCAGCGTGTAAAATAACTAATGTTTAAATGGAATGGGATCGGTCATAAAGCAAGGACAACGGGTGATAAGATCTTCTGGCCTGGAGTGGCGAAAGAGAAACAGCTACACAAATTCTGGCAGATCACAAGCAAGATGGTCTGATGACATTAAACGAGTGGCAGGAGGTCAATGGCGCAGAGCGGCGAGGGATACAGTTGTGGAAGTCGGGAAGGGAGGCTTTTGTAGTATTATCATCTATATTACTATTCCACGCCAGCGGACTCGCAGTGCCGAAATCACGATCGTAGAAACTTACTTTATTGGCTCTGATGTGAATTTCATGGACAACAAAATCAAGAGTTTTGTTTCTTTAATATAATGAATGTTTTCTGCAAATGTGATATAATATTGTTTATTTGATTATTAAATTTCATATAAAATATTCAAAAAATAGTTTTTCAATTACCTTAGTAATATGTATTCAAGTTTATAATTCACAGCGAGTTTGCTTGGATTGAAACTTTGTTTTAAAGATATAGACACACATTTTTGCATCCATACACATGGCATTTAATCCAATAAATAAACGAATTGTTATTGAACTTTAATTGTATTTGTTGAATATATATTGGGTTTATTTATGTACTCGAATTTAGCAATAGCGAAGCGTTGCCGGGTCAGCTAGTATAATATAAAGAATTTTGACAGGTGCAAAAATTAATTTTTCATTTGTTCCAATGACAATTTGAATAATTTCTTCAATATTCTTTTCAAGTTCTTGCTGGTGTTGGTTGGTTTTAAGTGCCTAATTACTGCTAATTTAAAAAAAAAGGCGGATACGTGGAACGTTAATTAAATCATATAATAAACAATATGTGCACCATCTAAAAATAACATTTTGTGTTAAATTTATTTTATTTTATTATTTTATTTTATATCATTGTATTTTATATTATTTGTTTGAGATTTATTTTGTGGATGTTGGAAGATCGAAGTGTGCGCGGGAGATGCCTATTGGTGGCGATGAGGTTCGCAACCCATCACACCGCGTCTCCCGCGGGGCGAAAAGAGAAGGATGGAGTGGCGCATCGGATAAAGTGTGACAGTCCATTCTTTCTGCCTACCCTTTCGGGGAGACGGCGTGATGGTTAGTTAGTTAGTTTCTTTTAGCAATATAAGATGTTCATTGTTTTTTTCTCGGCTCATATATTGATTATGAAAATTCAATTTTTACTGCAAAAACAAGTATGTATGTTACACATGTACAAAAAATGCTTATTTGCTCTACAGTACTGGAAAAATAATAAAAGATTTTTTCATATTTTTTGCAGCTAAACGCGGATTTGTTTTTAATAAAAGCTGTTGTTTTTCAAACCATTAAAGCGCAGTTTCTAATGCTGTAAGGGCTTCTTAATGACTGATTCGTTCTCCTTCATCATCCATATTTGAGCTTTCATCGTCATCTTCATACTAATTCTCTTTTTGTACCAGTGAAACAATTTCATCATCGTTCAACATTTGAAAACTAGGATCATCCTCACTTTCCAACCATGCTTGCGCATCTTCCCTTTCACAGTCCGGATAATTGACGTTCCAGTCAACTGACGTCAGGATAAACGACGTTCTACTGTATTATTATGGTCATGAGGATAATACTTGGACCAAAAGACCACATAACCAATCATGAGATGCATCACATTAGTCAGAGAACCCCTTGTAACAAGTTCTATAACAGTTGAACACCTCGTGTTGATTAGCCATCTTTACCAGTGTAGAATCCGTTTGGAACTAAGACAGCTATAAGTAACATAAACGATTATGATCTTGATGATCTGACAAGCTTGGCGAAATGACGATAGAAGCGGAAGACGTCAGATCGTTGAAGAAGAAACAACATTTTAATTTGGCAGATACTTTTTAACGGATGTATGTCTATCGCAAGCAAATATCGCATTAGATGCTGGTGTTTGTCTTAAATGATAGCTAACTAACAATCACGCCGTTTTTTCAGAGACGTAGGCAAAGATATAACATTCAAGTTGTTTTATAAACATACATCATTCAATTCAATCGACGATGGTAGATCGTTCCGCCTTTAAACGATTTATTATATTCTGATGACGCTTACGTACAAGCGAAACTAGTTATTTTCAAATATATTATGTAATAATTTCACGGTTTAAATACAATTTTAAAATATTTTAAATACGTATATTTATAATATTTATCACTGAAGAAGGACCGGTTGTCCGAAACATGTCTGATATGTAATTACATTTTTTTTTAAGTTAGTGTTGTATATACAAAGTATTTAATAAAGAAAAAGACAAATTAAAATAATTTATTCGTTACTTATATTCAAACCATCAAATAAAATATTTTTTAAAACTGAAAACAAATTCTAATACCAATTTTAATCATTGGTATTAGAATTTATTACGTTATCTTTAATATGATCAGAAAAAAGCTCAATATTATGAAGAAGAAAACGGGTCATCTCCAGGTTCATCTCCATTCTTACTGTACTATCGCAGCGCGCGGTAGACAATATATAAACGAATAATCAGAGAACTTAGTAAAACATTGATGTTTTTTTTTTACAAATATAGGATGAAAGAAACTGACCAGAAGATGACAACTAGCTGCCTAAACTGATTGGAACTGAAAAAATAACTACTGGAATAAAACAAAATACTTATTATTATTTTGTGGAATCGCTCTTTACATTATCAGCGCGAGCCACATCGATGTAAAGAGTATTGCTTTCATATTGATTATCATGATATGTGTAAGTAGCTAATCTATCGCCATTTTATTGTCACGTGAATTCTTTACCCCAAAAATATTGCTGGAGTGGCACCCAGGTGGTAGAAGACCGAGGTTGCGATGGGAGGATGAAGTTAGGAGAGATGGGGCGAAATTGTTACTAGTATCAGATTGGAGGGTCGAAGCGGAGGACAGGAGGAGTTGGAGGCGAAGAACACTGAAGGATAAGGCTCGATATAGGCTATAGGGCCATCGAAGAAGAAGAAGAATTCTATACCAGGGAAAAGACAGTGTAACAATCACACTTGCATCGCCGGGAATCGAACCCGGGACCTTCGATGTAGTAGTCATAGCTCACGCCACTCGACCACGAATGTCGTCATTCTAAAGATTTATTTTTATTTTTTAATTATGATAGAAAGCAGCTTGTACTATGTGTGATATAATTTAATTCGAGAAAGTGAAAGATGCTGCTTTGTGATTTTGAATGATTGGCGCTCATCCGTCTTAATGTAATTTGTAAATTCGCGCGTGTTTATATCTGTCCGTGTTATGAGGCTTACATTGTGATGTTACACAACATAATGCAACAGAAGTAATAATAATAATAACATTTACTTCCGAGTTTCCCACGGTCGATCACAAGTGCTGGGATTTTGTAGAGCGTTTCATCATACCTTGCTACCTGATAACGTTTTGTGCGTAATAGTCTTCAGGAAGACACGATTGAGGACAAACACTCTTGACTTTAGATAATATATTGTATTCCTAAAGTTGAACTATCTTTCATGCGTTCCTGGTATTATATATTATATATTACCTGTTCTCAATATATGGTTTCAGTTTTAATTTTTGTTTGTAATAACTTTGAGAAATAAACTGATTTGATTTGATAATGGTGATGAATGTGGTAGTGTATGAAGAGTAGTTACTGTTGAAAAATCTCTTGTATAGAGTTTCAGAATACATATTTTCTCGCATCTAGGTAAAGCAAAAGCTTCTACACTTTCTGCTAAAGTAAAAGCTTCAAAACATTCTGAGCCTATTGCCTGCTAGAAAACGTTATATTTTTCATTCACTCACTATAATTTCTTTTTTTTTTAGATAATGAAATAATATAAACTTTAGGATAGCACAAATTACATATTCGTTTATAAAAATAAGTAAAAATACTTATTTAAATTACTTTGTTTTTAAATTATCTACCGGTTTCGATCCAATCGGAGCTCCATTAGAAATCACACTGCAAGTAAATGTATTTTCTTTATAACAAAATAATTTCTGAAGGTAAATTACAGTTTATCGGAGTAACATGTTTTGTCATACTAGGGCATTATCAAATATTTGATAATGTCCTAGCATAACGAAATATGTTACTTTAATGAAATATGATGAAACCAAAAAATAAAAAGGGGTTATATTATTATAATTGTTTAATAAATGTAGAAACTATATAAACGGGGTTACATAATTACATGTTTTTTTTTTTATTATCCATTAAAAAAAAAATTCGTTTAATGCAATTTCAATTTAATTAATTTATTTTTATTTTTAATTTAATTAAGCATTTTCATATGTTTTATTTAAAACGTTTGTAAAACCTTTCGATCCGTCGAAAAAATATTTTAAAAATTTATTTGCATTTATGTTGTGGCAACACAATGCAAATACATTTTTTTACTTAAGTGATCGCCCGGAGAAGATGGTATTAAAAACCAGTTTGCAGTAGAATGTGATGGTTAAAATAAAAGATAAATAAAACAAAGTGCAGATCAGAAGTAAAGTTTACTATCAAGACAAAATTAATCATATTTTTGAATTTAAAATATTTCTATCATGTTAGTAAAAAATCGTAGAATCAATATGATGAATTAAATAATTGAACTTTGCCTTTTAAATTAGGAATAGATACACAAGTCCTTGAAAGTCTTTAGCTACCTAAATGAAGCTGTGAAAGATGACCTATGGTCCAAAACTAATAACGTATTGCAATTATTATTAGTACAAGGAAGTACGTGAGATAATGTAATTATTTAAAAAAGTAAACATTAATTGAATAAAGTTTATGATTATTTATTAATACGCACGAACGGAATTCATAGGTGTGTTTTAATAATTGGAATTCTACATGAAATAATGACGGTATGTAATGAACAAATAATACGTTAAAGTTTACATGTGTATTAGTGTGTATGCAAGATTAAATAAAATAATATTCTATAATTATTTTTCACTAGTGCCGGCTATAGTAAATATTATTAAACATATTTTATTTTAAATATTTTTAGAAGAAAATCTTATTTTTGGAGTAAAATTTCCAAAGCGGTTATTTCTCTTCAAGAGTTGTATGGCTATAGGAAGTAAGTATTTTTAGAGAACTATGGACATGGATTTGCGAAGATAAATTCTAAAATGATTCTCGAAGAGCCATACTTTTAAATACTGTGCTTAGATAATCACAATATAACAACAACTACGAATGACCCAAAGAGTCATGGAAAGAGCCAAATTAGAAATAAGACTTAGAAACATAATCGAAAACGATACAGTGAAAGAAAAAAATAAAGGTCATTGATATCATCCACCGTTTAGCTACTCTAAAATGGAAATTGACAGGTCACGTAGCCAGAAGCTCGGACAAAAAATGAACAAGAAGACTGCTGACTTGGAAACCATGGATAGTGCAGGGCGACCTCAACTACAGTGGAAGATTGACATAAACAGAAAAGTCGGTCGGTCGGAAGCGAATGGAGGAGGCCTTTGTCCAAGAGTAGACGAGAATAGGCTGCAGAAGAATAAAAAAATAAATAACAGCAACTACCCTCTGCAGCGATCTCCGAAACGTCAGTCAAAGAGGTTACCATTAGATACAGACGCATGCAAGATTATAGTGATTTTTTTCAAATTAAAAGACTTCTCGCATTTTCAACTTTTGAGTTGATTTATATTGACGAATTTTTAAGAATTAAAACACTGTTTTTTCCACTTTTGGGTTTATTTTTCTCGACATGTTTCGAAGGCTTACATCTTCATCATCGGGAGAACGATATGAGTTTATATCGTTCTCCCGATGATGATGGTGCAAGCCTTCGAAACATGTCGAGAAAAATATACTCAAAAGTCGAAAAAACAATGTTTTAATTCATAAAAATTCGTCATTTTGGAATTCCACAGTTTTAACGCCTTAACTTTATCTAAAATTGAATTATATTATTTTTCTTGAAGGAAACCGAGCTTTGGTGATAACCGTGTCAATAATAATCGTATTGAGATGCCATCAGAATTTAGATTGAGACATAAAACACACTTTTTCAAATGATCTTATCCTGTATATTCTACAGCGCCCATGCGATGACATATTCATAAAAACGATTCTATATAAATAATCTTAGTAACTATTTTGACAAGTTTATACCATCACTAGAATAATTTGCTGTTTGATCAACTAATCTATTCTAACCCTGCTTAAAATAAATATGAACCTTACATAACCTGACTTGATTGACATTATATATGTAATATGTAAAAAATAAGTTTATATGCACAGACTCGCAGGATTTTTTAATCTGAATATAATCTCTTGAGTCTGCTCTGTATATAACTGTTCTGCCGTGTCATTATTGCATACTCTGAACCAGATTACAGCGACGTGATCACTTTTTACTAGCTTTTAATGTAATGCTTAATGGATCTAATAACTAGCAAATATGTAAGCCACGAGCTTAACTCTAATATTACAGTATTTATTTGAACGGGCGTGCAGTAATGACAATCCTTTGATCACGATTCTAAATAGTTCTATACGAATACATGCATTCAGAACATTACTTTTTTTAAGTTTCAATGAACTGTACCAATACAATACAACGTACACGGAGTTAACAAATTAATAACAAGGTGATAATTTACGTTTTGCGACAAGTTAAAAAGTATTTGATATATTTACAATTTGCCTTTCGATCTGTAATAAAATAATTTTAGTTGAAGTAAATGAGTTTCTTCTATTATATATTCGCCATAACTTTGTGTTACGGATTCATTGAACAATGTTTTTTAAACTGAACCACAAAAAATAACTTTAAATTATTATTTTAATTTTATTAATAATATTTGTTTTAACAAAAGCATAAGCGTTCCAAAATAAATATTTATAACATCTGTGAAAATTGATCATATTTGTAAACAATTTTAAATATCTACAGGTGAATAATATCACCGAGGAAGGGCTGGGTAGTCCGAAACATGTTTGATATTTAATTTTAATTTGTTTAAAAAGTGAGTGTTGTGTACAAAGTATATAAAATATATAAAAGAAAAATATATTTCAAGAACGTTTATTTCCTGAAACCGGTTGTGATAAAAACAAAACTACATTATTTAATTTTTTTTTATAATAGAAAAAACGATTCTTGTTATTTTCGACAAAATCATGGCAAAGATGTATTGTATATGTTTTAAGACGTGATTTATTTTGAGAGAATACCATCAAGCTACGGAAGAGCGAGTATAAAAAATAATACAATCGATTTCCACGCATCAGCGTACTTCGCGACTTGTGCGCTGATTTTACCCAAAACGAATGAAACTTTCGGAGAAATAAAGCATGAAGAGTCTCTTGTACAACACAAAAGTGTTTTTGTAATTTTATTCAAACAAAGAGTCGAACGGTGAACCGTCCTCGTCGCGGTGACCGTCGCCTTGTCAATGGCTCCGTAATGTGCATTAAAAGTCAACGCTTTTTTAATCTCAGTTCGCTTCAATAGCCTCCTACGCCGAGTTGAACAAACCGACACAAAAAGTTTAATGAACCAACCAAAAAAAGTAAGTGTTTGTACAATTCGAGCAAAAGAAATGTCTTAAATGTTCGCTGACCTTCGTGCCGAAACAGGAATATTAAATAAATATTTAATGAATCTTCTTTTTTTTCATGTCAGGTCTCCCCGATTTTGACTATCACTTGAGAGTTTATGTCAGTCCTGGATGGACGGGGGACGGGCCTAAGAATTGATGAGCGAGGCGGACGAAAGGGCGTCGCTACGCCCTATAACAACATCTGGAAAGCGGTGGGTACCTCTTCTATGATCTATCACTTGAGAGTTAGCGTCTCTGTCCCTGGCAGCTTGAAACAGCTCCTCAACGCTCTTCAAGCCAGTCCAGTCCCTTATATTGTTGAGCCAGGAGATTCGCCTCCTGCCAACACCACGTCGACTTTTATTTGATGGATATCGCAGTTAATTTAAACAAAAACATAAATGAACCTTGGTCATACTGATACTGAGTATTACCAAGGTTTCACTTTAAAGTTTTCTTTCGTCTGGCAATTTCCAATTATTATTATTATTATTATTTGATAAATTTGGGAAGGAAAAAGTGTGTGAAAATTAACTCGACGTTTTTTATATTACAGTAATTTACAAATGAGCTGAAAGGATTGGATGTAGGTGCAAAAATGAGTGGAGTGTCAGTAAGCTGTCTATTGTATGTGGATGACGCTGTCCTACTTGCAGCCAACGAGCATGAACTACAAGTCCTGGTGAATAGTATGTATGAGGTATGCATGCGAAATGATCTAATGATGAATGTGAATAATAAGTCCAAGGTAATGATTTTTGAAAAATAAGAAATCATGATAGTCTACAACATCAGCCTGAATGGTGAAAATTTGGAGCAAGTAGATGAGTTCGTGTATTTAGGTAGCATGTTTAAAAAAAAAGGCGAGTGGAGAGGGATGTTGAAAGAAGGTTTAGGGCAGGCAATAAAGTGAATGGTGCACTTAAAGTTGTCATCATAAACAAAAACCTATCCAAAAAACTTTAAATGGCAGTGCACAATGGTGTTCTTGTACTGACTTACGCAAAATATCATTTTTTATTTATTTAAATATTTAATAAATTTTATTTTATTTTATGACAGTATTTTTTTTATCAAATCTTCAGGATATTCGAGAATGGATTTTTTTTACAAGTTTCTTTCATATCCTTCATCAATCAATTAAAGAACACCAATTGTCTCTTTTCAGTTTCACAAGTAAACAGTCTGAATCTATCTACGCTCTACATGTAACATATTTTTTCAATCAGTTTTACATAATCCACAGATTTAAAATAATTTCGATGTTAGTTCCATGAATATCAATTTAAATTTTGTATCATCATTAAGATGCCTGTAGTAGCAAACTAAGCCGAGTTTATATGAACTCCACGAGTACTCCGAATGAGTGTAACTTCGTAATTTGAATCTCGGCAGGTTCGGTCATCAAGGAACTGTTATCTTAACTCCGGGTCAAAGAAATCATTAAAGAAATCCCCGCCATGTTGCATTAGTACATATACGTACCTGTATACACATAAAAACACATTAAACATAATATGCATACAGGTACCGTTTAGAGGACTCTATATCACCGCATAATTTGAAAGGTAGCCTCTTGCGAAAATGTGAAGGTTTATACCGGTTTATACACAGTGTTCCGAAATTAATTATTGAAGGGTCTTCTTCTTGTTTTAATAAATTTGACGTACTGTGACACAGAAATCATTTCATTTTCATTTTCATTTATTTTGATAAAAATCACAAACATTACAGACATATAATTCCAAATCGTTTGCAATTACGAGGTCTGTTCAAAAAGTATCGCGAATTTTGAATTTCCGCTGGCTACGTATATTTGATTTTTGATTTTTTGTAGCGTTATGTTGGTACTCATGTCCCTTACTTATGCTGACAAGGTCGGCCATTTTGAATGTTTATTTAATTTTTGACAGCTGTTTTGCTTGGATGTGTTTTTGGCTCGTCTTCGATTTTTGCCTATTCCAAAAAATGGATCAAAGAATCTGTATCAAATTTTGTGTGAAAAACAAAATAAAGTGCGCGGACGCATTTCGAATGTTGACTGTGGCATATGGTGAAGCTACCTTGGACCAAAGCAACGTTTATCGGTGGTACAAAATGTTCTCAGAGGGCCGAGAAGATATGAACGACGAAGAGCGTGCCGGACGCCCGAGCACGTCAACAACAGACGAAAACATTGATAAAGTGAAGAAAATAGTATTAGCCAATCGTCGAATCACCGTTAGAAAAGTTGCTGAGGACCTAAACATATCGATTGGCTCGTGCCATTCGATTTTAACCAATGATTTGGGCATGAGTCGGGTCGCCGCGAAATTCGTGCCAAAATTGCTCAATTTCGACCAAAAACAGCATCGCGTTAACATTGCTCAGGAGATGTTGGACTCGGTCCGTGACGACCCAAATGTGCTCCAGAGGGTCATAACTGGTGACGAATCATGGGTTTATGGTTATGACGTAGAAACCAAAGCTCAATCATCCCAATGGAAGCTGCCGCATGAGCCAAGACCAAAAAAAGCGCGCCAAGTTCGGTCGAACGTGAAGGTTTTGCTCACAGTTTTCTTCGATTGCAGGGGCGTGGTGCATCATGAGTTCTTGCCACAGGGTAGTACGGTCAATAAGGAATATTACCTGCAAGTTATGCGCAATTTGCGCGAAGCAATCCGCCAGAAACGCCCGGATTTGTGGAAGAACAAAAACTGGCTTTTGCACCATGATAACGCCCCTGCTCACACATCGTTGCTTGTGCGCGAATATTTGGCCAAAAACAACACAGTAATGGTGCCGCAGCCACCGTATTCCCCAGACCTGGCCCCCTGTGACTTTTTCCTGTTTCCAAAACTGAAGAGGCCCATGAAAGGACGACGCTACGCCACGATTGAGGAGATAAAGACGGCATCGAAGGAGGAGCTGAACAAGATCACAAAAAATGATTTTTTTAAGTGCTTCGAGGATTGGAAAAAACGTTGGCATAAATGTATTATATCCGAGGGGAATTACTTTGAAGGGGACAAAATAGATATTCATGAATAAATAAATACTTTTTGAAAAAAATATAAAATTCGCGATACTTTTTGAACAGACCTCGTACATTATAAGAATTTATAAGAGAAGCATAAAAAAATTAAGCTTAAAAGGCGGGCCACACTGTTTTAAACAAGCTCTCCACATCGGTCTCCACCGGCGGTTTAAAACTGTGTAGACACTTGTTTGAAACCAAAATTCGTTTTCGTGGTTCTTAGGAGACTTTTTGTTCTGATGGTGTCTAATCAATTGAAGGGTAGCTTATATAAAATAATTTTCAAGTCATAATTTTTTGGTATAAAAAAGATCATTTGAAACTCATTGCTTTTGCTACAATTTAATAAAATCAACTTTATCAAAAATACTGATGTGTAACTTTCACCCAACCTTCAACCCTTAAACTCAAATATCAAGTTAGATGGCACAATCCTTCCAAGAATAAACACCTTCAAGTATCTGGGATCGGTCGGAGCGGACATAACCAACCGAAAAATATCTGGACGGAATAAATGGCGAACGCTGACTGGAATTCTGTGTGATGCCAAAATGACAATAAGGACAAAGAGCAAAAACTAAAAAACAGCTATCTGACCGGCATTACTATACGGAAGCGAAGTATGGCCAGCTAAAAAGATTCATGAACAGAAACTCTATACAACAGAAATGCGAAATCTGCAGTGGTCGGGAGAAGTCACATTAAAAGCCGTGCCACACTATTTTAAACAAGCTCTCCACATCGGTCTCCATCGGCGGTTTAAAACTGTGTAGACACTTGTTTGAAACCAAAATTCGTCTGACCTTCAACAAACTTTGTAGACGGACGCGCATACATGCGTGTGGATCCACCGTTTAAATACGCATTCCACATATGGAGAGCTTGTTTACAACAGTATGTGGACGCTACACCAACCGTGGGCTCCACAGCTCTCTACCAAGGTCACCCTTGTGGAGAGCTTGTTTCAAACAGTGTGGCACGGCCTTAAAAGACAAGGTGCGTAACGAATATGTGAGGGAAAGTTTCAAGGTTTCCCCCATAAAAAAAGTTGTCAGAAATAAGGCTCCGATGATACGGTCAAGTGATGAGGATACCTCACGACCGAAAAAATGTATTTCCGTGACCAAAGTGAATGGTGCAGTCAAAGTTGTCATCGCAAACAAAAACCTATCCAAAAAAGTTAAAATGTCAGTGCACAATGGTGTTCTTCTGCCGACCCTTATATATTGAAGCGAAGCATGGAACTGGCAAAAGAAGGATGAAAGTAGAATAAATGGAGTAGAAATGAGATCTCTTATACGAATGTGTGGATTCTATGTGTATGATAGGGTGTCGAATGAAAATATAAGAAGTGAATGCGCACCGCATGATGGTGTTATTAACAAAATAATGAAAGGATCATTGCGATGGTTTGGACATATGGAAAGAATGAATGAAGAAAGAATGGTAAAAAAATTATATGTTAACGTTGTAAATGGAACTAGAAATAAAGGAAGACCGAGAAAAACGTGGCACGATCAAATAAATAGAATATTGAATGTCGGCCACGTGAGGAGTCAGAGAAATCGACGCGCGTGCATTACACGATGTATGAATGTTTAGGAAGCGAGAGAAATATGTCAGGAAAGAAAAGTGTGGTAGTCCATTATTTCTGCCTACCTCTTCGGGGAGACGGCGTGATGGTTTGTTACTAGTTAGTTATAAGAGAGGGAGAGGAAGACCTCAAACCACCTGGCTGACGAAAGTGCAGAGGGACATAAAGGCCTTCTAAAAAAGAACAGATAAACCAATTAAACCAGATAAACAATTCTTATGCGGAGTTGAAGATAGTTGCTGAGGACCGAGCAGAGTGGAAGAGAAGATGCGTTGCCTTGTGCAGACTATCCATCTTGTGCTATCCATCTTTATGTTCCGGATGGTTATCTTCGACAGCGTAAGCACAGGCTGTTTTATTTCCCAGCATGCAGAACCAACCTGCCTCTGGTGATGCCGGTGGGGAGAGCAATCAAAGTGCTGAACATGATCGCTTCGGAGATCGATGTCTTTCATATTCGTGAAAGTACGTTCAGAAGACAAATACTCTTGATTTTGGAGAGTATCTTGTATTCCTAATGTCGAACCACCTCTCATGCGTTCCTGGTATTATATATTTTTTATGTTTAACCCGTTCTCAAAAGATGCCTTAAACCGGTGATTCCTAAAGTGGTCTATATAGACCCCCAGGGGTCTACGACAATTGTAAAAAAAATTGGGGGTCCATGAGATGTAAATGGGGGTCCACGAGATGGTTCAACGAAATTGAACCCGAATATTGAAACGCAAAACGAATATCGTTGGCGACCTTTTTTTTAAGCTCATTTGAAGAAATCGGACGAAATCGTTGGCGACCTTTTTATTTTTATTTGAGCTCATTTGGGGAAATGGACGATCGAAATCTTCAGCAACCGTTTTTTAGCTCATTCTGCAAAGATCGGTCATTCGATCTCCACAAAAAGGTGTAAGTTCCGGCTTTTTTGTTTCGGATTTTTTTCGCACTAAAAAAAAATCTAGGGCAAGCAGGGGGTCTACACAAAAAGAAGAAATCGGCAAGGGGTCTACGGGACAAAATGTTTGGGAACCTCTGCCTTAAACTATTATATAATTGTTGTTTGTAATATCTTTTGAGAAAATAAACTGATTTATTTGATTTGATCATTAGATTGAGACCGTAGGAGAAGAAACCAATTATAAAATTTGTTAGCATTCATCTAAAAATCAATAAAACGTTGAGCCATTACAAGATTCGATTATTGAATGTCCACGTTGCATTTGAAGCGGTACCTGTGGCGTATTTACAAGTTCAAATAATACATAATAAAAACACGCCCGTTAAAATTATCATAAACAAGTTTATTGACTATTTCTTGTGGTTTTTATAGACTCAGCGGACGGATGAGTAGTAATTATTATTCAGCTTTGCGCAACACAAACGCGGGTCGCCACTAAAATAGCACTTGAAACGAGTGAGGCGTTACCTAGACTGCAGAAGAGGAAGCCGCGATCTGTCGTGTTGCTGCACCGTTATCTCCCGCAGTTTCCTCTCGATCTCGTAGCATTCCACGCCATCTTCATGTTCCGGGATCTAATGCTTCTCTTTTTTAATTATAAACTCGCCTTTCTTTGCGTTTCCTGTTCTCATACGCTCCTGGAAGATGTATTACGCTTCATTGTGCGGTCGTTTAGATAAGACATTTATACACACCAAAGGCAGAATCGTCCGGAAAAGGTTGCTAAGAAAACATTTTGTGAGATAACAGTTACTTCTAAAGAAATTCATTGCACAATTTATTAAAAATGAAAAAGAAAATGGCGCTAGCCTTTCACATTGCGTTAAAAAGATCTTCTGCTTAATGCTTAAAATACAATCTTCATAGATGGCGTTAGTGTGTAGATTAAATATACTACCATGTAAAGGGTGGTGTTGGAGATTAACATATATACAACTTCCAAAAATTTGTCAGACATGGTGGTCATAAGAAAAAATAATGTGGAATGGGGAATTTTGTATAACATAAAGCGTGCGCTTAACCCAACCAATGACAGGTCATAAGTCCTGTAAACACTTTGATCAACCATATTCTGTTTCCAATTTGCATATTCGTCTCTATTGAGATACAATTGATTCTTGAAGATCATTCATTTAATAAAGATAATGGCGTTGAAATTTTACATGTTTTTTTTTATCAGGTCGTTTGATTTTTTTATTAGTTATTATATTGATTCTCGTGACATGTGATAGGTAGCGAATCTATCGCCATTTTATTCTTTAATTCTACACCAGAGCAAAGACAGCGTGACAATCACACTGCCATCGCCGGGAATCGAAACCGGGACCTTCGGCATGGAAGTCAGAGCTTTTACCACTATGCCACGAAGGTCGTCGTGTTAGTAATAGAAATATAACTTTGAGCAATCTTGAAATTTTAGAAATTAAAAAAGCGATTAAAAATAAAGAAAATATTATAAATAATCAAACAAATTTAACGTCCAAAGTTTGATTTATTTCCTTTGTTGTAAGTAATTACATGAACCCCAATAAGAACTTTAAAATATTATTTTAAATTTTAAATTGATTCATAATATTTGTTATAAAAACGTTCCAAAATAAATCTTTATAACATCTGTCAAAACTGATAATATTTTTAAACAATTTTATAATATTTTAAATATGTATCTTTATAATATGTATCACTGAAGAAGGACCGGTTGTCCGAAACATGTCTGATATACTCGTATAACTTTAATTTTTTAAAGTTAGTGTTGTACGAGTAGATACAAAGTATATAAAAAATAAAAAGACAAATAAAACATCTACAACACAAAGTATCGTGCCACGTTTTCCTCGGCCTTCCTCTATTTCTAGCTCCGTTTACGCCGCTTACATATACCTTCTTTACCATTTTGTCTTCACTCATTCTTTCCATGTGTCCAAACCATCTTAATGACCCTTTCCTTATTTTGTTCATAACACTTTCATTCGCACCACATTCACTTCTTATACTTGCATTTGTCACTCTATCATATAGAGATTTGCTACACATTCGTGGGCATTATCAAATGTATATGGTTGGCTTTGTTATTAAGTTGGAAGAGCGCAAAACAAAAAGTAATTCATTACAATAATGACTAGAATATCGAATAATCATTTAAAATTGTTAAACTTTTTGTTAGCTACAATCTTCAAACCCAGCATTAAGGTGCCAAAAAAGTCATCTTTGCAGCGGTCAAGAACAATTTCTTTACACTCCGAAAATGATAATGATCTAAGTTTTTCAAGCGCCATCGGACAACCGAAGCAGTATTTTATATTATATTATATTGTTATGAGTTGGTGTCTACTTTTTACGGCCAGTAATAAATCTCAGAGTCTATACCAGTGGTTCCCAACGGGGTCGGCGCCGCTTACCGGTAAGCGTAGGAGATATCTCAGGAGGCTTTAAGAACCAACTACCACCCTCCTAGGAAATATTTTTGCCTAAAAACTATCGAGTATTGCAGAAAATGTCAAAATTTGTTTGTCAATACACCAAGCTCCCTAATAATGTATTATACAACATATATTTTTATGTAGCAAAAATACCAATAAGTTAATTTCTGTGAGAAAAGTAATTTTTAAAATCTGTCATTGTTTTCCAATAAGATGGGCCACAACGAATCAATTTTTTAATGAGTGGGTTCTAATTTATGATGATAAACACGATTGTTTAATTGTTTTTGTAATGGGAAATAATGAAAAAAAAATAAAAAAAATCTTTTTAAAATGTATATTTAGTTAAAATCCACTGATGTTTTGTGTCTTCGACCGGTTTCGGCAGCTCGCTGCCATCTTCTGGTCTTCATCAGCTGCCGAAACCGGTCAAAGATACAAAACATCAGTGGATTTTAACTATATATACATTTTTAAAAGATTTTTTCTACTTTTTTATTTTCATTAGGTATTTACAATGAACTTCTAAAAAGGCAATTTAAAATAGCAACATTAAGGTTTTACTTAGGATCATTAAGATGGTTTGGACACATGAAAAGAATTAATGAAGAAAGAATGGTAAAAAAAGTATATGTTAATGATGTAAATGGAACTAGAAATAGAGGAAGACCAAGGAAAACGTGGCACGATAAAATAAATGAAATATTGAATGTCGGTCACGCGAGGAGTCAGAGAAATCGACGCGCGTGCATAAATGTATAAATGTTGAGGAAGCGAGAGAAATGTGTCAGGAAAGAAAAGTGTGGCAGTCCATTCTTTCTGCCTACCCCTTCGGAGAGACGGCGTGATGGTTGATTAGTTAAGGTTTTACTTAGATATAATTTATATAAATACAAAACAATCGTGTTTACTATTATAAATGAACAATGGAGTTCGTATACTCGTACAAAACTAATATCGCAACCATCAATAAGTGGGAACTACTCAACAAAGTTGAAAGACTTTAGTTAACTTACTAACTAACCATCGGGTAACGGCATAGATGTTAACATACATGCTCGTCGATTTTTCCGTCTTCGAATGTAGCCGCCTTTTGGTATTTCATAAATTTGGTCATGCCATGCATTCCTTAGCCTTCCATGGCTTTTCTTTCCACTCAAACTGCTTGTATTATAACATTTAAACCATTCTTCTATCGTTCATTCATTCTTCAGTAATATTATCGTAATTGTATACATTTCATTTTATTTTATGGATATGCCATGTTTCGCCATGCTAGGGAACTACTATCGAACATGGAAATAATTATTATCAATATGAATAATGGAAGCCTGTATTTTTTTATTGGGGACGGGTATTTTTATCAAACAGGGAACAGTAGGCCAAAAAGTTAAGAAGCCTATGGTCTTTACAGAAGTCACAATCAAAGAATAAGATCGAGCAACGCTTCCAAGATGATATCTAGCATTGTTCTGTACGGTTGATAAGGCACATTGTTCTGTGATTCAAGCCTAAGTGAGGCGCATTACCATGGCGGGGCCACGGCAATTAATTTGATGGAAACAAAAAGACAAACGCTTTCAGCCACTACGACTAATCGGTCATTTCAGAGAGGGAGATCCAATAAGTTCATCAATAGAGATGAGGATCATTTAATTGGATTGAACAAGTACTTTATCTATATTTATACGTGTATATTTTTAAAATTATATTTTTTTTTTACTCAATCTTACAACAAGTTGTTACATATCTTATAAATCATAATTATTTAAATTTATTTTTTCAAACAAATATGTGAATAAGATTAACCTTAGATTGTTTAGTCTTAAGTAATTTTATGTATAAGTTTTCCTTTATTTAAAATAATTCTATCTTACGGGCAATAATAATGTTTAAAAGAGCTATTTATGTCATAAATAGGGGAGTTCTAATAATGAGAGATATATCACGATAGTGCCATATTGTTTCTATTTTTTTTTTTTTAAATAAATCTATAGAGAAGTGGCGTTTATTAGAAGAATAAGATATATTTTTTTAAAGTATTCATTTTGGTCAGCTAGATGTCGGAAAAATCAACGTTCAAGTATGACTCGCAGTATGAATGTGGCGGCCCATTCTCTCTGCCTACCTCTCCAGTAAAATAGTATGATAGTTTGTTGTTGTGTATTTTAAAATTATAAATGTTTAATACCTAAATTCAAAAGAACACATCAAACCATGAACACACAAGAAGTTCGCTAAAATTGCAGAATTTGTACACACCAAAATTAGTATTTTCCTTTAAAACATATTTCAATAATATAAAAATAAATTATTTCTAAATCTTAAAATTTATATTCATTTTTAGCAGTTTGATTACTCTCTCTATTGGGATCATAATCCATATGTTGGTCTTTAACTGGGAGAAGAATTAATTGTGTACAGATGAAGTCAAAGAAACCATTCTGAAATATGTATATAGGTATAATACATTATATAGGCGGAAACTCCTTCAAAATTAGCGAAGTTTTAAAATAATGTTCTAACGAGCCTGTAGTAATGATCGAAGTGTAAACTAACCCTTTTTCTATGGAAAATATAATGCGATATAATAAAATAACAGTACTTACCGGTGTTACGTCCAATTAATTTTGAAGTATCTACCTGCTAGTTACGCTGTAAGAGACAACATCATTGGTCTATGGACAAATAGTTGCGTAGGCAATAATACTAAATGTTTATTTTATACAAAATTACACGATCAGATTAAATAATATCTGTATCCGTGAGAAACTGTTGCTTGGTAATAATTGACCATGTGTGACAAGAGTGATATACTGGAGCCTACAAAATAACATATTTATAATGCACGCGGCTCTCAACTTTCGCAATTAATGAGTTCCAGAAAATGTGTGTGAATGTTGATTGTGCGAAAGTACATACAATATCAACAAACCATCATGCGTTTGTCCAGAAGGATAAGCAGAGATAATGGAACGCCACACTACTCAATTCTGACAATCTCTAGCTTTCTCCACATTCATACAGCGAGTCATAGACTTACGTCAATTCATCTAATTTCTAGAGTATAAATATCATTCAAGGTAAACGAAAAATATCACTTTAAAATGGGTTATTAAGTCTCAATGAAATACATAGAAAGAAATCTTGTAAATAGTTAATATATATATATTATATATATATATATATTATATATATATATATATATTATCTTATATATATATATAACATATATATATATATATATATATATATATATATATATATATATATATATATATATATATATATATATATATATATATATATATATATATATATATATATATATATATATATATATATATATATATATATATATATATATATATATATATATATATATATATATATATATATATATATGCATATATATATATATATATATATATATATATATATATATATATATATATAGGGTGAAAGCCCCAGTGCTCAGCCACTTAAGAAAAAGATTAAACTTAATTCAATTTATAATTATATCATCATACATTTTATAATACAGTTTTTTTTATACGCAAAACTAAATTAATGATCTATGAAATTGTAAATTCGTTATCAAAATATCTTGTGCCGGATTAAAAATAAAAATACTTTTATTTAAAAAGACACAATTCCCCTATGGTCAGCCACCTAGTTCCTAATTCCAGCCACCACAGCCCCAGTAACCAGCCACTTGCTTTCAATAAGTGCTCTATTTGGTACATGGTTGTTATATTACTTATATGTTGTTATGTTATTTACTATAACATTAATTTTTATACAAAAAAGTGTATTTTATTAAAAGGAAAAAAGGAGTATATTATAAATTCATTTCTTTAAAGATGCAAGGAACAAAAATCACAAATGAATACATCTTTTTCAGCTCCAGCACATTCAACGTGATACCAACCATTACAAATCATGCACTGTATCCATTCTTCTCCCAATTTATCTTGTGAGAAATTTCTCTTGCAGTAAGAGCATTCAGAATCTTTATCGTTTTTAGGGCTTAAATGTTTCTTTTCACCGGTAGTTTTAGTTTTTTTTGTTTGATTTTGGATTTAATTTTCTGTATCGATCGTTTGAGGTAGTGATCTTCTTTTAGTTGTATTCTTCTTTTTCTTCTCTTTTCAAGTGTTTTTTGCTTGTTGGCGGGCTTTTTTTCTACTTTTTATATCTTCAATTTTTTTCTTTTTCTCTTCTTCTTTGCTGGACATAAAAGACTTCCATGCGCTCGAAGATATAGCACTAGGTAGTTTCTGTTTGGAAGTGGAAAGACTGGGAGTGGAGAAGGACAGAAAAGATGACCAGAAAAAGATGACGTAACAATCTCTGGCAATATTGCTGTAACTGTTTTGCTAAGGACACAACCTCTTCGGCGTGTTTGTATTTTGTTTCAGAGTGAGACACAGAAAGGATTTCAATCGGTTTGCGATTGAATTCTAAATTTTCTAGAGCATGTTGAAGACATTTTGAATAATCTATGGCGTCTGGATTCAATGGAAATAGTCCGCACTTCCTGAAACCGTTTTAAATAGTTTCAGAAAAATTAGGAATTTCCAAAACTTTTTTTCGAAGAGGACAAAACACTTATTTCGTAAGAACCTTGTATGCGTTGTCTGATTCCATATGCCAAAATCTGTTAGTTTTCTTCCATTCTGATTTTAAAGGTTTAAAAACACTTACATCGGCGGGCTGCATTCGATGAGTGGTGTTTGGGGGAAGTGCATATAAAATAATTCCGTTTATAGAACAAAAATCACTCAGATCCATCGTTAAATGTGACCGATGTCCATCTACAAATAAAATTAAAGGTTTTGTAATGTTCATTTCTATGAGCAAGTTGTTAAAATCATTTACCACATATAAAAAAAAAACTCGCTCCTCATCCATCCACTATCCGACAACCCTTAACATCAATTCTTTGGCATGCTATTAACTACTTCTTTAGGGGGGGGGGGGCGTTTGTAAGGGAATACCACTAATGGATATGATGTTTTCCCACTTGCCGAAAAAACTAAAAGAACTGTAATAGTTTCCTTCTCCAATCCCAACTGTACCTCTAATACATTCTTCCAACCTTTTGGAGCTATAACTTTGCCAGATTTGGGGCACATGCTGAATGATGTTTCGTCTCCGTTAAAAATTCTGTCAGGGTCAGGTAAAACATCCTCATTTCCAGATTTTTTCAAATACTCTTCCAGTTCTCTAAACCACTTTCTAATGTATTCTTCTGTAACCGTCGCCCGCCCCTTCGTGATACCTTCTGGTGCACGATGAACCAAGGATGGATTTCTTTTAATAAATCCTGCGTACCACTTTTTACCGGGCCGACCGTTTTTGAATGGATGTTTCCTTACTGAATTTTTTATCATGTTTTGAACAGTATCTAAAAACGTCTTCTTTCTTACGAAGGAAACCATATTTCGTCAGATTAATACACCATTCGTTCAGTTTTTCTTTTTCTGTCAAGACAGTATCAGGCCCCATACGTTGATGTCCCTCTGCATCACGACCGTGAAGACGATCTTGCAGGGTTTCTCTGGGTACTCCAAATGTTCGACTTGCCTCTCGAATGCCAAGTTTGTTTTCGCGGATGGTCTTTTAAGGCAGTTGATTCTGCATTCTCGTCATATTGGCGTTACAAACGCTTCTTTGGTTCCATTCTGCATAAAAAATACTAGATATTATTATACATATATTTGTATTTTTCCTAATTTTCTTCACGATAATAAAAATGAACTCTACAATATAAACTTGAACGTTATATAAGGTGGCTGACATATGGAGTCGAAAAATCCTATTCTCAGCCACCGACAAATATTTTACTTTTAAGGCGGCTGACCATAGGATCCAAGCATATTTTTACACTTTTGTTGATTATTTCGTATGCAGAATGCCACAAACTCTCTAATTCAACAAAAAACTTTTTTTTTAAACTCTTACTAGAAAAATCCTATTGTCGGCCATATGGCTGACAATAGGAGAAGTTTGATAAATATGACTCCTGAAGTCAGCCACCTCAAAAAAACGTGTAAAATTAATTGAATATCAGTTTATACACTAAATATAAATAAAAAAAAGTATTCTGAAGTAAGACAAACCTTAGGTGAATAGCAGATTCTTCAGTCAGCTTTAAAAAACCTTATTTTCGAACACTCAACACACTCATCAAAATAATCAAAATGGCTGTTTTCGCATCGAGCGCTCGGCCTCAATTGAATGTAAGAAGGAATTAGTTTCGAATTTTAATACCAGGCGTCTCTCGAATTTAAAAAAAAAGCTTAATTAGACGGCTAACCACTGGGTATCTTTCAAAATATGTATTTTTCAACGGGTTTCTTATTACAACATGATTTGTGAAACATGGCTGACTATTGGGGGTGGCTGACTTAAGGAGACACTACCCTATATATATATATATATATATATATATATATATATATATATATATATATATATATATATATATATATATATATATATATATATATATATATATATATATATATATATATATATATATATATATATATATATATATATATATATATATATATATATATATATATATATATATATATATATATATATATATATATATATATATATATATATATATATATATATATATATATATATATATATATATATATATATATATATATATTATAACACATATATATATACTATATATATATTATAAATTTACTAACTAACTAAACATCACGCCGTTTTCCCGGAGGGGTAGGCAGAGAGGATGAGAGGATCGCCACATTGTTCTATCCTGACATAACTCTCGCGCCTCTTCTACATTCACACATCGTGACATGCACGCTCATCGATTGTTCCTACTTCGAATAATTTATTAATTTGGTCATGCCATATCCTCCTTGGCCTACCTCGCTTCTTTTTCCACTTACGCTGCTTGTGTACAACTTTTTAACCATTCTACTCTCATCCATTCGTTCCATATGTCCAAACCATCTCAGGGATCCTTTTTTAATTTTATCCATGATGCAGTCATCTGCCTTACACCACTTCTTTCTTATTTCATCGTTCGGTATTCTATCATAACCATCTATCTAACCATAGACAAACAAAAAATGATTTGTATAAATAACATTCCTGTTAATTATTGTACATTATAATTATATTGTCAATAAGAGAGATATGTGAAGTTGAGGATATTATAAGATGGAGCAGGCAGCGAAAAAGGGACTGGTACGGTCATGTTCAAAGAATGGACTCCACCAGACTGCCCTATATTGCATTGCATAATCAACCTCATGGGACTCGTCCTCGTGGAAGACCTCCTAAAAGATGGAAGGACAGCTGGGAATCTACCTCACAGGAGGAGCAACTCTCTGGAGAACAGACCACATAGGTCTACAATAAGGAAGAAGAAGAAGATACGATCCGGTTAAGACTTATCTTTTTTCATAAATTTCTTGCTTAATTGTGTGAATTACTATTTTTTAGTCACCTGTACAATAATATATAAACCTCGGTCACTATCAACATCCATCAAGTCATTTCATATCTAGCGTTTCATACAATAAACATACACGCAGAAGATTTCAACCATGTGAAATAGTATAGAACATTAGCTAGCTCACTCGTTTTTCTTTACACTCTCGGAGAAAATTAAGAAGTGATCATTACTTTTTTAATATACTGTGATACTGGTTATTATTTCATAGCGTTAAGGTTAGATTTGCTGGTAAAGAAGCAGCACATTTTCTAATTGAAATCATCATTTCGTTACTACGCCTGTAAACCGGTTTTTGCATGGAATAATCAAATGTGATTGATTATAGAATTCTAAAGGAATGCTTTAAATTTTACCGCAATTCAAAATACACAGTTCTTAGTATAAGATACTGAAAAACATTTATTAACAATGGTTTAGGTGAGTTATTATGACTTTCCAACTGTAGAATCTATAACTTCTACTCCCACAATATAATTAAAAGATCTTTTAACAATATATAATACTTTAGTAAAAGCGGAAAATTTTCATAAAAAAAAACAATGTTGTATAGGGTGTTTTTTTTAGAAGTTTGGTTTTTAAACTAGCAACATTGTTTATACAGACTGTCAATTTGACAGTTGATAATTGATTTGTAATCAGTACGTTTTGCCATTTTACTATGAATAGACTGACGTCAGGACAGCGCTTGCAAATTGTGCAAATTTATTTTGAAAATCATGATTCGGTTCGCCAAACTTATCATGCACTACTACCATTTTACGGTCGATATAATCGTCCATCCGAGCAAGTTATTCGGAAGATCATGGATCGTTTTCGCACCACGTACACTCTAGTGTATAAAACGCATCCACAAAGACGACAATTGTCGAAAATTGGACTTCACGATTGCGCTTCATTCGAGCTAGCCGTGGCGCTCATATGAATAATTGCTGGTGATTGGATGCCAAAGTCACAAGACAGGGATACGTGGAGAAGTATGGGGGAGGCCTATGTCCAGCAGTGGACGACAACGGATGTCTAAGTAAGTATGATATATCTACATTTCAAAGGTTTGTCTAGGTTGATGTTTCCATACCGTAGAACAAGATGGGTAGCACGTAACATAGAACTATTCTCATTTTCAATTCGATGGGTAGATCTCTGTTGCATAGTTAGAATAAATAAGCTATTTTGGGTCATTTCTATTCGTATTCTTATATCCTGATTCATCATCCAGTCAACAGCCTAGATATTTGTATCGATTTACCTGATCTAGCTTATTTACAATCTATAGTGTTGGTACTGGATTTATTCGCCTCTTGCTGGTGATATTTAAACGATAGACAAGAAAAAAATGCTTTCTTCTCATGACGGTATTTTAGATAAGATACATGCAGCACGCAAAGCGAGTATCGGACATGTAAATGATTGTTTCCTCATCTCGTGAGCCGCAAATTATCTCCAGAGCGAGCAACTATTCTTACGTAAATATTAACTAGTGTCTTGCAGGCACCTGTTGTATCCAAACGATGAGATGAATAATAACATTGTATCCCACAAATGCACATAACAATGAGCAGCAGAAATAACTAATTACTATTATTATTTGTTGCGTACTTGATTACTTAACTTAGTCGACTGTGCATAATTATGATGGACAATAAATCTAGTTCCACTAAAGAACACCAAGGAGTTTGTCTACCTCGGGAGCAAAATAACATGGGACGGTCGGTCTAAGAGCGAGGTCGACAGCCGTATATATCAGGCTAGGCTTGCATTTAATAAAAGGTCGAAAATAATAGAATGAAATAATATAGACCTAAAACTGAGAATACTCCGCATCAAGACCAATGTATGGAGTATCTTGATGTACGGCTGCGAGACATGGTGCCTATCCGAAAGAGATAAGCGAAGAATAGAGGCTTTTGAGATGTGGTCCTATAGAAGACTATTAGGAATTTCCTGGAGAGACCACATCACGAATGAGGAAGTTCTTCAAGGAATCGAAGGAGGAAGGCACCTGCTCGGGACCTTGTCCGAAAGGCGTGCAAGATGAATCGGCCATGTAATACGTCAAGAAGGTCTCTTGCATGCCATAATGGAGGGTATGACCGAAGGGACAAACTCTAGGGGACGCCCACGCCGAGAGTACCTGGAGGACCTGTTGGTGGACGTCCGCTGCTCATCATATGCAGATTTCAAAAGAGCCGCACAAGACAGGGAAGAATGGAGGAGAAGAATAGAATAAATTGCTGCAAACCAATCCCAGGATTGAAACTTTCTAACTAACTAATAATTTTTTTTAATACGGATGAAAACGTCAGTTATGTAAAAGTGTTAATTAATAAAAGAACCGCGAAAATCTAAGCAATAAAGGGCTTATTATTCGTATAAAGCACTTAATTTATAGTGAGACTAATATGGTGAAGCTAATCTATTTTATTTTATTGTCACGTAAATTTTACACCAGACCAATGCTAGTAAGAATCACACTATCGCCGGGAATCAAACTCATTGTTGTGGCAGTCATAGCTCTTATCACTTCGACGTTTTGTTTTAAAATATTTTTAATCATACCAAGCAGTTTAAACAAAATAGTCTCATACAGGATGCCATCTCCTACCACAACTCCATCCAGGCACTGCTCCTCTTATCTTCCCCTCGTGTCGTATATTTCTATCCGTTTAATCTTCATTCGTTATAAATACTGAAACAATAACAGTGCATTTTATATGATTATTCAACATGTCGAATTGCTTAAAAAGTTCACATTTTTTTAGGAGTTTCGTATTAAAATTTCAAAACACATATTAATAAATTCAATGTGCAAATTTCTAGCGTTTTCACAATCCTTATAAGTATTTGTAAAAAATATGCATGTATGAATCTGCAGAATTATTAAGTAATTATTTATTTCTAAATAGCATTATAATGATATAACTGCTCATTACGCAATACTTTAAATAAGCCCAATTTTATGTTTTTTCACTTGTGTGCCGTTAATGTGTTTTATTAGAAAGTATTCACAGATTATGGAAGAAAGGAAGTAGTGTGATTTTCATCTACAAGTTCACATATGGCAGAAATTTTATCATAGAAAAGAATACGAAATATTAAAAAAAAAAAATTGGTATTTGGTAGAAGTTCATAGTAAATAATGAAAATATATTCTGCTTAATGCTTAATAAATATAAAATCTTCATAGATGGCGTTAGTATGTAGATTATATATAGAGTAATCTTTAAAAGATTGACATATGTAATCAAAATCTTTATAGATGGCAAATTGAAACTGACATGTGAAATCTGGCATAGGATTTTAGCATAAGTACAACTTACAAAAATTTGAAAGGTGGAATGGGGAATGTTGTAATCACATAAAGCATGCGCTTAACCCAACCAATGACAGGTCCTGGACATAAGTCCTGTAAACACCTTGATCAACCATACTCAGTTTCCAATTAGCATCTTC